>NW_019168381.1:10126912-10726912 GCF_002303985.1 Durio zibethinus | reverse complement strand
CGAACTCGAGCTCAACTTGATAACAATTGAACCGAATTCAAGTTTTATTCGAATCGAACCTGAGTAGCTTGCGAGTACTAATGTATCATTCACACCCTTACTCATACCCATACCTATGGCCACTTTAGTCTTACAACTAAACCAAACTAGGCTTTGATACCACATGTCATGGGCCACATGTTCCTTATATCAAAACATGCATTCGTGCATCACCAAGACTATTCACAGTCAAAGTAGCCTTTTATGGGTCCATTTTTTCATAAACAGATTGTTACCAATCTTTCAAGCAGTATACTCATCAGCTCTTCTTGGCTCAAACCTTATAGGGTTGCATGCAACATTCTCAAACTCAATAGGAAAGAACCCAAATCCCATCATGATTCTTAGTCCACAAATCTCAAGGTGGCCTCAAGCACCCTTTTATGCTCGCAAGCACCAAGGTTTCAAGCATTGGTAACCACAAATCTCATAGGGGTGTACAGCCTTAATTCTCATAATAGTATCTTATTTTGACATGGTGTTGGGTCGTTCTGGCGTGGTGAGAACCCAACACCATGCCTGCTTGATCATCTATAGGCTCTCATGCCTAGAACCTAAAGGTACAACACAACACTGGTTAGTAGCCAACCCAAAGCCATACTAGGGTCATCTTATCCCATGAAACTTCTATCTTAGGGCCTCAACCCTTAGCCTCATTCTAGGCTACCTACACACTTGATGGACACTTGATATGCCCATCTGGCTTTAAAGAACTTGAGTCTGCTACTCGTTTGTAGCATACCCTTATTGATTGGCCATAAAGGTATACCGGTGCGCTAGCCTACTAGCCTACTTATCTTTTAAGCTTAATGGTGCCTTTCATACACAAACATAATCTTATGATCTTTGGTTACTTATTAAACTAGCCTAAAAAGTAGAAACTAAGTGGCATGATAAATGTTTCCATCTAACCTCATGGTTCAATGTAAAGGTGTGATATGAAGCCTATCGACCCTAAGCGTCCTTGGGTTTACCATGACCTAAGAAGAGACCATGCCACACTTGTGACCTGATGATGCCCACCCACCTAAACACTATATGTGCCTAGGAGTAGCTTATTTTAGACTAGCTAAGCCCTTGCCTGCCAACTAGCCAAGATGGTGATGGAGAGCTAATACCAGTCATCCCTTATAAAGAGTGTAAAAGCTTTCCCAGCCATCCTACTAGAAATCATAAGATTATCTAAAATGGAGACACTTTTCTCCCTAGCCATCTTAAGGCTTTTTTTTAGCCAACTCAAGGCATATTGACTTTCTTTTTAGTCACCAAGAGTCTTAGATTCTACTCATTGCTCTACCAACCCACTCGAGGGTGCTCCTAATCGACTGGTTACCAAGCTTTATAGAGCTTGCACACTAGCTTACACTTATCCCTTTAACTTTGGACTAGGACATATGTTGCTTGCACACTCTATCAGCATCATGTTTTTGAGCTTACACTACTTGTTCATAGCACCAAGACCATTGTCCTGACCATAAAGCTTTATTCATTGCTTAGTTCAAGGTTAGTCATGGCAGGACCAAGGTGCACCAAGGCTTGACCATGACATCACATATGCTTTCTAGTCACGTTGTTCGATGATCGGTTGCTCCAATGACCTATAGGCACCTATGGCCTTGACCAATTGGTGTGCAGTGGAAAAACAACCAAGATTAAGCCCATGCCTATGGTTGATGTTGTTGCAGACCTCAAACAAAGTCCTTAAATTGGGCAACAACTTTTGAAAATGGTGCAAGTAAAAGCTATGATCATCGGCTTGGTCTAGCCAAGTCTCTCGGGTATTTGGCCATCTCATGGTCTCTTTTTATTGACCACAAAAATGCCTTGGCCTAGCCAAGCCCATGCATACAGCTGATACTACCTAAAACCTAAGGAACAAGTCTCTAAATCAGGTATTATCTCTTTGAAGTGGTGACAGTGGAGTTTATGTGTGCAGTCTTGACCAAACCATGTATTGGTGGTGTCATGCCATTATTGCTTGTTGGATGGCAAGGGTAGTCTCGTGGCCCTTGTTGTGTTTTTCGCATGCCAAGCAGTTGAAGCATGGCCTCCTACATCATTTTCTCCTCTCATTTGTCGAGTAATTAAGTGGGTAGTAAATGTTTGGTCTAATTATTGATGTTAATATTAATTATATTATTTTTCATTTTTTTACTTCATAGAAAGTTTTCTTAAAAATTTAGCTTTAAACAAATAAAAATAAAGTAGCCTTCCATGAAATATAATTGTTGATACTTTGTCTAGATATTGGAGAGTTGCCTATAATTATCATTTACAAATAATGTTATTTTATTATTTTTAAAAG
The DNA here is from genome assembly GCF_002303985.1 of Durio zibethinus. The sequence continues at coordinate 10,724,568 of NW_019168381.1, read as the reverse complement.
GAATGTTGTGATAAATTTTAAATTAAAAGATTATCTTCGAATTCTACTTTTATGTTAGGGAATGTGAAGGTATTTCTTTAACCTAAAATTTTCATAAATTCGGAAATAAAGATTTTTTAAAATTAATTTTCTTTCTTAAAAACAATATAATTAAATTTCATATGAAAAACCATTTTTATCCAGAGTTACAAATAGTGGATGATTAATTAGTACCAATTTTGTAGGCGTTGTGGAGTTGTTAATCCTACCACACACGTAACTGATTCCTGAACCCAATCTATTTTCGTAGATCAAAATTGTCTTTTTAATAAACTTGTTATTTTATTTAAAAGATAAAGTGTTTGGGTGGCCAATCACACCCTAAAAAAGATTGGTGGTGACTACCTATGTTTTTCTTTCCATGATCTTAAATTTTTACATCAACAATCGAGTCTCTAGATCGATATATTATGACAGCTTGGTGACTTCACTGGGGACATTTTGAGAGTTAAGCCAAAAATTTTAATTATACGCTATAAAAAATTTTGGATTTAATTAGTTTTAATTGATATTTAATTTAATTCCCTTTATTTTAATTTCTAAAAAAACATAAGTTAATAAATAAAATAAATTGTATGTTAGTTATTACTTTGTTTGGATTTTGTGTTTATGATTTATTTATGTTATTTTGATTAATATGTCACTTTGCACACTTTTGCATATTCACTCACATGCATGAATTCTAGACCTGGGCTCCATCCTTATTAGGGGGAAATGAAGTAACTGCACTATCGTAAGGTGATAACCTCAACATTTGCTAGTAAAACACTTTCACTCAGATCAAACTATTTTCGTTTGTAGTTTGTAATGGGTAAAGATTGGTGTGCCTTATTAGTCTATAATGGATGATGATGTAAGGTTGATTTGGAAAACTTTAGATGATTAAATCTCAACCCGACATATTGTGAGCCATAAGAAGCCTACCTATGGTAGTGCCATGCCACTTTTTAAAAAATTACCTAAGGTCAGGACACTATATATATTTGTCATTATTTTGCTTTATGATATGATTGCTTTGTTATTGTTATTATTTGTTTGTTTGGATCTTTGATTTATTTTAGTTGTATAATATTTAATTTTGTTGCATACATTATATAAATATTGCATTTTAAGAGGGGTATTTGTCTTAGGTCAATGAACAATAAGGCAAGCACTCATAAAGCCATCAGTAGCATCAGCCTCCAACAAGAATTATTTGGAAGTCAAAAGCCAATCAAAAAGCACCCAAGGAAAAAAATGAGATTGTTTAAGGCTCGATTTTGTTTCTAGACTTCCATAGTTGGTGCACATGGATTTGAGTTAGAATGATGTACCTGAAATGGAAACCATATGGCAACAGTGGAGAGTGAAAAAAAAGTATTTTTCAAAGAAATATGGGGATGTGGCATTGCTTCTGTCATTGAAAAAGGATGAGGACTAGTTAAGGTTGTGATACAGTTTTAGGATCTATCTTATCGATGTTTTATGTTCAACCAACAAGATTTAGCCCCTATAATTGAAGAATATTCATCTTTACTCTGAATAAAGTTTGCCGATCAAGACAAGATTTATTGGAAGGAGCAAAAGACCACTAGATATAGAAAAAAAGTTAGCCAAGATTATGCAAATAGGGGTTGAAGAAATAGATAAGCATAAGATAAAAAAGAATGGGGTCAAGACAGTTCATTAACCTTTTTGTTAGAGCATAAAAATAAGCTTCTTGATACTGATCAGGGATTGGATTTGTTTGCTTTGGCAATGTATGGATTGATAATATTCCCTAAGGTTTTAGGGCATGAAAAGGCATTAGTGGTTGATTTTTTTGAGCAATTGGATAAAGGTATAAATATTTCACCAATTATTTTAGTGGAGACCATTAAATCACTTAATTTATGTTGAAAAAAGGGTGAGGGATGATTCATTGGATGTGTTTAGTTGCTTTTTGTTTGGCTTAGAAGTCATTTTTTAGAAAGGGAGAAGATATCATTTTAGCCTTTCTCTATTCATTTTGCTCCCATCAAGAAGTTTGTCACCAAGGAATGGTGGAAGGATTAGATAAAAGGTCAATAGATGTCATTCTTTCGAAAGATTACTAGTAAGGATGTAAAATAGAAAGCATCATGGATACTTCTCCCAGCCATTTTGAATAATTATGGAATTGAGTGTGGGTACCATTTTTAAAGATATGGGGGCAGTGAGTTATGTAGCTCTCATGGTTCAAAGGCAATATTATATTCATCAATTCATCCTTATGACTCATAGACTTAGTTCATTCAAGTTTAAATATAGGGCACTTGATTATATGGAAAAGGCCCAAGAAGTCATTAATGCATGGAAGCAAATTAATCAAATGAATCCAACCAAATATGCTGATAATGTTGCAGAAGGATACCTTGCATAGATAAGGAATAATGTCAATAAAGTTAGACCCCTACTAGCCGATGTTTTATATTAGTTGCCCATTGTTACTTTAAAACTGGTATTATCTACTTTTGAGATAATTCAGAAAGAGTTCAAGACGAGAAAAAGAAAGATGGAGAAAAAGAAGATGGCAATGAAAGATCAAGTCAACTAGTTAAGGTATGATTTGATGATGAAGGATGACACATTACAAAAGATGGCCAATTAGTGAAAATTATTGCAAGGAGATTTACAAGATCTTCACCAGGAGAATAAAAGATAAGGATGGATATTAGACCTTCAAAGGGATCCAAGAGGGATATGGAAGAATTAAGAAAGATGGCAGAGTATTGGAAGAATAGAGCCCAAAAAAGCAAAAAAGTGATCTCTACACTCACTAAAGAACAACACATATGGAAAGAAAAGTTTTTGGGAGTCTTCGCAAAGGTAGCCAAGTGCTAAGAAGAAAATGATAAGCTTAGGGTCAAATTAGAGGAGAAACAAAATTGGAGTTTTAATTTACAAAAAGAGAAAAAGGCTTTGGAACAAGAGCTGATGACCTTGAAAATTCAGTTGGTCAATAATCAAAGCCAAATAGATAAGACTTTGATTAAATAGCAAGGAAGAGGATTATTGGGCTTATACCTACAACATAAAGATGGATGCTTAGGAAATGTGGAAAGCAAAATGCTTAAGCAGGTAGCAATACATAGACCATTTGACTTCATAGATCTACAAAGCAATGCAGAAAGCCAATGTAATGGTGGAGAGAATTGAAGAACTAGAGCGAAAGGTCATACCAACTCAGCATTGTAGTCAGTAATTATTGAGTTTCTTATGTGAAGCTAGGGAGCAACATGCTCAGATTAGGTGTTTTTATGGTTTCAATGCAAGAATGATTGGTTGATGTACAAAGATTTCTATGGTTAACACATGTTTTCTTTACTTAAATTAATCTAAAACGATATCTCTACTGCATTACATTGCATTCATTTTATACATGTAAATAAATAATAATAATAATAATAATAATAGTAATAAAATAATAATAATGATGATGATGATGATGATGATTATACCATGTGTTCTAAATCATGATTAATGGTTAGAGATTCAAGGATAGTAAGGCCAAAGAAGCCAACTCAAGTAATTTCACATAAGTATAATACCTGCTCTAATTCTTAAGTTATGGAATAAGAGAATACAGTTAGGTTTAAAAGGGTTGAGAAGGCATAAGGAGATATAAGGAAGAGGGTGATGTAAATTCAATTAAATATCCAAGCATAGATATCTAAGCTAAGGCAGTTGTTAACTGGCTCCTTAAAAAGAAAGAAAGTGGCTAAACGATGGGATTAATGTGGCAGAACCAATATATCTTTTGAGATTCTCTCTTTCGCAAGTTCATACGTCTCAAGGAATCCATTTGCAGTCACCAGTCACGTAACTTTTCACTTTTGTTGAACCTTATGTTAGTCATCCCAGCCTTTCATTTTTGCTAGACCATCTGCTACTCAACCTCAGCTACATATGAGTGTCAATCCAGGATAAGGTCCTATCGATCCTATCACTATACCAAACTTGGATGATCTTGTTGAACAAGAAAAGTTATGTGGCATGTCTATGCTAGTAGTGGGTGTTAAGATGAAAAATAAGTACGAGTTACTAAAAAAAAGACTAATGGCCATGGAAGAAAATGACATTTTTGGGAGCATGGATACAAATGAACTTAGTTTTGTACTAGATTTGGTTATGCCAACAAAATTCACTGTTCTTGACTTTGAGAAGTTTGATGGAACTACATGTCTTTTTGCTTATATTACAATGTTCTATCTTAAGATGGTAGGTCATACTCACAATGACAAGCTTCTGATATACTATTTTTAAGATCGTTTAATTGGATCATCGATAAGATGGTATGTCTAGTTTGATTAAAGTCATATCCATACATGAAAGGACTTAGCTAAATCTTTCTTGGCACAATATAAAAATATCATAGATATTACTCCGGATAGGTCTGTTACCTTTTTTCTATCGATTTTCACCACTTTGGTAAGATTTTGGTCCTCGTGCAATAAAGGCTAAATTTTTTATCTTTTATGGATTGCATGATGTGCCAACATCACTTTCCTTCTACTTTTTTCTCGGTGGACCTCAGAGAAAAATTTTTTAATGTTGGGAAATGGCTTGATATTAAGAATACTCCCATGGCTTGATGTAAGAATACTCTTACAACATCATCAAGGCTCATGTTTAGTCTTAGTAGAAACTTATAAACTTGGTCCTTCTCTGCTATTTTCCTGTATTGTTGGTTATCGTCAGGGCACTTTCATGCTATTTCTTCATAGATATCTAATTGTTGCCAATAACAAGTTAAGGAATTAAAATATTCCATGATAGAGGAGTAGCTTTGCTGTAGGTCATACAAAGTGCTTTTGATCTCAAATATTACAGATGTATTGTCTACATTGGATAAGATTTCTTTCATTGTATCGTAAATCTCCTCGGTAGTTTTGTAGTACCTGAAATTCTCACCAATCTCATTGGTCATAGAATTTATCAATCACAACATTACCATGTTATCCTTCAACTTTTAGGTTTGGTACTTCAGGTCATCTTCTTTAGGTGAAAGAGCCATTCCCATGAGATAATCATCTTTATTTTTTTCATAGACAAATAGCATCACTGATTGAGGCCATTGGATGAAGTTTTGTCAATTGAGTTTATGAATAGTGATAGGCAAAATAGGGGACTCTGACAAATCTGTGCTATTGGCCATGGAATAGATAAAACGATTGAAAGAAAAAAATATATGGATTTTGATGATTCATAATGAATGCTCTGATACCATGAAAAAATTCATGAGAATTTTATTTACGAATTCTTAAGAAACTTTCTAGAGTATAAGAGGATATATATAGCTAAAAATCAAATCTGGCAAATCTCATGATATCCTAAAGATAATAACAAATCACCTAAAAATCCTCTAACAATGAATGGAAACTACCAAGCAAAAATTTGGTCAATGAACCGAATCCCTTTTATTTAGGAAATAGCTAAAATACTAAATGAATGACAACTAATCAAATTTGGCTAGGAATCTGTATTCCACACTTATCATCAGAGGAAGGGGAAATTATAACAAGCTTTTTGTAGGTGAACTTACGAATGAATCATTGTTGAAACTCGCTCAATGAATGACCTACGAATGCGTTAATGAAACACCAAGGGGATGAGGGTGCTTCCATGCCTTGAGCCCCTTTTGACCCCAGACAGGCATGATGGTCACTTTGTTTTACCACTCAAATGGGCAAAATGATTGATATCATCACCTGTGGTTGAATAATGAACCCCTGGCATGAATTGTGCCAAGGAACCAAAATGAAAAAGAGCATGTGTACCATTACCATCCTGTTCATTTTGCGTGCATGGGTGGCATCATGACTCCTTTTATCTTGAAAAACTAAAATAACTTTCAATAATGAATATCTCAACTCTCACATCGATGAAGAATGTAGTGAAATATGATACTTGGTGTGACTTACAAAATCCCGTAAACCATCAAGTCTTTGAACACAAGTTGTGCCCTAAGCTATTAGGCCAAAGGCACACCTGTTTAGGTGTCATACATCATCACCTCTTCTAACTGCTTTCCCATCGAGCTCCAAGTGAGAGGGGTGAAAGATGGCCTCCTATGATCTCATCAGTCATGGTTGGCCCAAAAATGAATTCCTAGTAATGATAGTGCTGTGACCAATGGTGGTAAAGCTCCCGACGTGCCTCATCTCTAATGACACATCCTTGTTGTCCATTTGGACCCTATCAAACCCCTCACATCCTTGGTCAATTCTCACATCACAACCCCAGGTCAGGCAGGATTAACCATTAAGTGTAAGCATATCAATAAGTGGAGGAAAAAAAACTTACCAAGATTCCCTTAGTAATGGCAAGTGAATTAAGAAGAGCCTAACTTGATAATTAAGTGCCCTCAAAATCTGAATTACAGTTTAGAGAAGTAACCTCAGTGGCAAATTAGGCTCAAGTCCCTGAATCAGTGCTAGAGAAGGTGAAAGCCCTATTTTGGCTAGACCCTAGCACACTATGAGGCATAATTTGCAAGTCGAGTTGTTTGGGAATACAGCCCAATCAGGCGATAAATTTCATCCAAGGCTATATACAAGTGAAAGATCGATAGCGAGCAAGTACTGCAAGAGAAAGATGAAAAGGACTTTGAAAAGAGAGTTAAAGAGTGCTTGAAATTATCAAGAGGGAAGCGAATGGGAGTCAACGATGCACCTCAGTTGGATGTGGAATAGTGAAAGCCAATTTGTTGATAAACTCAGAGAGTGGATCGATGCAAGTCACAATGACAGCCTAAGCCTACACTTTCGATATACGCATATAGACATCATCACCGTGATCATAGAATGCAGTACGTGCCATCTTGACATGTCATCTTGACATGCCTTTGTGCTCTCAATGGTATCTTACGAGCTCTCCATCCGGGCCATCTTGAAACACGAACCAAAGATTCTGACATTTGTGCAAGTCAACGAGCTAGAAAACCCATAAGACACAAGAAAGTTAATTGGTGAGATTCTTTATAGGTACACCATTGTCGACCTTGATTTTTGAGAAAGGCTCGAGTGTGAGCATGCTTGTCGGGACCTAAAAGATGGTGAACTATACTTGAGTAGGGCGAAGCCAAAGAAAACTCTAGTGGAGGCTTGCAATGATACGAATATGCAAATCATTCATTTTACTTAGGTATAGGGGCAAAAGACTAATCGAACCATCTAGTAGCTAGTTCCCTCCAAAGTTTCCCTCAGGATAGTTGAAATCCTTAGCAAGTTTTATCAAGTAAGGTGACTGATTAACGGCATCGGAGAGGCAACGTCTTTAACCTATTCTCAACCTTTAAATAGGTAAGATGATACAATTGCTTTGTTGAGCCATGCTGTAGAATCAAGAGCTCTAAGTGGGCCATTTTTGGTAAGCATAACTGGCGATACAAAATGAACTAGAAATCGGGTTACGATGCCCAACTACATGCTAACCTATAACCCATAAAGGGTTTTGGTCGATTAAAACAATAAGATAGTGGTCATGAAAGTCAAAATCCACTAAAGAGTGTATAATAGCTCATCTATCGAATCAACTAGCCCTAAAAATGGATGGCACTTAAGTGCATAACCTATACCTGGCTGTCTAGGCAAGGGCCAAGCCCCGATGAGTAAGAGGACATAATGGTCATTATAAAACCTAAGGTAGGAGCCTAGGTAGAGTGATCGTCAGTGTAGATCTTAGTGGTAGTAGTAAATATTCAAATGAGAACTTTGAAGGTTTAAAAGGGGAAAGGTTTCATGTGAACAACACTTGCACATGGGTTAGTTGATCTTAAGAGACAAGGGAAGCTTGTCTGATAGCGTGTCCAGTGTGAGCTTCAAAAAAGAATTAGGTTAAAATTATTGAATCAGGATGCGATAGCTAATAGCAACATTAGGGAGTTTAGAGACATCGACAGGGCTTTGAGAAGGTAAAATGGATCCACAACCTTGGGAAAATGATTGGCTTTGAAGGCTAGGCACACAGGTCCTAGTCTTAAACTTATTGACTATTGGTGCACTACTTGAGTTGCTCTCATAGTGAAAGTAGGTCATCGTGTGTCAATTAAGGGATAGATTAGGAATGGCTCCCTCGAAGGCCTTCCTTAGGTGATGAATAATCAACTCAAACTTGGTACAGACAAGGGAAATTTAACTGTTTAATTAAAACAAAGCATTGCGATAGTCCTTACGGATGCTCATGCAATGTGATTTCTACCTAGTGCTCTGAATATCAAAATGAAGAAATTCAACCAAAGTAAGGGTAAATGATAGGAGTAACCATGACTCTCTTAAGGTAGCCAAATGCCTTGTCATCTAATTAGTGATGCGCATGAATGGATTAATGACATTTTCATTATTCCTATCTACTATCTAGTGAAACCACAGCTAAAAGAATAGGCTTGATAGAATCAGTAGGGAAAGAAAACCCTATTAAACTTGACTCTAGTCCAACTTTGTAAAACTTGAGAGGTGTAGGATAAGTGGGAGCCCTAGGTGAAATTGAAATACCACTACCTTTAATGTTATTTTACTTATTCTGTGAATCAGAGGTAAGGAATGACCCTTTTTTTAAACCCAAGGTTGGCCTCGGTTGATCAGTCTGGGTGAAAGACATTATCAAGTAAGGAGTTTGGACATATGTTAGAAAATAATGTAGGTGTCCTAAGATGAGCTTAAAAAGAATAGAAATCTCACGTAAAATAAAAGGGTAAAAGCTCGTTTGATTTTGATTTCTAGTATGAATACAAACTATGAAAGCATGGCTTATAAATCTTTTAAACCTTTAGAATTTGAAGCTAGAGGTGTCAAAAAAGTTACCACAAGGATAACTGGCTTATGGCAGCCAAGTGTTCATAGCGACATTGCTTTTTGATCCTTCAATGTTGGCTTTTCCTACCATTATGCAGTAAAATTCACCAAGTGTTGGATTGTTCACCCTCCAATAGGAAACGTGAGTAGGGTTTAAACCATCATGACACAGGTTAGTTTTGTCCTACTAATGGCAATGTCATAATAGTAATTCAACCTAGTACGAGAAAAACTATTGATTTGCACAATTGGTCATCATGTTTGGTTAAAAAGCTAGTGGCACAAAACTATTGTGTGCTAGATTATGACTGAATGCCTCTAAACTAAAATCTAGGCTAGAAGTGATGCACACACTTGTTGCCCGATTGTCAACCTGTATAGAGGACTATGGCCCCCAAAGACATGTGTCATAGGTGCAACCCCCACAGCGAAACCCTTAGAACTCAATTCCCACCAAGCGATAGGGAAGAATCCTTTCCTAATAACTTAAATATGCAACAAGGTATTGTAAGTGGTAGAGTGGCCTTGCTACCACAATCCATTAAGATTTAGCCCTTTGTCGCTTTGATTCTTGCCATCCACACCCAATGAAGTCCTTTCACTTCATTTTTTTACCCCTTACCCTTCTGAGGTTGGGGATAAATGATGTTTTCCATTGCAACCAATTTGGTCGAGTGATCACATCTTTCCCTTAACTATCCAAGTAAATGACAAACAAATGCCCCTAGTATTTGTTATAGGGACAGGCTCATTCTTGGTTTAGGCACTTGCTTCAAACACTATCAACACGCATTGGCCCCTAGTGTGGGTTGTTGCTTCGAATGCCATCGATAGCATCTGGCCCTTGGTTGGTGCAGGCAATTGCATCCAACACCATTTGTAGATGCTGGCCTATTGTTGCCTCAGATACCATTAGCAAATGTTGGCCTCTTAGTGCACAACATTGCCTTGAACACCATTATCAGATGCTAGCACTTGGTGGGGGCACTTACCTTAACCATCATTGACATTAGCAAGCCTTGGTATGGGCTATTACTTCAGACACCTCTTTGGTAGATGCTGGCACTTTGTGCAGCATGTGTACGATAACCCTTCCACTTAAGGCACTTGTCTATCCCTCAATTGCCATTGGCACCAAATGGCACTCGATGCATGTGTCACAAGCTTTCATCTTAAGCCAAACTCTGTGTGACCTAGGATAGGGGATTGACTTAGTGTGCCTAAGTCAACCTACAAAACTCAAGTACTTAGTATAATTCCATTTTTTCAAAATTTGTGCTACAGTATTGGGCCTTCTAAAAGCCCATAAATCTAATCCTCTTAGGATTATGTTCAGGCATGTCTACAATTGGGTATGACCATGCACCTATACCTCGATCATCAGTGCTTGCACTGGGTCTAACCATGCAACCCCACCTCAATCATTAGTACCTATACCTAGGTTTGACTATGTGGTCGTACATCGCTCATCAGTGCCAACATTTAGGCTTGGCTCAATCTTGCCAAACTTGAACACCATGCTTGAGTCTCTAAAGTCTTGATCACTATCCATACCATTATTCTAAGCTAGTTCCCTATAACTGAAGCCTCTAGTAAGCCTCAAAGCTTGGCCCTTCTGGCTGTTAGAACCTATCCTGGTAAAATTGGAACTACTTCTCAACTCAGAAAGAACCCCTGGCCTTAGACCAACTTGTGAAATATGACACATGCACATCCCTTGACCACTATTGAGAAATATTGGCCCTTGGTCTTAGTACATGCTCTAACCACCATTGGCACAGGTTGGCTCTTTATATGGGCAATTCCTTCGAACACCATTGGTACATGCTAGGCTGCGCACCCTACATGAATACTTGGGCCCAGGCCATGCACCATGCATACCATGATTGGGCAATAGGTGGCTTTAAGCACATCTTTATATTTTTGCCATGCCAATGCCATTTTTATGGCTTGTAAATTCATATTAGTGCTCACCAGTGCCCGCATTTGAGCCTGGCTTAATTATGCCAAACTTGAACACCATGCCTAAGCCTTTGGAGTCATGCTCACTACCCATACCACTATTTTAGGCTAGTTCCTTACAACTTGGGCCTCTAGTAGGCCTTAAGGCCTGGTCCCCCTAACTGTCAAACTCTATTTTGCTGGAACTGGAATTGCTCTTCAACTCGAAGAGAACCCCTGGGCTTAGACCAACTTGTAAACCATAACACATGTACATGCCTTAACCACCATCGAGACATGTTGGCCCTTGGTTTTGGCACATGCTTCGACCACCATCAACACATGTTAGCCTTTTGTGCTAGCAATTACCTTGAACAACGTTAGCACATGCTGAGCCATGCAGCACATATGGGTATCCTAGGCTTGAGTCATGCACATGCATACTACAACTGAGTAGTAGGTAGGTTTAGGCACATTTTTATATTTTTGCTGTGCTAATGCCATTTTTATGACTTGCAAATTCATATAAGTGTTCTCTAGCACCCGTACCTTAACTTGGCTTAATTATGCTAAACTTGAACTCTGTGCCTAAGCCTCTGGAGTCTTGATCACTGCTTGTACCACTATTTTGGGCTAGTTTCTCATGGCCTGGGCCACCACTAGGCTTCAGGGCTTGGCTATCCTAACTATCAAATCCTATCCTATTTGAACTAGAACTACTCATTGACTTGGATAGAACCCTTGGGCCTAGACAAGCTTGTGAACCATGACACATGCACATGCCTTAACCATCATCGAGACATGTTTTCCCTTGGTCTTGATACATGCTTTGACCACCATCGGCACATGCTGGCCCTTTGTACTGGTAGTTCCCTCGAACACCAATGACACATGTTTGGCCATGCACCACGTACTGGTATCCTGTGCCCTAGTTGCTTACCATGCACACCATGACTGGACAGTAGGTGGGTTCAAGCACATCATCATATTTTTGCCATCTCAATGCCATTTTTATGGCATGTAAATTCATATAAGTGACCACTAGGACTAGTACTTAGGCTTGGCTTAATTTTTTCAGACTTAAACCCTGTGCCTGAGCCTCTAGAGTCTTAATCACTACCTGTATCATTGTTCAATGCTAGTTCCTATGACCTGGGCCTCAAGTATGCCTTAAGGCCTAGTCCCCCTAGTTGTCAAACCTTGTCTCACTATAACTGAAAGTACTTTTCGACTCAAAAAGAACCCTTGGTCCTGGAGCAGCTTGTAGACCATGACACATTTATATGCCTCAACCACCATTGACACCCAATGACCCTCGGTGCATGCACATGGCTAAACCTCTTTCGGGACATATTGGGTTTTAGTCTTGGCACATGCATTGACCACTACTAGCACATGCTAGCCCTTTTTACAAGTTGTTATGTTTGATACTATTGTCAGATGTTGGCATTTGGTGTGGCATGTGCACCATGACACTGTCACCACTCTTTTGTCCCTTTCAAGGCACTTGTTTACCCCTTGAATGCCATTAACACCAAATGACGCTCAATGCATGTGTCATAAGCTCTGGTCTTAAACCAAACTCTGTATGACCTTAGGTAGAAAATTGACTCTATGTGCTTAACTTAACTAATAAAACTCAAGTTGTTAGCATAATTCTAACTCGTCAAAGATTATGCTATAGTACTAGGCTTTCTAGAAGCCTCTAAATTTGATCCTTCTAAGATTTTTTCAGACGGACTTGCACCTGGGTCTGACCATGTGCCTGCACCTTAATCATTAGTGCCCTCACCTAGGTTTGACTGTGTGCCGCGTATCGCTCACCCATGCCTACAACTGAGCTGGGCTCAATTTTGTCAAACCTAAATGTCGTGCCTAAGTCTTTGGAGTTTTGATCACTAACCATGCCACTATTATGGGCTAGTTCCCTATGACTTGGGCCTCTAGTAGGCCTCAAGGCTTGGTTCTCTAGTTGCTAGTAGAACTAAAACTGCTCATTGACTTAAAAAAAACCCTGGACCTAGACTAGCTTGCAGACTATGACACATACACATGCATCAACCATCACTGGGACATGTTGGCCCTTTGTCTTGGCATATGCTTTGACCACCATAGGCACATGCTAGCCTTTTTTATGGGTAGTTTCCTTGAACACCATCAACGCATGCTAGGCCATGCACCACACTTGGGTATTCTAGGCCTGGGCCATGCACCATGCATACCATGATTAGGTAGTAAAAGGGTTCAAGCATATTTTTATATTTTTGCCACACCAATGCTAATTTTTTAGCTTGTAAATTCATATAAGCACTTACCAATGCCTGTACTTAGGCCTGACTCAATTAAACCAAACCTGAACACTATGCCTGAGCCTCTAGAATCTTTATCACTACCCATAAACACCATCAGCACATGCTAGGCCATGCATCACACATGGGTATCCTAAGTTGGGGCCATGCACCATGCGCACCATGATCAGATAGTAGGTGGGTTCAAGCACATCTTTATATTTTTGCCATGCCAATGTTATTTTTATGGCTTGTAAATTCATATAAGCACTCACCAGCCCTACACCTGAGCCTGGCTCAATTATACCAAACCTAAACACCATGCTTGAGCCTCTAGAGTCTTAATCACTGCCTATACCATTGTTCTAAGCTAGTTCCTATGATTTGGGCCTTCAGTAAGCCTTAAGGCCTAGTCTCCCTAGTTGTTGAATGCTATCTTGCTAGAACTAGAATTGCTCTTCCACTTAAATCGAACCCTTAGGCTTAGATAAGCTTACGGACCATGAGATATGCACATGCCTCGACCACGATCGGGACATGTTGGCCTTTTACTAGGGTAGTTCCTTTGAACACTATTAGCACATGCTATGCTACAATTGTATGTGGGTATCTTGGGCCCGAGCCATGCACCATGATAGGGTAAGAGGTAGGTTCACACACATCTTCATATTTCTACCATGTCAATGCCATTTTTACTATGTACAAATTCATATAAGTGGTCACCAACGTCTGCACCTGGCCTTGGCTCAATTTTGCTAAACTTGAACATTGTGCTTAAACCTTTAGAGTCTTGATCACTACTCGTACCACTATTCTGGGCTAGTTCCCTATGACCTGGGCCTCTAGTATGCCTTATGGCCTAGTCCCCTTAGCTATTACCCTATTCTGCTAGAATTAGAACTGCTCATTGACTTAAAAAGAACCATTGGGCCTAGACTACCTTGTAGAATGTGACACATGTATATGTCTCGACCATCATTGGCATACAATGAGCCTTGGTGCATGTACATGCCTCGACCACCATCGGGACATGTTGGCCCTTGGTCTTAGCACATGCACTAACCACTATTAGTATATGCTAGCTTTTAGTGTGGGTTGTTGCCTCAAACACTATCACTAGATGCTGGCACTTTATACGGTATGTGTATCATGACCTTCCACCACTCGGTTACCATCGACACCAAATGATGCTTAGTGCATGTGTCATGGGCTCTAGTCTTAAGCCAAACTTCATGCAGCCTTAGATAGGGAATTAACTCTATACACCTAAGTCAGCTTATAAAACTCAAATGCTCAACATAATTTTAGCTTGTCAAAGATTGTGCTATAGTATTGAGCCTTTTAGAAGCCTCTAAATCTAATCCTTCTAGGACTATGTTTAGGCGTGCTCACATCTAGGTCTAACCATGCACCTACACCTCAATCATTAGTGTCTTCGCCTGTGTCTAATTATGTGCCTGTGCATCACATACCAGTGCTCACACCTAAGCTTATCTCAATTCTACTAAACTTGAACACAATGCCTAAGTCTATGGAGTCTTGATAACTGCCTATATCATTATTTTGAGCTAGTTCCTCATAACCTAATCTTCAATAAGCCTTAAGGCCTGTCACTTTGGCTGTCAGACCCTATCACGCTAGAACTAAAATTGCTCCTTTACTTGAAGAGAACCCATGGGCTTGGATCAACTTACAAACTGTGAAACATGTACATGCCTCAACTATTACTGGCATCGAATGACCCTTGTCACATGTACATGCCTCAGCCACCATCAAGAGATATTGGCCCTTTGTCTCGACATATGCTTCGATCACCATCAACACATGCTGGGCTATACACCATGCATGGGTATCCTGGTCTCAAACTGTACACCATCCATGTCATGACTAGGCAGTAGGTGGGTTTAGGCACGTGTTCATATTTCTGCTATGCTAATGCCATTTTCATAGCTTGTAAATTCATACAACGATCCCCTAAGCCTTCATGTGGAGTTTCATGGCAAGATGACTCATTTTTTATTTTTAATGATTTTTAGAATTTTTCATGGTTCAAGATTTTTTAAAATTTTTTTAGGAGTTTTGGCCTCAAATTTAGTATATATGATCCTTGTATTTTTATGGCTTTTAAAAAAAAATTCAACTAAAAAATTGAAGTGTAGAAGATTTATGGTCATTTGAAAAAGAACATCCTCATTTCTAACACTTGAATGGCTATTGGCTATGAATTTGTAAAAGCTCTTATGCTATTTAAGGGTGTATGAGTTATCAAGGTTTCTTAGGGGATAGGGGGACAATATAAAGGCCAAAGACTAGCTGCCACCACACATCATGTGTGCACACTCCTAGCCCTTTTCTTACAATCATCAAAATCCTATATATTGTCAATCTGGTTTTCTGGTGATGCTCTAGTGATGGTGCCCTCGATAAAAAAATGTGGCACTAGTACATGCCTGAGCCCACCATTAGCTCTAAGGCTTAGAATCAAACTTTGGCCAAGGCCTCCACCATCATCGGCACTTATTGGAGCATGGTGCGAGCATATGCCTCAACCATCATTGGCATAAACGGGCCTCTTTTGGTATGAGCACTTACCTTGACCACCATCAACACATGCTAGCCCTTGGTGTAAGCACATACCTTGATCAGCATCGGCATAATCTGGACCTAGTGTGAGCATATGTCTTGATTGACATTGGTAGATGATGGCACTTGGTGTGGGTAGTTACCACCAATACCATCGACACTTGCTGGCCCTTACTACAAGCTGTTGTCTCAAACACCATTGGTACATTTTGGGCTTTAGTGTGGGCACATACCTTGACCAACATCAACAACTGTAGACCTTTGGTGTAGGATATTCCTATTTGAAAAAAATATCCCCATTACAAACACTTTAATGTCCACTGCTAGTATATCTGTAAAATCTCTTATGTTCTTTAGGAGGTGGTTATCCGAGCTTTCTCTTCCTTATGAGGGGAATAGGTATACATGATGGGCTTGTCATTGCATACATCCATGACAATGTTTTGAAGCAAAATTGAGGTTGTGCTTGCCTTTTGGCCGTGTTGTCTAAAGACTGATTACTTTGATGACCTACAAGTGCTTATGGCCTCAATTAGTCAGCATGCATATGGAAAAGAGGCTTGGTTGTGTCAAGCTCAAGCCTATGCCTATGGCCAATATTGCCCTAGACTAAGTCCTTAAATCAACCAATGACTCTTTATGGTGATGCAAGTAAAAGTTGCGATCGGGAACTTGGTCTGGCCAAGTTTTTTAGGTATTTGGCAATATCATGGTCCCTTCTTATAGGCCATAAAAATACCTTGGCCTAGCTAAGCTTGTGCATACAATCGATGCTACCCAAGACCTTAAAAACAAGTCCCTAAATTGAATAATGTCCTCTTAGGATTGTTACAACAGAGTTTGCATGTATGGTCCTAGCCAAACTAAGCATTGGTGGTGTCATGCTATTATTACCTATTGGATCTCATGGCCCTTGCTTATGTTTTTCCCATGCCAAGCGATTGTGGCATGGCCTCATATGTCATTTCCTCCACTCACTTGTCAAGTAATCGATTTGGTAGGTTATGGACCAGTGTGCATGGATGCTACCACTTGTACACAATTGGCATATTCCTAGTACTATGGTTGTACATGTTGGCAGGCTCCATGCTTAATGCATCAAACTGTTGAGCTGTAATCCTCTTCAATCTCCCATTATATAGTCATCATACCTTAGGGTACAATTAGGATCTGGTGCTTCATACCTAAATTGATGGAAACTAGATATCTCTCCATCCCTTTTTTATCTTATGTCTTTAGGGGCTACGAGTCAGACCTTAATCATGCCTTGTGTCCCAAGTATGCCACCCAAGCCCCCATGGTCGTATTGGTGCACTAGTGTTCAATGCTATACATTTTACATGCTCAATATACATGATGCTTATGCTCCATAATGGCTTTTTCCATCACTTGGTAGGTATGTTAAGGCTCATGCAATGCCAACATCCTAAAGGAATGCTACTTGGTTAATCCTGCTAGCAGTCATATGCTTGTCTCAAAGATTAAGCCATGTATGTGTAAGTATGAACTAACTTAGACTGTGAAACTGTAAATGGCTCATTAAATCAATTATAGTTTGTTTTATAGTATCTACTACTTGGATAACCATAGTAATTCTAGTGCTAATACGTGCAACAAACTTCAACTTTGGAAAGGATGCATTTATTAGATAAAAAGTCAACACAGGCTTTGCCTATTGTTTTGATGATTCATGATAACTTGATGGATCACACAACCTTTGTGCCAATGATGCATTATTCAAATTTTTAACCTATTAACTTTTGATGGTAGGATAGTGGCCTACTATGGTGATGATGTGTGACAGAGAATTAGGGTTTGATTCTAGAAAGGGAGCCTGAGAAATAGCTACCACATCTAAAGAAGGTAGCAGGTGCACAAATTACCTAATCTTGACATTAAAAGGTAGTGACAATAAATAACAATATCAAGCTTTATAAGTTTAGTAATTAGAATGAGTACAATCTAAATCCTTCAATAAGAATCCATTTGAGGGTAAGTTTGGTGTCAACAACCATGGTAATTGCAGCTCTGATAGTGTACATTTAAGTTATTATAGTTAAAAAGCTCATAGTTGAACTATGGTTGGGTCATTTAGTCTACCTTACAATAAGCATCAGTCTACCCATCGCTACTACATGTGATGCACTCCAAGCATTAACTGGTCAAGTTATTCTTTCAATGTTATTGCTTTAAAGAAATTAGAGTGCTCAAAGCAGGCCTACTTTTATATACATTAGCATAAGATAACATCATAGGATTTCAGTCCTATTATGTTGGCCTTCAGGATTGGAGTAATGATTAATAGAGATATTTAGGGCATTTGTATTTCATAGTTAGAGGTGAAATTCTTGGATTTATGAAAAATGACCAACTATGAAAGCATTAGCCAAAGATGTTTTCATTAATCAATAATGAAAGTTGAGGGCTTGAAGATGATCAAATATCATCTTAGACTCAACCATAAGTAATGTCGACCAGGGATTAGTAGATGTTACTTTTAGGACTCCATTGGCACCTTAAGAGAAATCAAAGTCTTTGCGATTCAAGGGGAGTATGGTCACAAGGCTGAAAGTCAAAAGAATTAACAGAAGGGACCACTAAGAGTGAAGCCTATAGCTTAATTTTACTCAACATGGGGAAACTGACTAAGTCTAGACATAGTAAGGACTTACAAATTGAGAGCTCTATCTTGAATCTATGGGTGGTGGTGCATGATCGTTCCTAGTTGGTATAGCAATTTGTCTAGTTAATTCCATCAATGAATGAGACCTTAGCTTGCTAACTAGCCACGCTGAGGTGATCCTTCAAGATTAACTTCTTAGAGGAACTATGGCCCCTTAGGCCAAGGAAGTTTATGGCAATAATAGGTATGTGATGCCCTTAGATGTTTTAGGCTGCACATATGCTACATTGATGTATTCAATGAGTCTATAGCCTTGGTCGATAGGCTTAGGTAATCTTTGAAATTACATCATGATAGAGATAGATCATTACAATTTTTGGTCTTTAACGAGAATTCCTAATCGGTGTAAACCATCAATTGGCATTGACTACGTCCCTGCCCTTTGTACACACCAACTGTCATTTCTATTGATTGAATGGTCTAGTGAAGAGTTCGGATCATGGTGACATGGATGATTCACTACTTGTGATGTCGTAAGAAGTTCACTAAACTTTGTCATTTAGAGGAAAGAGAAATCGTAACAAGGTTTTTGTAGGTGAACCTATAGAAGAATCATTGTCAAGACCAATTTAACGAATGACTTACAAATGTGTTAATGAAACATGAAGGGGGTGGTGGTGCCTTTATGCCCCGAGCTCTTTTCTACCCCAGATGAATGCGATGATCACTTCATTCTAGCTCTCGAGTGGGTGAAATGATTGGTATCAACACCTATGACTAGTACAAATTATGCCAAGGAACTAGAATGAGAAAGAGTGCATGTACCATCGCTATCCCATTCATGGTGCATGCACAGGTGGCATAGTGACTCTTTTTGTCATGAAAAACTAAAATGACTCTCAATAACGGATATGTCGACTCTTGCATCGATGAAATATGTAGCAAAATGTGATACTTGGTGTGAATTATAGAATCTCATGAAACATAAAGCCTTTGAATGCAAGTTACACCCTAAGCTATTAGGACGAGAGCATGTCTGTCGAGGTATCATGCATCATCAGCCCTTTCAACCCCCCACCCATCAAGCTTTAGGTGAGGGGGAGAAAGATGGCCTCTCATGATTTCATCGATCATGGTTGGCCTAAAAATGAGTCCCTAATAGCTATAGTGCCATGACCATCAATGTTAAAGCTCCTGACGTGCCTCATCTCTAGCGATGTGCACTCATTATCTATCTAGAACCTGTTAGACCCTTGTTGACTTTAAGCATATTAATAAATGGAAGAAAAAAAACTTACTAGGATTCCCTTAGTAAAGGCAAATGAACTAGAGAGAGCTCAACTTGAGAATCAAGTGCTATCGATGATCGAATAGTAGTATAGAGAAGCATCTTTAGCGACGGACCAAGCCTAAGTCCTCTAAAAAGAGGCACTAGAGAAGGTGAGAGCCCCATTGTACCTAGACCTTGTCACACCATGAGGCGCTATCTACGAGTCAACTTGTTTGAGAATACAACCCCAATCAGGTGGTAAATTCCATCCAAGGCTAAATATGAATGAGAGACTAATAGTCAACAAGTATCACAAGGGAATGATGCAAAGGACTTTGAAAAGAGAGTCCAAATGTGCTTGAAATTATAAAAAAAAAGAAGTGAATGAGGCCGACAAAGCACCCCAATTAATTATGGAATGACAAAAGTTGATCTATTGATCAGCTTAAGGCATGGATTGATGTTGGTCACAACAGTGGACCAAGCCCAAGCTTTCGATATACCCATAGAAACATCATCATCATGATCATGGAATGCAGCATACACATCTTGGTGCACCTTGACACCTGTATACTCTTGGGATTAGCCTGTAAGCTCTCTATCAGCTCATCTTGAAACATGAACCAAGGAGTTTGACATGTGTATAAGTCAATAGGCCAGAAAACCTATAAGGCGTAAGGACTGATTAGTAAGATCTCTTGTGGTGGCACTATCAATTGACTTTGATCTTCTAAAAATAGTTTGAGTGTATGAATGCCTGTCAGGACTAGGAAGAATGGTGAACTATGCATGAGTAGGGCAAAGCCAGAGGAATTCTAGTGGAGGCCCTCAATGATACTAATGTGTAAATCATTCATCTAACTTGGGTATAAGGTTGAAAGAAAAATTAACCCATCTAGTAGCTAGTACCTTCTGAAGTTTCCCTTAGGATAGCTAGAGCCCTTAGCAAGTTTTATCAAATAAAGCCAATGATTAGAGGCATTAGGGGTACAACACCATTGACTTATTTCATACTTTAAATAGGTAAGATGACATAGTTGCTTCATTGAACCGCACCATGAAATCGAGATCTTTAAGTGGGCTATTTTTGGTAAGCAAAATTGTTGATGCGAGATGAACTGGAAGCTAAGTTATAGTGCCTAACTATATGCTAATTAAGAACCCACAAAGGGTGTTGGTTGATTAAGATAACAGGATGTGGTCATGAAAGTCAAAATCCACTAAGGGGTGTGTAGCAACTCACATTTTGAATCAACTAGCCCCAAAACATGTATGGCGTTTAAGCGCGTGACCTATACTCGATCATCAGGGCAAAGACTAGGCGTCGATAAGTAGAAGGGTGCAGTGGTCCCCATAAAACCCCAAGGCATAAGCTTGGACAGAGCGACCATCAATGTAGATCTTGGTAGTAGTAGCAAATATTCAAATGAGAACTTTGAAGGCCAAAGAGGGGAAATGTTACATGTGAATAGCACTTACACATAAGTTAATCAATCCTAAGAGACGGGGGAAAGCTCATCTGATAATGTGTCTAGTGTGAGCTTCAAAAGGGAATTGGGTTAAAATGCCTAAATTGAGATGCAACAACTGATAACAACATTATAAGTCTAAAGACATTGGAAGGGGCCTTAAGAAGAGTTATATTTTTTGTTTAACAGCCTGCCCACCTTGGAAATAGTTTAACTATAGGTAGGGTCTAGTGGCTAGAAGAGCACCATAAGTTGCATGGTGTAGGATAAGTGGGAGCCCTATTGAGCTTGGCTTTAATTCAATTTTTTGAAATGACTTGAGAGATGAAAAGTGGAAGCCCTTAAGCAAAATTGAAATACCACTACTGTTAATGTCATTTTACTTATTTCGTGAATTAGAGATGGGGCATGACCCTTTTTTTAGGCCAAAAGCCAACCTCGATCAATCAATCTTGGTGGCAAACATTGTCAGGTAGGGAGTTTGGCTAGGGTGGCATATTTATTAAAGGATAATATAGGTATTTTAAGATGAGCTCAGTGAGAACAGAAATCTCATGTAGAATACAAGGGTAAAAGTTCATTTGATTTTGATTTCCAGTATGAATACAAACTATGAAAGCATGGCCTATCAATCATTTAGACCTTCAAAATTTAAAGCAATAAGTGTTAGCAAAGTTACCACAAGGATAACTAACTTGTGACAGCCAAGCACTCACAGTGATGTTGCTTTTTGATCCATCAATGTTGGCTCTTCTTACCATTATAAAAAAAAATTCACCAAGTGTTGGATTGTTCACCCACTAATAGGGAACTTGAGCTAGGTTTAGACTATTGTGAGAAGTTAGTTTTACCCTATTGATGATAGCGTCACAATAGTAATTCAACCTAGTACAAGAAGAACCATTGATTCACATAATTGGTCATTACGCTTGGTTGAAAAGCCATGGCATAAAGCTACTATGCTAGACTATGACTGAATGCCTCTAAGTTAGAATCAGGGCTAGAAGCAATGCACATGCCCATCACTTGATTGTCGACCTATAGTAGGGGTCCATAGCCCTTAAAGGCATATGTCATAGGTGTAGCCTTCAAGGCAGATAAGCTATTTGGGCCTTTTTGGAGCTTAATTCCTACCGAGTGATAGATTGAATCCTTTGTAGATGACTTAAATACATGACAAGGTATTATAAGTGGTAAAGTGGGCTTGCTACCATGACCCAATGAGATTCAACCCTTTGTTGCTTCTATTCATCCCTCCCTTCCACACCTACCAAAATTCTCTCGCTTTATTCTTTTACCCTGTATCCCTCTGGGGTTAGGGATGAATATTGTTTTCCATTACAACCGATTTGGTAGGATGATCACATCCCTCCTTTATGTGTCCAAGTAAATGACAACCAAATGACCTTAGTATTTGTTATAAGGACAGGCTCACCCTTGGTGTCGGCACTTGCCTTGAACTCCATTGGCACATGCTAACCCATGGTGTAGGTTGTTGCTTCGAACACCATTGATAGCATCTAGCCCTTTGGTTGGTGTAGGCAATCGTATCCAACACCATCGATAGATACTAGCCCATTGTTGCCTCAAAAACCATCAGTAGATGTTGGCCCCTTAATGTGTGATGTTGGCTCAGACACCATCATCGGATGCAGGCACTTAGTGTAGGCACTTACCTTGACCATTGTTAGTACAAGTTGGCCCTTGGTGTGGGCTATTACCTTTAACACCTCTTTGGTAGATGCTAGCACTTGGTGCAGTGTGTGTACTATGACCCTCTTACCTAAGGGACTTGTCTGCCCCTTGATCGCCACTGACACCAAATGATGCTTAGTACATGTGGCACAGGCTCTAGTTTTAAGCCAAACTCCGTATGGCCTTGGATAGGGAATTAACTTCGTGTGCCTAAGTCAGCTTACAAAACTCAAGTGCTAAGCATAATTTTAGCTTTCAAAGATTGTGTTATTGTACTAGGCCTTCTAGAAGCCCACAAATCTAATCCTCCTAGGACTGTGTTCAGGCATGCTCGAACCTAGGTCTAACCATGCATTCACATCTCAATCATTAGTGCCTGCACCTGGGTCTGACCATGCATCCACACTTTTGTCATAGTACTTGTACTCAGGTTTGACTATGTGCTTGTGCATTGCTCACCGGTGCCTGCGCTTGGACTTGGCTCAATTTTGCCAAACTTGAACACTGTGTTTGATTGTCTGAGTCTCTAGAGTCTTGATCATAGTCCATACCACTATTCTAGGGTAGTTCCCAATGACTTGGGTCTCTGATTGGCCTTATGGCCTAGTCCCTTAGTTATTAGACCCTATGCTAATAGAACTATAACTACTCTTTAACTTAGAGAGAATCCCTAGGCTTGGACAAGCTTTTGGACTATGACACATGCACATGCCTCAACCACCATCAGGACATGTTGGCCCTTGGTCTCAACACATGTTTCGACCATCATTGGCACATGCTGGCCCTTTGTGTAAGCGGTTCCTTCAAACACCATTGACACATGTTGGGATGTGCACCACGTGCGGGTATTTTGGGCCTAAGCTACACACCATGACCAGATAGTAGCTAGCCTTTGCTTTTATTTTTCTTATGCCAAACAGTTATGGCATAGCCTCATACATCATTTCTTCCTCTCGTTCATTGAGTAATTGATTGGGTAGGTTGTTGACCAATGTGCATGGATGCTGCCACTTATACACAATGGACACATAAGTGGTACTATAGTCGTGCATGTTGGCAAGCTTTATGCTTGATGCATTTAACTATTAACCTATCATCTTTTTCAATCTTCTTCCATCAGGATCTTATGCTATATATCTAAATTGATGGAAACCAGATGTCTTGTCATCCCTTATCCATCTTGTATTCTTAAGGACACAATCAGGATCCTGTGTTACATACCTAAATTAATGGAAATTGAATGTCTTACCATCCCTTATCCATCTTGTGTCCTTAGAGGCTTCGGGTCAGACTTCCATCATGACATATGACCAAAGTATGCCACCCAAACCTCTATGGTTGCATTGCTGCACTGATGTTGGATCGTGCTCTTGGGTGTAAAACATTTTGTTGGCGTGGGCTCTTGACCCTTGTTTGTCCGATGCTATGCATTTTACCTACTTGACACATACGATGCTTGTGCTCCATGCCAACTCTCTCCATCGCTCGATCAATGTATTAAAGCCCATACAATGCTAATGTCCTAAAAAAATGCTACCTAGTTGATCTTGCCATTAGTCATATACTTGTCTTAAAGATTAAGCCATGCATGTGTAAGTATGAACTAATTTAGATTATGAAACTACGAATGGCTCATTAAATCAATTATTATTTGTTTGATGGTATTTACTACTCGGATAACCATAGTAATTTTGAGTTAATGTGTGCAATAAACCTAAACTTTTAGAAGGGATGCATTTATTAGATAAATGTCGATACAGGCTTTGCTTGTTGCTCTAATGATTCATGATAACTTGATGAATCACATGGCCTTTATGCCGATGACGTATCATTCAAATTTTTACAGTATCAACTTTTAAAGGTAAGATTGTGGCCTATTATGGTGGTGACAGACAATGGGGAATTAGGGTTTGATTCTGGAGAGAGAGCCTAAGAAAGGACTACCACATCCAAAGAAGGAAACAGGCATGCAAATTACCCAATCCTGACATGGAAAGGTAGTAATAATAAATAACAATACTGGACTTTATAAGTCTAGTAATTGGAATGAGTACAATCTAAATCCCTTAACAAAGATTCATTAGAGGGTAAGTCTGGTGCTACTAGCTGTGGTAATTCTAGCTCCAACAGTTTATATTTAAGTTGTTGTAGTTAAAAAGCTCATAGTTGGAGCTAGGGTTGGGTTGTCCAATCTACATCATAATGAGCATCATTTTACTCATCTCTATTACCGGTGATCTATTCCTAGCCTTTACTAACTAGGTTGTTCATCCAATGCTGTTACTTTGAAGAAAATTATGGGGCTCAAAGTAGGCCTACGGTTGTATACATTAGTATGGGATAACATCATAGGATTTTGGTTCTATTGTGTTGGCCTTCGAGATCGGAGTAATGATTAATAGGGACAATTAGAGGCATTGATATTTCATAGTCAGAGGTGATATTCTTGGATTTATGAAAGACTAACAATTATGAAAGCATTTGCCAATGATGCTTTCATTGATCAAGAAAGAAAATTTGAGGCTCAAAGATGATCAAATACCATCATAGTCTTAACCATAAACAATGCCAACCAGGGATCAACGGATGTTACTTTTAAAACTCCAACCATGAACTTTTGAGTTTTTAAATGCAAGTTGCACCCCAAGCCATTAAGGTGAGGGCATGCCTGTCTGGGTGTCATGCATCGTTACACCCTCTAACCCCATGCCTATGGGGCTCTAGTTGAAGGGGTGAAAGATGGCCTCCCGTGATTTTGTTGATCGTGGATGGCCCAAAAGTGAGTCCCTAACAATGATAGACTAACACCAGCACTTACATTTAGGGCTGGCTTAATTATGCCAAACCTAAACACCGTGCCTAATTCTCTGGAGTATTGATCATTGCCCATACCACTGTTCTGGGCTAGTTCTCCATGACCTAGGCCTCCAATAGACCTCAAGGCCTAGTCTCCCTGACTGTTAGATCTATCCCACTAGAACTAGAATTGCTCTTCGACTTGGAAAGAACCTCTGATCCTCGATGAGCTTGTGAATTATGACACATGCACATGCCTTGATAGCCATTTGGACATGTTAGCCCTTGGTCTCGATACATGCTACGACCACCATTGACACATGTTGGCTTTTTGTATGGGTAGTTCCTTTGAACACAATCGATAAATGCTGGGTAGCATACCACGTGAGTGTATCTTTAGCCTTGGCCTTACACCATGTACACCACGACTGGGCAATAGGTGGGTTTAAGCATATCTTCATATTTTGCCATGCCAATGCCATTTTTATGGCTTGTAAATTTTTATAAGTGCTCACCAAAGCCCGTACCTGGGCCTGACTTAATTCTACTAAACTTGAACATCGTGCCTGAGCCATGAAGTCTTGATCACTACCTATGCCATTATTCTGGGCTAGTTCCCAATGACCTGGTCCTCTAATAGGCCTCAAGACTTAGTCCCCCTAGCTATCAAACCATGTCCCACTAGAATTGAAACTGCTCCTTAACTTGGTGAGAAAACTTAGGCCTAAACTAGCTTGTGGGTCGTGACACATGTACATACCTCAAGCACCATTAGAACATGTTGGCCTTGGGTCTCGACACATGCTTTGATCACTATCGGCACATGCAAGCCATTTGTGCAGGCAGTTCCCTTAAACACCATTGGCACATACTAGGTCACTACCATGCATGAGTATCTTAAAGTTGAGCCATACACCATCTGTACCACAATCGAGTAGTATGTGAGTTCAAGCATATCTTCATATTTATGCCATGCCTATGCCATTTTTATGGCTTATAAATTTATATAAGCACTCACCAGTGTCCACACTCTGGCCTAGCTTAATTATGTTGAAATTGAACATCATACCTAAGCCTATGGAATCTTAATCATTACCCATACCACTATTTCAGACTAGTTCCCTATTTTATACACTTGAATGGCTACTAGTTACAAACTTGTAAAAGTTCTTATACTCTTTAAAGGGGTGTCAGTTGTCAAGGTTCCTTAAGGGATAGGGGGCCAATATAAGGGTCAAAGACTAACACCTATCGCACACCATGTGCGCACACCCCTTGGCCCCCTCTCCCAATCACTAAAACCCTTAATACCGTCAGTTAGGTTCTTCAATGATGCCCCGAAAATGATGCCTTAGGTAAAAAAATGAGCCACCAATACATGCCTGAGCCTAGTATGTGCACCGTGGCCCAAAATCAAACTTCGGCCATGGCTTTGACCATTATTAACACATTTTGGCACATGGTGCAAGGATATGCCTTAACCATCATAGGCACAAGCTTGTTTTTGGTATGGGGCAATTGCCTTGACCACCATCTGCATAAGCTAGCCCTTGGTGCAGCCATATAGCTCAATCAGCATCGACACAATCTTGACCTAGTGTGAGTGTTATGGGCCAAGTATTAAGCTCTTAGTTATATGACTTTAGGACCTAAGAATAGACTCATCTAACATCCTAGATCAGCTTTTAAATTAGTGCATAAACACTTGAAACTCTAATGCTAGTTGCCCTAATTAGCTACTAGGTAAGGCTGCACATAAACTATTTGATGGAAAGCTAAAAAGAACAACAAAGATAGGCAAGCATAAACTTGTATTACTCAAGTTATGGTGTGTACAATGAAGGTTGGGGCACCTCTTATTTATAGTTAAGGCTCTTTTGAAGTAATGGCTAACATTGTTCCTATCCTATGGCTCATAAAGAGTCCAAAATATATAGGAGATTACAATAAGATTACATTAGAGAGTTCTAATTTTACATGGACTCCATTAGGAAATGAGTTTGAACTAGGTTGGATACCTTCATCAATAGGGCTCATGTGGGGGCCTCTCTTTGGGCCCATGCCTAGTTTGGTTCTACCTATGCTTAGGCTTACTCTCATGCTTGCACCTGAGTCCATTTGAAAGCTATTGAATGTTTTCTCTGGCTTAAGCTTTATAAGCTCGTTTTAGTGCTTGTGCACCCATTCTAGGTCATGATCCTACCTCTAGGACCTCTATTATGCCTCTAGGCCTGGTTTCCCTTTTATTATGACTTTGTCCTAGTTGCCTTAGAATTATTCCCTATCTCAACAAGAACTTTGATTCTTGGTCCTTCCTATGAACCATGACATTGTTCCCCACTCATTCTAGTAATACCTTTATTGCTAGTAGGATGCTACACCTGGATTGCACACCCTTATGCATATTAGCTTCATCTTTTACCCCTCAAATCAGATTTCCTAATGTTTTAATCCAATACTGGAACAAGTACTCTTCTGGTTTCTATTGTTCTCTTGAGTATCATCAACCTTATGCTACATTAGTCCCTCTTACCTACAGGCGACGCTTCTTCCACTTCTTCCAAGTTACCTACTGCACACTCTTTTTAAAAGGATCTAGTTGCAACTTAGGACTCTTACTATGGTACTTCATTGCCATTTTTCCTTTATCTCTTAAAGAGGTTCAACCCTTTCGACAGAATTGAAAATTACTGAGTCGCATCACCTTAGGCTCCTTTTAGTGCTCATCACTTTTACTATTCTTGCCTATGGATAGCTCCTCTACCCAGTTGATGGTTGAAAGCCATGCACACCTTGGGCATTCCTTGAGCCTATACAGACCACCACACAAAAAGTAACTTAAGAGCTTATTTTCCTTACCCTTGCTGGTGGCACTATCGACCTTATAAAATCTGGACTTTCTTACAACACCTTCCTCTCTTGAGGAAGAAACACTAGTGTCTCCCCCACTCTAACTGTTTCCCTTAGGCTTTTGAGACTTGGTGCACTCAACTTGAGTCTTTGATTTCACAGCAACACTAGCCTAACTTGACTCATGGTTGCCACTTTATTGCAATATGGTTTTTACTCTTAGCTTTTGACCATCTAAAACATGTTTAGGCATTGCCACCTTGGGTCCTAAGCCTGTCGACAACTACGATAGTTTGTAATGCAATGTGATCAACCCCGAGCCTCATAAGCTCCTCTCATAAGGTTAACAATGTGGCCTCCAATGCCTCATTCCACTGCATGAGCACTTTCAATGCCTTGTTGAAGGATCCTTCCCCGTCTTTAAACCTGTCTTTCAAATTAGCAATGATCACCTCACACTTCATAGTTGAGTGTCTAAGGACATCACCATGTCTCATGATCCAGCCTCCTTTACCTTGTATATTTGTGGGCACTAATCAAGGCCCTTAGTTTGGCCTTCAGTATAGTTTTCCTTTCCACTGCACTAAATACTCATACCTTAGCCTGTAATTTTGCCACCTTAGAACCTTATTAGCTGAAATGCACTAGACCTCTTTGTCATATGAGGTTTTTATCCTCATAGGTGCATGTTGTGACTCTGCTTGTGCTGGATCCTCTTGATCCTTAATAAATGGCTTTGACATGCTGACATGGAAAACTAGCTGTACCTTGAGTTTTGATGGCATTTTCAACTTGTAGGCGACCTTGCCTACTCCCTTCAAAACTCTAAAAGGTCCCTTATATTTTTGGACTAGGCTTTTATGCACACCCCTATGGCACAAAATTGAGTATAGCTTCACCATCACCAAGTCCCCAATTGGTACTGTATATCTTATCACTTATGATCTACCCACTTTTTGCTCTTTTTGGCTATTTTGTGTAGACAGATTCTTGCAAAGTCTACTTGCTCTTACCAAGCCTTAGTAAAATTGTAAGCTACTGGATTAGGTCTAGTGTAACCTGCTACAATAACTACTAGAGTGAGTGGTTGCTAACCTATCACTAACTCAAATGGACTATGGTTTGTCACCTTACTCTGTTGCAAGTTGTAATAAAACTGAATAACATCCAATAGCTTGGGCTAATCTTGCTGTGTTGCACTAACAGAATGTTTGAGGTAGATCTTCAATAAACCATTAACTTGCTTGGTTTGCCCATTAGTTTGTGGATGCATGCTAGTGGAAAAGTTAAAGTTTGACCTTAACAACTTGAATAACTCTGTCCTGAAGCACCCAGTAAAATGCACATCATCTCCCCTCCAACGATAAAGTT
The DNA here is from genome assembly GCF_002303985.1 of Durio zibethinus. The sequence continues at coordinate 10,694,851 of NW_019168381.1, read as the reverse complement.
TGATGCATCTGTATGCACCTCATACAGTTTAGTATGATCATGTAAAGTAAGAATTGTCTCTTTAGTGACTGCATGCTTCAATCGATCAAAGACTTGCTGGCATTCCTAACTCCAATCCTATATTTTCCCTTTATTGAGCATGTCTGTCAATGATGTGGTGATGGTAGAATGGCCTTTGATGAAGCACCTATAGTAGTTCACCAACCCAAGGAATGATCTCAACTTTGTGACCTTGGTCGGTGGATCCCAATCTAGTATGGTTTGGACTTTGATTCCATCCATCTAGATCTTGCCATCTCTAACAATGTGGCATAAGAATGGCACCTCCTTTTGAGCAAAAGAGCTTTTTTTCTTTTTCATGAATAGTTTATTTTCCCATAATACCTAGAACACTTGCCTAAGGTGCTTTATATGCTCCTCTAATGATTGATTATAAATCGTAATATCACCAAGATAAACCATAACAAAATGATCTAGGAATGGCTATAGTACCTTGCTATTGAGGTGCAAAATGCTACTGATGCATTGATCAAACTAAAAGGCATTACCAAGAACTCATAAGATCCATAGCGGGTAACATAAGCTATCGTAGGTTCATCCTTTTTAGTAATTCTGACTTGGTAGTACCCTAACTACAAGTTTAGCTTAGTGAACCACCTAGCATCTCCAAACTGGGCAAAAAAATCTACAATGAGTGGGTTTGGGTACTTGTTCTTCACTGTTAGCTTGTTCAATGCCTTGTAATCCATGCATAGTCACAAAGAGCCATCATGTTTTTGCTAGAACAGCACTTGGGCATGAAATAGGGCTTTTAATGGTCTGATGTAACCTATATCAATAAGCTCCTTAAGCTATCTCCATAGCTCTTCCAACTTTAAAAGTGACATTTAATATAGGGCTCTGGCTGGTGGGATAGCATTAGACACCAGTTTAATTTTGTGATTCACCTCTCTTTTTAGTGGTAGCTTCTTTGGCAATTTAGTGGGCATCATATCTTTGAATGACTCCAACACCTCTAGCACTTCTAAAGGGGTGTCAACACTGTTCTACTTAGACTCCTCCAGTTTTTAAGGCTACAAGGAAAGTGTTTTCATTCCACCTCACTTCTTTGGCTAACTTTTTGGAAGACAACATCTTCATTTTTGACCCTAATTTTCATCTCATTGGCATAATGCATGGTTATCGGTGGTCCAATATGCAAACACAATTGGAAAAAGACACTATAAGTTCATAAATATGGTCAAGGAATTCTAAACCAGCAATAAGATCATAATCATCTAAGTGAATTACCTCAACTGATTCCTTACCTTTGCACTCACTGAGTTATAGCTCCACTTCACGTGCTATGCCAATTATTGGGAGCTTTTTGAAGTTAACTATTTTGATCATACCAGCCACTTTTTGCACTTTTAGGTTTAGCTTTTAGGTTACATCTCCAGATATGAACAAGTGAGATGCTCTTGTGTCCATAAGTCTATTCATTTTCTTGCCCATAATAATCATGTCTACAAACATTAGTCCTTTTTGTATATGGTACCCTTTAGCCTAGACTAAATTCAACATAATTGAGCCAAGCTTCATGGTTTCCTTTTTTAACCCCTCACCATCTTCTTTGTTGATGGTAAATAGCTTAGTTTTCTTAGGGTAGTCTCTTGACGTGTGTGGACCTTCACAAATGAAACAAGTCACTAGCTCGCGATCCTTGTTGTTCCATTACCTTGGCTGTCATTTCCCATTTGGTGGCTTGCTTTGACTATTCTTAATCTATCAATGTTTGTCCCTATCCTTGGACTATCAGTTTTTATCTCCTTTATTAGACTATCGATCTCTGCCATTACCATTTAGCTTGAATGACTCAAACTTCTTTTGTGGCCAAATCTCTACCAATGATTTAGCAGCTATCATGGCTTTAGCCAAATCTTTGACACCCATTTGTTGCAACTCATTCTTAGCCTATAGTTTGAGTCCATCAATGAAACAAAAGAGACTTTCCTTTTTTTTAAGGTTTGAAATCTAGAGTATCAGTTCTAAAATCTCATGAACATACTCTCATACCTTGTCTCTTTGACTGAGTCATGGATCTTCACCCCTGCCTCATCATTAGCATACTTAAGGTAGAACTATTGCCTAAACTCTATCTTGAACTCCTCCCAAGTCAAGATAACAACCTCTCTATGGCTCACATCATTACACCTACATCTTTACCACAATAGTGCAATGTTAACCAAATACATAGAGGATGTGATTACCTTAGTGGCATCCTCATTCGTCCCTATGGCTCGAAAGTGTTGCTCTATTCCTCATAAAAAGTTATCCACATCTGTTATGGGTTAAGCTCCCTTATACTCCTTTAGCTTAGGAATTGCCACTCGAGCCTTAGTTGTTACAACTAACACACTATTGCCAATGACTACCTTTTATGCCATGAGCTCCCCTTTGAGCTCATTCAACTCCTTATGCATTGCCTTAACCATGGCTTCCAAGGTTTCATTCTTTTAGGTGAACATGTCAATGGTTTTGTTGAGGGTACCATGGAATCCTTCCTTGATCTCCTCTTCGGTCTCCTTGAGCCTCTCTCTAAAGTTTGACACTGTCACCTTTACCTTGGCTTAATAGCCATCCAATGTCGACATCATGTCCCTTGAGGTAGCCTTTTTTCCCTTTCCACGGGCTAACTTTTAGACCTCTAGCTATTGGCTACCAACATCACTTTGAGATGCCATTTCCTCAAACACCTTGACACGAACTAAACACGACCATAAAGTAGAATTTGCTCTAATGCCAACTATCATAAGCCTAAGACTTATGCCAAAGCTCTGTGTGACATCAGGCTGAACTCCCTCTTTATTTGCCTAAGTCAGCCAAAAAATGCTTTCAAAGAGTGAGCACTTAAAAGAACACTAAAAGGCATTTTAAAGCTAAAAAAGGCTAGAAAGCAAGTGACACTTGGAAATGTTATAACTTATATTTAGTCAAGTATTTTTGTACATCCAATGAGGGAAAGGAGGCATTCTATTTATATTTGAAGCCCTCATGAATCAATGGCTAGGATTGACTCAACCTAATAGCTATTAAAGAGTCCAAGTTTATAAAGAGATTACATGAGATATATATCAAGAGTTCAAATTGTAGAAGGAACTATACTATTCTTGGGAGTCTCCAAATCCTTCTAGAAAGTTCTATCTATTGGGTTTACTTAGGCTTGGTGCTCTATTGGGTCTACTGGGGCTTGGTGTGCCCACACCTAGGGTTGGTTTACTTATACCAAAGCTTGGTACATTTGAGGCCCTTCTAGAAGTGTTAACCTTGGTCTGAGGAGCCTACCCAGGTGGTTTCGATGCTTGTGCATGTATTTTGCACCCTTGTTATAAGCCTAGGGCTTGAACCTTTATCATTAGTGCCTTAGCCTTGATTGTGCATGCATGAGCTATGACACAATCACATGCCTCAATCAGCATTGGCAAAGATAGCCTTTGGTATAAGCATTACTTCAAACACCATCAGCACATGCTGGCCCTTGCTATAAACAATTGCCTTAAACATAATCGACACATGCTAGGCCTTGGTGTGGGCACATGCCTTGACCACCACTGGCACCTACGGACCCTTAGTGCTTGATATGTTTGTTTGAAAAAAATGTCTCCATTTCAAACACCTTAATGTCTACTACTAGCATATCTATAAAATCTCTTATGCTTTTTAAAAGGGTGGTTGTCCAAGCCCCTCGCTCCCCCCCACATGGGGAGTAGGTGAGCATGATAGGCCTATCATTACATAATCCATGATAAAATCCTTAGAGCAAAATCTAGGCTATGCATGCATTCTGGTCATGTTGTTGAGTGACTAGTTCCTCTGGTGACTCGTAAGTACCCATAGCCTCGATTGATTGCCATGCATATGGAAAAAAGGCTCAACTATGCCAAGCTCAAGCCCTTGCCTACGGCTAATGCTACCACAGACCATAAACCATGTCCCTAATTTGGATAGCTCATTGGATGGTGTAAGCAAAAGTTGCAATCGCATGCTTGGTCTAGCCAAGTCTCTTGAGTGGTGACAATAAAGTTTGCGTTTGTGGTCTCAACTAGACCAAGCATTGGCATCTCGTTATTGATTACTAGATGGCAATGGTAGTCTCATGGCCCTTGCTTGTGTTTTTCTTGTGCCAAGTAGTTATGGTGTGGCCTCACACATTGTTTCCTCCACTTACTTATCATATAATTGATTGGGTGGGTTATGGATCGGTATGCATGGATGTTGCCACCTACATGCACTAGGCATATGAGTGGTGCTATGGTTGTGTGTGTTGGTAGGCTCCATGCTTGATGTATCAAACTATGGACCTATCATCATTTTCAATCTCCTTCATGTGGTCATCATGCCTTGGAGGCATAATCGAGATCCTATACTGCATACCTAAATCAATGGAAACTAGATGTCTTGCTATCATTCATCTATCTTATGTCTTTATAGGCTACAGGTCAAACTTCAATCATGCCTTGTGTCCTAAGTGTGCCACTTAAACCCCTTTGGCAGCATTGGTGCACTAGTATTCAATCATGCTTTCGAATGTAAAATGTTTCATGGGCATGGGCTCTCGGCCTTTATTCGTCTGATGCTATGCATTTTATGTGCTTGACACACACAATGCTTATGCTCCATGTTCGCTCTCTTTGCCACTCAATCGGTGTATTGAGGCCCATGTAGTGCCAATGTATTGAAGGAATGCTACCTGGTTGATCCTACTAGTACCATATACTCAAAGATTAAGCCATGCATGTGTGAGTATGAACTAATTCATACTATGAAACTATGAATGGCTTATTAAATCAGTTATCATTTATTTAATGGTATCTACTACTCAGATAACCATAGTAATTCTAGGGCTAATATGTGCAACAAACCCTGACTTCTGGAAGGGATACATTTATTAGATAAAAGGTCGACGCGAGCTTAACCCATTTTTTTGGTGATTCATGATAATTTGACAGATTGCACGACCTTTGTGCCATTGATGCATCATTCAAAATTTTGCCCTATCAACTTTTGATGGTAGGATAGTGGCCTATTACAGTAGTGATGAATGATAAAGAATTATGGTTCAATTTTAGAGAAGGAGCTTGAGAAATAGCTACCACATACAAGAAAGGTAGTAGGTGCACAAATTATCTAATACTGACATGAGGAGCTAGGACAATATATAACAATACTGAGCTTTATAAGTCTAGTAATAGGAATGAGTACAATTTAAATCCCTTAGTGAAGATCTATTATAGGCAAGTTTACTACCAACAACTATGGTAATTCCAGCTCAAATACTGTGTATTTAAGTTGCTATAGTGAAAAAGCTCATAGTTAAAACAAGGGTTAGGTTATCTTGTCCACTTCAAGGTGAGCACCGATCTACTCATCCCTATTGTTGGTGATGCACTCCTGGCCTTAACTGGCTGGGTTATTCCTCCAATGTTGTTACTTTGAAGAAATTAGAGTGTTTAAAGTAGGCCTACAGTTGTATACATTGGCATGGGATAACATTATAGGATTTCAATCTTATTGTGTTAGCCTTTGGGATCAGAGTAATAATTAACATGGATAGTTGAAGGCATTCATATTTCATAGTCAGAGGTAAAATTCTAGGATTTATGAAAGACTAACAACTATGAAAGCATTTGCTAATGATGTTTTCATTGATCAATAATGAAAGTTGGGGGCTCAAAGATGATCAAATACCATCCTAGTCTCAACCATAAATGATGCTAACCAGGGATCAGTGGATGTTACTTTTAAGACTCTACTGGCACTTTATGAAAATTCAAAGTCTTTGGGTTCCAAGGGAAGTATGGTTGCAAGGCTAAAACTTAAAGGAATTGACTAAAGGGCACTAATAGGAGTAGAGCCTGTGGTTTAATTTGACTCAACACAAGGAAACTTACAATGTCCAAACATAGTCAAGATTGATAGACTGAGTGCTCTTTCTTAATTTTATGGGTGGTGGTTCATGGCCTTTTGGTGGAACGATTTGTCTTATTAATTTTGTTAACAAATGAGACCTCAGTCTACTAACTAGCTACGTGCAGGTGATCCTTCATGGCTAGCTTCTTAAAAGGACTATGGTCGCTTAGGCCAAAGAAGTTTGAGGCAATAACAGGTCAGTGATGCCCTTAGATGTTCTAGGCCATAACTTGCATTCAAAGACTCAATGATTCATGAGATCCAACAATTCACACCAAATATCACATTTTGCTATGTTCTTCATCAATGTGAGAGTTGAGATATTCATTGTCGAGGGTCATTTTGATTTTTCACGATAGAAAGAGTCATAGTGCCGCCCGTGCATGTACTACGAATGGGATGGTCATGGCACACATGTTCTTTTTCACTCTAGTTCCTTGGTGCAATTTGCTCTAGGGGTTTGTTATTTAGCTAAAAGTGATGATATCGATCATTTCACCCACCCAAGAGATGGAACGAAGCGACCGTTATATCCACTTGGGGCCAAAAGGGGCTAAGGGCAGAAACCATCATAGGTCATTTATTGAGTGGGTTTCGATAATGATCATTCCACAGGTTCACCTACAAAAACCTTGTTATGACTTTTCTTTCCTCCAAATGATAATGCTCAGTGAACTTCTTACAACATTACAGGTAGTGAACTGTTCACATCACCATGATCCAAGCACTTTATTGGACAATTCAATTAGTAGAAGTGAAGAGCAGTGTGTATAAAGGGCATGAACATAGTTAACATGGGTTGATGACTCACACTTACTAGGAATTCCTTGTTGAAGACTAACAATTGCAATGATCTATCCCTATCATGATGAAATTTCAAATATTACCCAAGTTTGTAGGCCAAGTCTATAGACTCATTTAATACAGGCACCTGTTGCATTCCACAATCGCACGACAATGTCTCTGCGGGCATACTGAAAGCTCAGGCTTAGGCCACAGCCACAACCTATGTCGGTCCACACCCTGAGCCAATTGACAAACTAGCTTTCATCATTCCACAACCTACTGAGGTGCATCACCGACCCTTATCTGCTTTTCTCTTAACAATTTCAAGCACTCTTTGACTCTCTTTGCAAAGTCCTTTACATCTTTCCCTCATGGTACTTGTTTACTATTGGCCTCTCACTTGTATTCAGCCTTGGATGGAATTACCGCTTGATTGGGTCTACATTCCCAAATAGCCCTACTCATAGATAGCACCTCATGGTATGATAGGGTCCAGGCACAATGAGGCCGTTCCTTTTTGACACCCTTTTCTAAGGTACTTATGCTCGATCTATTGCTAAGCAAGCTTTTCTATACTACAATTTCGATTGTCAAGGGTGCCTAATTTTCAAGCTAGGCTTTTCTCAGTTCACTTGCCATTACTAGAGGAATCATGGTAAGTTTCTTTTCCTTTGCTTATTGATATGCTTAAACTCAACGGGTGATCTTGCTTAACCTGGGGTCATGATTTGAGCATTAACCAAGCAATACAGGGAGTTCAGATGGACAACGGGCACTTGTCACTAGAGATGAGGCATGCTTAGAGCTTTAGCATTGATAGTCATGATGCTATCATTGCCAGGGACTCACTTTTAGGCCAACCATGACCAATGAGATCACGAAAGGCCATGTGTGTGAGTCAACGAGCTAGAAAACCTATAAGGCGTGAGGAAGTTGATTGGCTCGATCCTTCACGAGTGCACTACTGATTGACTTTGATCTTTTAAGAAGGGTTTGAGTGTGAGCATGCATGTTAGGACCCGAAATATGGTGAACTATGCCTAAGTAGGGCAAAGCCAAAGGAAATTCTGATAGAGGCCCATAGCGATATTAATGAGCAAATCATTTATCTAACTTAGGTATAAGGGTGAAAGACTAATCAAACCATTTAGTAGCTAGTTCCCTCTGAAGTTTCCCTTAGGATGGCTAAAGCCCTTAGCGATTTCTATCAGGTAAAGCCAATGATTAGAGGTATCGGGGGTGTAATGCCCTCAACCTATTCTCAAACTTTAAATTGGTAGGATGGCACTATTGCTTCATTGAGTGGCACCAAAGAATTGAGAACTCTAAGTGGACCATTTTTGGTAAGCAAAATTGGCAATGCGAGATGAATTGGAAGTTAGGTTACAGTGCCTAATTGCATGCTAACCTAGAACCCATAAAGGGTGTTGATCGATTAAGATAATTAGACAACAGTTATGGAAGTCAAAATTTGATAAAAATGTGTAACAACTCACCTGCCGAATCAATTAGCCCTGAAAATGGATGGCACTTAAGTGCATGATCTATACCTGATTATCAAGCTAAGGGCTAGGCCTCGATGAGTTGGAAAACATGATGGTTGCTATAAAACTTTGGTGTGAGCTTGGATGGAGCGACCATCAATGTAGATTTTGGTGATAATAGTGAATACTTAAATGGGAACTTCGAAGGTCAAAAAGGGGAAAGATTCCATGTGAACAACACTTGCACATGGGTTAGTCGATCCTAAGAGTCAAGGGAAGCCTGTCTGATTGTGCATCCAACATGAGCTTTGAAAGGGAATCAGGTTAAAATTCTTGAATCAAGACACGATAGTTGACAACAACATTAGAGAGTTTAGAGACGTTAGCAGAGGCCTTGGGAAAAGTTATCTATTCTGTTTAATAGCTTGTCCACCCTAAAAACAGCTCAGTTAGAGGTAGGGTCCAATAGTCGAAAGAGCACCGCACGTCACATGGTGTCTAATGCACCCCTGATGGCCTGTGAAAATCTAGAGGATGGAGTGTCATCCATGCCTAGTCGTATTCATAACCACATCAAGTCTCGAAGGTGAATAGCCTCTGGTCGATAGAACAATGTAGGCAAAAGAAGTTGGCAAAATGGATCCATAACCTTGGGAAAAGGATTAGCTTTGAGGTTTGGGCATAGGGTCCCAATCCTAAACCCATTGACTATCAGTGCACTACTTGAGCTATCCCCATAGCGAAACCTAATCGTTGCATGCCAGCTAGGGGATGGACTGGAAATGGCTCCCTTAGGGGCTTTCCCCGAGTGACAAACAGTCAACTTAAAATTGGTATAGATAAGGGAAATCCAACTATTTTATTAAAACAAAGCATTGTGATGGTCCTTGCAAATGCTTAGACAATGTGATTTCTACCAGTGCTTTAAATGTCAAAGTGAAGAAATTCAGCCAAGCACAAATAAATGGCAGGAATAACTATGACTCTTTGAAGTTAGCCAAATATCTCGTCATCTAATTAGTGCATGAATGGATTAATGTGTTTCCCACTATCCCTATTTACTATCCAGCAAAACTATAGCCAAAGGAATGGGCTTGGCAAAATTAGTAGGGGAAAACGACCTTGTTGAGAGTCTAACTTTGTGAAATGACTTGAGAGGTGTATGATAAGTGAGAGCCATCAGGCAAAATTGAAATACCACTACTTTTAACATTATTTTACTTATTTCGTGAATTAAAAGTGAGGCATGACCCATTTTTTTGGATCCAAGGCTAGCCTTGGTTGGTCGATTCGAGCAAAAAACATTGTCAGGTGAGGAGTTTGGCTAGGGTGGCACATCTATTAAAAGATAATGTAAGTGTCCTAAGATGAGCTCAACCAAAGCAAAAATATTGTATGGAACAAAAGGGTAAAAGCTCATTTTATTCTAATTTCCAATGCAAATATGAATCATTAAAGTGTGGCTTATCAATCCATTAAACCTTCAAAATTTGAAGCTAAAGGTGTCAGAAAAGTTACTACAAGGATAGCTGGCTTATGGTATAGTGACATTGCTTTTTGATCCTTCGATGTCAGCTCTTCTTACCATTATGAATTAGAATTCACCAAGTGTTGGATTGTTCACCCACCAATAGGGAATATAAGCTAGGTTTAGACAATTATAAGACATGTTAGTTTTACCCTGCTGATAGTAATGTCGTAGTAGTAATTCAACCTAGTACTAGAGGAATCATTGATTGAAACAATTATTCATCACGCTTGATTGAAAAACCAGTGGCATTAAGCTACCATACACTGGATTATGACTAAATGTCTCTAAGTCATAATTGAAGCTAGAATCAACGTATTCACTCATTGCCTAATTGCCAACCTGCAATAGGGGCCCATGGCCCTTAAGGGCACATGTCGTAGGTGCAATCCCTGTGATGGACAAACTACACAAGCTTCCTTAGAGCTCAATTGCAATGACTTAGATATGTGATGGGATATTGTAAGTAGCAGAGTGGCCTTATTGCCATAATTCACTGAGATTTAACCCTTCGTTTTGATTTGTCCTTCCCTTCTACACACTAATCGTAGTCCTCTCACTTTATTTTTTTACACTGCACCCCTCTGGGGTTGGGGATGAATGGTGTTCTCTATTGTAACCAATTTGACTAAGCGATGACATCCCTCCCTTGAGCATCCAAGTAAACAACAACTAAATGCCCTTGGTATTTGTTACATGGATGGGCTTACCCTTGGTGCAGGCACTTGCCTGGAACTCCATCGGCATATGCTAGTCATGTTATTACCTCGAACACCATCGATAGCATTTGGCCTTTCGTTTGTGCAAGCAATCACATCTAACACCATCAGCAGATGCTGGCCCTTTATGCTAGAGTTGGCTTAGACACCATCGTCGATGTTGGTGTCATAGGCCTAGGACTTATGTTAATGCCCCGTGTGACCTTAGGTTGGACTCCCTACTTGTTTGCCTGAGTCATCCTATAAACACTCTCTATAGGTAAGCACTTAAAGGAACACTGAAAGACACTCTAAAGCTAGAAAAGGCTAGATGCTTAGAAATGCTACAACTTGTATTCACTCAAGTGTTTCTATGCATCTAATGAGGGTAGGGAGGCCCTCTATTTATAGCTGAAGCCTTCATAAATCAATGGCCAAGATTGACTTAATCCAATGGCTATTATAAAGTCCAAGATTATATAGAGATTACATAAGATATTCATTAAGAGTTCAAATTGTACAGAGAACTATACTATCCTTGAGAGTCTCTAGATCCTTTTAGAAAGTTTTATCTATTGCGTCTGCTTGGGCCTGGTGCTTTATTGGGTCTGTTATGGCCTAATGTGCCTACACCTAGGCCTGGTTTACCTACACCAGGGATTGGTCCATCTGGGGCCTTTCTAGAAATGTTAACCTTGGTTTGGGGAGCTATGTGGCTGGTTCTGGTGCTTATGTAGGCATTCTACGCCCTTGTTTCGAACACCAGGCCCAAGCCCTTGTCACTAGTGCCTTAGCCTTTGGTGTGCATAAATGAGCTGTGACACTTTCCCCTACTTGATTCCATGATGCCTTTATCGTGTGCTTTGAATGAAACTGGTTGGTTTGGTCTTCCAACTACCAAAGATCTTCAGCTAGTTCCCAACTTGCCTCACTATTAGGAAGTCATTTCCACTACACTAAATACTCATACCTTGGCCTATAATTCTGCCATCTCAAAACCTTGTCACCTTAAATGCACTGTACCTCTTTGTCATATGAGGCCTTTACCTCTATGGATGTATGCTACGACTTTGCCTTATTAGATCCTCTTGATTTCATGAAATGACCTTAACATGTTGACATGGAAAACTGGGGTACCATGGGCTTCGATGGCTTTTCTAGCTTGTAGGCTACCTTGCCTACTCTCTTTAAAACTTTAAAATGTCTCTCATATCTTTGGACTAGGCCTTTATGCATGCCCCTATGGTGCAAGACTGAGTGCAACTTCATCATCACCAAATCCCCAACTTGTTACTGTGCATCTCTTCACTCGTGATCTACTTACTTCTTGGTCTTTTTGGCTACTTTGTGTAGTAGATTCTTACAAGGTTTGTTTATTCCTACCAAGCCTTGGCAAACCTATAAACTGTTGGATTAGGTCTAGTGTAGCCTGCTGCAATGACTCTTAGAGTGAGTGGCTACTAGCTAGCGTATCATTAACTCAAATGGACTCTATTTTGCCACCTCACTTTGTTGTAAGTTGTAAGAAAATTGGGCAACAACCAATAGCTTGGGCCAGTCTTACTATATTGCACTAACTTAGTGCTTGAGGTAGACCTTCGATAACCTATTAACTCATTCAGTCTACCCATTAGTTTATGGATGTGTGCTAGTGAAAAAGTTTAAGTCTAACCCTAACAACTTGAATAACTTTATCTAAAACTGCCCAGTAAAATGCTTATCCCAATCACTAATGATGGTCTGTGGTATGCCCCAATACTTTACCATATTTTTAGGAATAAGTGGGCTACCTACTCAACTTCGTACTCCTTGGTTGCTAGAATGAATGTTCCATACCTAGAAAATCTATCCACCATTAATATGATGTTCCCAAACCTATCTAACTTGGGTAGTTTAGACTATAAAATCAAATGAAATACTCTCTAATGGGCATTTTGGTATAGGAAATGGCTCTAATAGATTGGCTAGTAACTTCCGTTCCACTTTATCCTATTGGTAGATAAGACAAGTTTTGACATAGGCCTTAATGTCATCTTGTATGTGAGGCTAGTAGTATTGGTCTTACACTAGTGCTAAGGTGCAGTGCACTCCAATGTGGCTAGCCCACCTTGAGTCATGGCATTCTTGCATAACTTCCCTATAGAGTTTCCCATGTTATGACATAAATATCTTGTTCCTCCTAATGAAAAGTAAGTCATCCTACAACCAAAAACATCTGGTTTTACCCTGTTAGGCATAATTCATGAGCATCTTAGCTGTAGGATCATGGGCCAATCCCTTCTTCATGCATGGTACCAAAAAACTATCAGGTCGGTTGTTGGTAACAAGCATCACCATCCTACTAAGCACATCAGCCACTAAGTTAGCCATCCTAGGCTTGTACTCTATGTTAAAATCAAACTCTACAAGGAAATCTTGCTATTTAGCCTACTTGAAAGATAGCTTTTTTTAAGTTTAGAAGTAGCTTATTGCAACATGATCAGTATTAACCATAAATCTAGATCCTAGCAGGTAATTTCTCTATGTGTGCAGATAGTGCACCATAGTTATCATCTTTTGTTCTTGGATTGTGTACTTACACTGGTCTCATTGAGCTTCCAACTCTCAAAGGCAATCGGATGGTTCTCCTACATCAACACCCCTCCAATGGTAAAGCCTGATGCATCTATATGTACCTCATATGGCTTAGTGTGATTTGACAAAACAAGAACAAGCTCCTCAGTTATTGCACACTCCAGTCAATCAAAGGCTTGCTAGCACTTTTGACTCCAATCCCACACTTTTCCCATTTTTAGCATGTCTGTCAAAGGTATGGTGATGGTAGAATGGCCTTTGATGAAATGCCTATAGTTGTTCACCAACCTAAGGAATGATCTAAGCTCCATGACCTTGGTTGGTGGCTCCCAATCTAGTATGGCCTAGGCTTTACTTCCTTCCATCTGGATCTTGCCACCTCCAACAATGTGGCTTAAGTATGACACCTTATTTTAAGCAAAAAAACATTTCTCCTTTTTCATGAATAGATAATTTTCTTACAATACTTGGAACACTTGCTTAAGGTGCTTCACATGTTCCTCTAATGATTAATTTTATATCACAATATCATCAAGGTAAACCATAATAAAATAATCTAGGAATGGTTGCAACACCTTGTTCATTAAAGTGCAAAATGTTATCGGTGCATTGGTTAAGCCAAAAGGCATCATCAAGAACTCATAAGATCCATAGCAGGTAACACAAGCTATCTTAGGCTCATCCCCTTCAACAATTCTGACTTGATAATACCATGATTGCAAGTCTAGCTTGGTGAACCACGTAGCATATCAAAATTGGTTAAATAAATCTGCAATGAGTGGGATCGGGTACTTCTTCTTCATTGTCAGCTTATTTAGTGCCCTGTAATCTATACATAATTGTAACGACCCATCATGCTTCCATTGGAACAACATTACGGCACCAAATAATGCTTTTGATGGTTTAATATAGCTTGAATCAATAAGTTTCTTGAGCTATCTTCATAGCTCTTTCGACTCTAAGGGTGACATTTGATATAAGGCTCTAGCTTATTGGTCAACATTCGACACTAGCTTAATTTTATGATCTACCTCTCTCTTTAGTGGTAGCCTTTTAGGTAATTTAGTGGGCATCATGTCTCTAAATGACTTCAGCACCTCTAGCACTTCTAAGGGGGTATCAACATTATTCTACCTGGACTTTTCCATTTTTAAGGCTATAAGGAAAGTGTCTTCATTCCTACCCACTTTTTTGGCCAATTGTGTGGCAGATAGCATCTTGGTCCATGACCCTAATTCTCATTTCATCGACACAATGCATGGGTATTGGCGATCTAGTATACAAATACAATTGGCAAAAGACACCACAAGTGCACTAATATAGTCATGGAATTCTAAACCAACAACGTGATCATAATCATCTAGAAAAATTACCTCAACTACTTCCTTGCCTTTCCACTCACTAAGTTGTAGCTTTATTCCATGGGTTATGCTAATTGTTGGGATCTCTTTGGAGTTAACTATTTGATCATACCAGCCATTTTCTTTTCCTTTAGGTTTAGCTTATGGGCTACATCTCCAGATATGAACAAGTGAAATGCTCTTGTGTCCATAAGTGCATTCAGTTTCTTACCTGCAATAATCATGTCTACAAATATTAATCCTTTCTGCTTGTAAATGAATTTAGCACTATGGAGTTCAGCTTCATGGTGTCTTTCCTTGACCCTTCATTATCTTCTTTATTGATGGCAATCTCTCAACAAGTGTAGACCTTCACAAATATAACAAGTCAGAGGCTCAAAATCCTTGTTGTTCCACTGACTTGGCTTCTACTTCCCAAATGGTGGCTTGGCTTAACCATTCTTGGTTTGTCAACCTTTGTCCCCATCCTTGGACTTTTGGTCTTTGTCTCCATCCTTGGATTGTTGGTCTCTGCCATTGCCTTTTGGCTTGAATGACTTTGACTTCTTTTATAGCCAAATCTCCATTAAAGATTGAACAACTGTCATGGCTTTGGCTAGATCCATGACACCCATTCGCTACAACTCATTCTTGGTCCATGGTTTGAGTCCATCCATGAAACAAAAGAGACCTTCCTCTTCTCCAAGGGTTGAAATCTAAAGCATCAGTTCTAAAAACTCTCAAACATACTCCTAGACCTCACTTTTTTTATTAAACCTACGAGCATTTGCCCTTGCCTCATCATTAGCATACTTAGGGTAGAACTACTACTTAAACTCAGCCTTGAACTCCTCCCAAGTCTAGATAGTAGCTTTTTCATGGATTGCATCGTTACACCTACTTCTCTACCATAATAATGCAATGTCAACCAAATACATAGAGGTTGTGCTTACCTTAGTGGCATCTTTATCAATGCCCTTGGCTTAAAAGTATTGTTCCATTCTTGATAGAAAGTTGTCCACATCCTTTGCGGACCTAGCTCCTTTATACTTCTTTGGCTTGTGAACTTCCACTCGAGCCTTAGTTGTTATACTTAACACACTTTTCCTAATGGTTGCTTTGCATGTTGTGAGCTCTAATTTGATTATCATTCATCTCCTTACACATTGCCTTAACCATGAACTCCTAGGCTTCATTCTTCCGGGTGAATATGTTGATGTTTCATTGAGGGCACTGTGGAATCCTTCCTTGATCTCCTTTTTAGTCTCCTCGAACCTCTCTCTAAAGTCTGACACTGTCACCTCCACCTTATCTAAATGGCCATCTAGGATCGAAATCATGTCCCTTGAGGTAGCCTTTTTTCCCTTTTCCATGGGTTAGCTCTTAAACCTCTAGCTATTGGCTACCAACATCACTTTGAGATGTCATTTTCTTGAACACCTTAAGTACGAACTGAACACGACCTTAAAGTAGAACCTGTTCTGATACCAACTGTCATGGGTTTGGGATATATGCCAATGCTTCATGCAACCTTGGGCTGGACTCTTTCCTTGTATGCCTAAGTCAGCCTAAAAACATTATAAAAAAAAAAGCACTTAAACGAACACTGAAAGTCACTCTAAGGCTAGAATAGGCTAGAAAGTAAGAAATGCTATAACTTGTATTCACTCAAGTGCTTTTGTACATCCAATGAGGGTGAGGAAGCGCTCTATTTATAGTTAGAGCTCCCATGAATCAATGGCTAGGATTGACTTAATCCAATGGTTATTATAATGTCCAAGAGTACAAAGAGATTACATGAGATATACATCAAGAGTTTTAATTGTATAAGGAACTATACTATCCTTAGAAGTCCCAAAATCCTTCTAGAAAGTTTTGTCTATCGGGTTTGCTTAGGCCTGGATTGTTGTTGGGTTTGCTATGGCCTGGTGTGCCTATACCTGACCCTAGTCTGCTTATACCATGGCCTGGTCTATATAGAGCCCTTCTAGAAGTGTTAACCTTGGTCTAGGGAACTTGTGTGAGGGGTTATGGTCCTTGCACAAGCATTTTATGCCCCTATTCTAAACCTTAGGCCTAAGCCTACATCACTGGTGCCCCGACCTTGGTTGCACACATACGAGCCATGATGTTGACACTTGGTGTGGGCACTTACCTCGACCACCGTTGGCATAAGTGGGTCCTTGGTGCGAGTTGTTGACTTAAACAACTCTTTGGCAAATGCTAGCACTTGGTGCAGCATGTGTACCATGACCCTTTCACTTGAGGCACTTGTCTGCCTTTTGATCACCATCGACACCAAATGATACTCAGTGCATGTGTCACAGGCTTCAATCTTAAGCCAAACTCCATATGACCTTGCACAAGGAATTGACTTCGTCTGCCTAAGACAACCTACAAAACTCAAGTGCTTAGCATAATTCTAGCTTGTCAAAGATTATGCTGCAATACTAAGCTTTCTAGAAGCCCACAAATATGATCCTTCCATGATTGTGTTCAAGCATGCCTACACTTGGCTCTAGCTGTGTTTCCGTGCATCGCTCACCAGTGCCCACACCTAGGCCTGGCTCATTTTTGCCAAACTTGAACATTGTGTTTGAGCCTTTAAAGTCTTGATCACCACCTATACCATTATTTTGGGCTAGTTCCTCACAACTTAGGCCTCCAATAGGCCTCAAGACCTAGTCCTAATGGCTGTCAAATCCTATCTCACTAGAACTAGAATTGCTCTTTGACTCGAAGAGAACATCTGGGCCTAGACCAGCTTGTGGATCATGACACATGCATATAGCTCGTTGCCTATCAGGACATGTTAGCCCTTGGTCTTGGCACATGCTTGGACCATCATTGGCATATGCTGGCCCTTTGTGTGGGCAATTCCCTCAAACACCATTAGGACATGCCAAGGCATGCATCACGTGCGATATCTTGGGCCCAAGCAGTGCACCATGCACACCATGATCGAGCAGTAGGTGGATTCAAGCACATTTTCATATTTTTGCTGTGCCAATTCCATTTTTATTACTTCTAAATTCTTATCACTTTCACCAGTACCTGCACTTAGGCTTGCCTTAATTTTGCTAAGCCTGAACATCATACCTAAGCCTATGGAGTCTTGATCTTTGCCTGTACAACTATTCTGGGCTAGTTCCCTATGACTTGGGTCTCTAGTAGGCCTCAAAGCTTGGTCCCCTTAACTGTCAGACCCTGTTTAGCTAGAATTGGAATTGCTTCTCGATTCGAAAAGAAACTTTAGGCCTGGACTAGCTTGCTGATCATGAAACATGCACATACTTTGACCACCATCGAGATATGTTAGCCCTTAGTCTCGGCACTTGCTGGCCCTTTGTGTGGGCAACTCTTTTGAACACTATCAGCTCATGCTGGGCCATGCACCATGCATGGGTATCCTGAGCTTGGGCTATACACTATGCACATCTTTATATTTCTGCCATGCCAATGCCATTTTTATGGCTTGTAAGTTCACATATTGCTCACCAATGCCAGCATTTGAGCTTGGCTCAATTCTACCAAACTTGAACCCTGTTCTTAAGCCTCTGAAGTCTTGATCACTTCCTATACCATTGTTCTAGGCTAGCTCCCTACAACCTAGACCTCTAGTAGGCCTCAAGGCTTGATCACTGCCTGTAACATTGTTTTGCTATGCCAATGCCATTTTTATGGCTTGTAAATTCATTTAACTTTCAACAATACCTGCACCTGGGCCTGCCTTAATTCTGTTGAGCCTAAACACTATGCTTAAGCCTATAGAGTCTTGATCACTGCTTGTACCACTATTTTGGGCTACTTCCCCATGACCTGGGCCTCTAGTAGGCCTTAAAGCTTAGTCCCCTTGGCTATCAGATCCTGTCCTGCTAAAATTAGAACTACTCTTCAAATTAAAGAAAACCTTTAGGCCTAGACTAGATTGCAAACTATGACACATGCGCATGCCTCGACCACCATTGGGACATGTTAGCCCTTGGTTTCGACACATGCTTGGACCACTATTGGCACATGTTGGCCCTTTGTGTAGGTAGTTCTCATGAATGCCATCGGCACATGCTAGGCCATACATTAAGCACAGGTATCTTGGGCCTAGGTCACATGCCATGCACACCACGATCAAGCAATCAATTGGTTTAGGCATATCTTCATATTTTTCTCATGCCAATGCCACTTTTATGGCTTGTAAATTCATATAACACTCACCAACACCCATACCTAGGCTTGCCTCAATTCTACCAAGCATGAACATTATGCTTGAGCGTTTAAAGTCTCAATCATTGCCTGTACCACTATTCTGGACTATTTTTCTGTGACTTGGCTTGCAGTAAGCCTTAAAGCCTAGTCCCTTAACTGTCAAACCTTGTCCCACTAGAACTAGAACTGCTCATCAACTTGGAGAGAACCCCTAGGCTTGGACCAATTTGTAGACTGTGACACATGCACATGCCTTGACCCCTATTGGGACATGCTAACCCTTGGTCTTGGCACATGCTTTGACCACCATCGGCATATGCTAGCCCTTTATGCAGGTAATTCCTTCAAATACCATTGGCACACATTAGGCTACGCACCACACATAGGTATCTTGGGCCCGAGCCATGCGCCATGTACACCACAATCGATGGTCAGTGGGTTCAAGCACATCTTTATATTTCTGCCATGCCAATGCCATTTTATGGCTTGTAAATTCATTTAACACTCACCCACACCTGCACCTGAGCCTGGCTTAATTCTACTTGGCCTGAACATTGTGCCTGAGCCTCTAAAGTTTGATCACAACCCATACCATTGTTCTAGGCAAATTCCCTATGACCTGGACCTTTTGCACGCGTTAAGGCTTCTTCATCCTAGCTGGCAAACTTTGTCCTACTAGAACTAGAATTACACCTTGACTTGAAAAGAACCTTTAGGCCTTACACATGCCTTAACCACCATTAAGACATGTTGGCCTTTAGTCTTGGCACATGCTTCGACCAACATTGGCACATGCTAGTCATTTATATAGGTAGTTCCCTAGAACACCATTGCCACATGCTAACCCACACATGAAGCATAGGTATCTTGGGCGTAAGCTCTGCACCATGCATACCCCAATTGGTTAATAGATGCGTTCAGGCACATCTCATATTCTGTCATGCCAATGCCATTTTTATGACTTCTAAATTCATTTAATGCTCACCAACACCTATACCTAGGCCTGGTTAAATTCTACCAAACCTGAACACCAAGCTTGAGCGTCTTGAGTCTCAATCACTACCCATACCACTGTTTTGGGCTACTTCCCTATGACCTAGGCCTCGAATAGGACTCAAGGCCTAGTTCCTCTAGTTGTCAGACCCTATCTCGCTAGAATTGGAACTATTTTTTGAATCAAAGAGAACCATGGGCTTGGACTAACTTATGGACCATGACACATACACATGCCTTGATTGCCATCGGGACTTGTTCACCCTTAGTTTCAGCACAAGCTAACCCTTTGTGTGGTCAGTTCCCTTGAACACTATCGGTATATGTTGTGTCGGGTATCATATTCCTAGGCTATGCACCATGCATACCATGACCAAGTAGTATGTGGATTTAGCCACATGTTTATATTTCTACCATGCATATGTCATTTTTATGGCTTGTAAATTCATATAACGTTCACCAGTGCCTGCACACAGGCTTGGCTCAGTTTTGCCTAGCTTGAACACCATGCCTGAGCCTTTGGAGTCTTGATCCCTACCTGTACCACTGTCCTAGGCTAGTTTCCTAAACCTAGACCTCCAGTATGCCTCAAGGCCTAATCCTCCAGCTGTCAAACTATATCCTACTAAAACTAGAATAGCTTCTCAACTTAGAGAGAACTGCTAGGCTTGGACTAGCTTACAGACCATAACATATGCACAAGCCTTAAATTCCATTAATACATGTTGGCTTTTGGTCTTGGCACATGCTTCAACCAATATCGACACATGCTGGCCCTTTGTACGAGTAGTTCCCTTGAAGACCATCAACACATGCTGGGCCACACATCAAACGCATGTATCCTAGGCTCAGGCCACACACTATGTGCACCCCGACTGAGCAGTAGGTGAGTTCAGGCACAACTTTATATTTGTATGATACCAATGCCATTTTTAAGGTTTGTAAATTTGTATAACACTCACCAGTGCTCGTGCCTAGGCTTAGCTCAATTCTGTTGAACCTGAACATCGAACCTAAGCCTTTGGAGTCTCAATCATTACTTGTACCATTATTTTAGGCTAGTTCCCTATGACTTGGACCTTCAGTATGCCTCAAAGCTTGGTCCCTCTAGCTATCAAACTCTATCCTACAAGAATTGGAATTGTTTCTTGACTAGGAGAGAACCCTTGGGCCTAGACCAACTTATGGATCTTGACACGTACACATGCCTTGAACGCCAAGACATGTTGGCCCTTGGTCTCAACACATGATTCGACTAGCATCAGCATATGTTGGCACTTAGTGTGGATAGTTCCCTTGAAGACTATTGACACATGCTGGGACATACACCACATACGGGTATCCTGGGCCTAAGCCGTGCACCATGTGCACTATGACTGGGCAGTAGGTGCATTCAGATACATCTTCATATTTCTACCATGCCAATGACATTTTTATGGCTTGTAAATTCATATAATGATCCCTTTAGCCTTCATTTGAAGTTTCATGGGAAGATGACTTGTTTTCTATTTTTAACAACTTTTGGAAATTTTTACGGTTCGAGATTTTTTAAAATTTTTTTAGGAGTTTTGGCCCCAAATTTGGTATACATAATCCTTGTATTTTTGTTGGCATCCATAAAAAATTCAACTAAAAAAGTGAAGTTTAGAAGAGTTTATGGCCATTTGAAAAAATTATCCCCATTTTAGACACTTAAATGGCTACTAGTAATGAACCTGTAAAAGCTTTTATACTTTTTAAGGGGTACAAGTTATCAAGGTTCCTTAAGTGATAGGGGGCCAATATAAGGGCCAAGGACTAGCACCCATCACATATCATGTACGCATACCCCTTAGCCTCCCACCCCCAATGCCATCAGTTAGGTTCTTTGATGATGCTCCAATGGTGGTTTCCTAGCTGAAAAAATGCAAGTGTAAGTATAAACTAATTCAAATTGATGATGGTGACTATTGGCAATAGTGGTGACTTAATCTTTGATGATGCTCCAATGGTGGTTTCCTAGCCAATAATCATATGCTTGTCTCAAATATTAAGTCATGCAAGTGTAAGTAAGAACTAATTCAAATTGTGAAACTACGAATGGCTCATTAAATCAGTTATAGCTTGTTTGATGGTATCTATTATGTGGATAACCATAGTAATTCTAATGCTAATATGTGCAACAAACCTTGGCTTTGGAAAGGATACATTTATTAGATAAAAGGTCAACGTGGGCTTTGCTTATTGCTCTAATGATCATGATAACTTAATGAATTACATAACTTTTGTACCAAAGATGCATCATTCAAATTTTTGCCCTTTCAACTTTTAATTATAAAGTAGTGGCCTACTAAGGTGTTGGTGAGTGATGGAGAATTAAGGTTTGATTTTGAAGAGGGAGCTTGAGAAATGACTACCACATTAAAGAAAGGTAACAGGTACATAAATTACCCAGTCCTAACATAGGGAGGTAGTGACCAATTGAAACTACTCCTTGACTCAGAGAGAACCCTTGGGTCAGGACCAGTTTATGGATCATGACATGTATAGATGCCTCGACTACCAATGATACATGTTAGCCCTTGGTCTCAACTCATGCTTTGACCACCATCAGTACATGTTGGCCTTTCGTGTATGTAGTTCTTTTGAACACTATCAGCATATGCTAGGCTACATACCACGCACAAGTATCTTGAGCCTAGGCCATGCACCACTCATACCATGACCCGACAATAGGTGAGTTTAGGCATATCTTCATATTTTTTCCATGCTAATAGTATTTTTATGGCTTGTAAATTCATATAACACTCACCAGCATCCACAGTTGGGCTTGGCTCAATTCTATTAAGCCTAAACATCATGCCTGAGCCTTTAGAGTCTTAAGACTACCTGTACCATTATTTTGAGTCAGTTTTTCATGACCTGGACCTTTAGTATGCCTTCAGGCTTGGTCCTCTTAGTTGTCAAATTGTTTCACTAAAGCTGAAATTACTTTTTGAGTCAAAGACAACCTTTGGGCCTAAACTAGCTTGTGGACTGTGACACATGCACATGCCTCAACTGCCATTATGACATGTTGGCCCTTAGTCTTTACATATGCTTTTATCATAGGTCAAGGGCTTACGCCTAGCACTTGTGTGGCTTTAGGTTGGAAACTACCATCCACATGCCTAAGTTAGCCTTCTTTTTTACTCTGTGTTGAACACTTGTGCCGTGTATTCCATTGGCTCCCTAGGAACTTGGTAAAAAATTATAAATGAGAGTAAAGGCAATTACAATTCTATTTACTTGATACTATGTACAATTGCTCAATAACCTTACAATGACTCCTATGTTTGTCCCTAAGTCTCAAAGTATGGCTAAGTTTATGACTTAGTTCTTCTTACTTTTCTCTTATTTCTTACAAATTAGAGGGAGGGCCCCTATTTATACTTGAGCCTTCCCAGCACATATGGCCTTTATTGATCCAAGTGTGTGGCCCTTATAGGCCTTTTAGACCCTTTTATGGTCCCTTGACACTTCCTAGGTTGACTAAGGCCTTTGTAGAATCTAGCTTGTTCTAGGCTCCCTGTTAAGCTTTGAGTCTAGAAAAGTTCGAGCACTCTCACTAGTGTCTAGGCCTAGCGGGTTCCAAAACCTTCCCTGTTTAGTTGCTATTTTACTCGTAGCTAGGGCCTTCTAGAGCCTTTTAAAGCCTTTTTTGTCTAGGCACTACTGTACCCACTACTGTTCTTGTGCTAGGCCTTTCTAGAACTTTCAGTGCCTGCACACCTAGCTAGCCTCTAGGTTTTTATAGACTCTTTTGCACTCGTGCACCTACCTATCTCCAGGCTAATCTAGAGCCTTTTTGTGCCCCTTACTCGTGCCACTCTTATGGGCCATTCTAGATCCTTCTAACAAGTCGTCTCTATTCTCGACACTAGGCTACTCACTTTGCCATGCTCTTGCTCCTTAGCCTAGGCCTTGGTCCACATACTTAGGCCTCGTATGTCCCTTTAGGACCTTGGTTTTGATCTTTCTTGGTCCTTTTACCTATATCAACTCGAACAACCTATATCTTTCGACCTTTTTAGCTTAAGACTTGCATACGGATCATGATATTCTCTCTTATTCATTCTAGCAATGCCCTGGGATGTCATTCTTTCACTATATGTGCATGCTGGATCGATGTCCCACTCTCATCCTGATAGTCCTTGGCACATGATGATTCTTGGTACACCTTCGTAGTCATCTTTTATTTCGATCACGATCCCAATACGGTTCTTCTAAAACCCTGCTTATCAAAGCATGTAGTGCCTTAGTTGGTGATGCACCATTACCCTTTTCTTAAGCTCAATGGGCCCTTTGGGGCATGTAACATTCATGTTATATAGACTTTCATGATCCTAGCTTGTCGAAGCATGTAGCACCTCTATGTCTAATGTGCCATTACACTCTCCTTTGCACCATGGGGCCCTTACCCCTTTCATGCTCTTAATGGGTGTTTCAAGGTGTAGGTTTAGGGCATGTAACATTCATGTTTAGGCCATTACCCTTTTTTTAACAAGCCATCCATCTACGGGGTTAGTGGCTCTTCATAATGACAATCACCTTTCCCTCAATAAAAGCATGAAAGATCCTCTCTTCTCAGCTCAATTACCATTACAACTCTCCTTATATCTTCACAATGCCTCCATGCTTCTTTTGTTGTGGGTATTCTTTAGCCTTATGTGGTTTAGAGCACCAGAAGTAGTTAAAAGACATGGTCACCATTCATTTGTCCTAGACCAAACCTTTGGTCTTTACCTTTCAATGCTATAGTTTTTTATTGTCCTCATCATCTCTTGAGGAACTGCTACTGTCATCTCCCCTACTCAAGCCTTTACCCTTGGGCTTAGCCCTTACCTTTGGGCTTTGAAGACTTAGTGCACTCAGCCTTGACTACTGACTCAATAATGGTAATACTCTTACTTCAAGTCTTGTACCTTACTACTTCACTCAGTTTTTACCTATGACTTTTACCTTTCTTTAAACTCTTCTTGTGCGGAGTCTAGCACTCGTACATGATCTTTGGTGCCTTCAAATTGACTTTCATGGATGACAATCTCTTTTTTGAACTAGCCTTTCTCCCCTTGCATACGGTGGGTGGCCCTCATGCACATCACTTGTACATTCATCCACATACACAAAGTTTAAACTAAGGATCTCTTGCACGTCTTTAAGAGCACTCAAGCATCCTTGTGCCCTACTCTTGACACCCACAACCAATAATGCTCGTAACATGCGACGTCATATACAAGTTAATAGCATAAGTGACACATAAGCATGTAAGCTGCACATGCACTCCAACTGACATAAACACCATTCATCCCCAAGGTACAAAACCTGCTCTGATACCAATTTTGGTTAAAACTAGCTCTGATACCAACTATCATGGGCTGAGGCTTTAAACCTAGCACTCGTATGGCCTTAGACTAGAAACTATCGTCCATATGCCTAAGTTAACCTCTTTTCTGACTTTACACTTCTGCCATGCATTCAACTGGCTCCTTAGGAGCTTGGGAGAAAACTAGGAAAGAGAGTTAAAGTAATTGTATTTCTATTTACTTGATGCTATGTACAATTGCTTAATGACCTTACAATGACTCTATGTCTATCCCAAAGTTTTTATGTATGTTTAAGTCAATGACTTGGTTTCTCTTTCATTTCTCTTATTTCTTACAAATGAGAGGAAGGGCCTCTATTTATACTTAAACCTTCCCAGCACATATAGCCTTTATTGATCTAAGTGTGTGGCCCTTATCAGCATTCTAGACCCTTCTATGGTCCCAAGACACTTCTTAAATTAGCTCAGGCCTTTGCAAAATTTAGCTTGTTCCAAGATCCCTATTGAGCCTTGGGTTTAGAAGAGTCTGAGCACTCCTGCTATGTGCTTATGCCTAGCAGGTTCCAGAACCTTCCCCATTTGGTCACTGCTCTAACCATAACTAGGTCCTTTAGAGCCTTCCTTATCTAGGAGCTATAGTACCCACTACTATTCTCATACCAAGCCCTCTTGGAACCTTCGCTGCCAGCACACTTGGCTAGCCTCCAAGCTTCTTTAGACTCTGCACTTATGCATCGAAGGTTCAAGAAAGGCCAGGCACGAATATGGTGATGAGCATGTAGACATAGATGTGAATGTCTCTAAAAGGCCTTAGCTATAGGCAAAATGGTGCCTAGATGGAAAAGACTTTAAAAGACATTGATGCAAGCACTCAACGAAAATGCCCAAACTGTTCAAAACCTAGAGGCTTAGTAAAGAGCCTAAAACTAGCATATCTCTAGAAAGGCCTTAGTCGACCTTGTTAGAGCCTAGGCATCCTAGAATTTTTTAAAAGGCCCTTAATGACCATACACTTGGATTCATTGTAACCTCAAGTATAAATAGAAGAGCCTCCCCTTCATTTGTATATAAGCAATAACTAAGTGACAGCATAAAGAAGTAAGAGTGTGGACATTAGAGACTTAACCTTGAAAGCTTTTGTAAAGAACACATAGGGACTGTGTTCTGAAAGTGAGTGTCTATACTTCATCTAGTAAATAAACTACTCTTGCTTTAACCATTTCTTTCCTAGCTATCTCTTAAACTCTTAAAATGACAGTCGAGTTCTAGCACAAATGCATGGCACAAAAAGTCAGTTAAAGGCTAACTTATGTATATGGATGGTAGTTTCCTACCTAAGGTCACATGGTAGTTAGGCATAAGGTCTCAACCCATGACACTTCATCCAGCATCAGCACATGCTAGCCCTTTGTGTAGGCAATCCCCTTGAACACCAATAGCACATGTTAGGTTGTGCACCATATGCACCTCGACTAGGCAGTAGGTGGGTTTAGGCACATCTTAATATTTCTACCATGCCAATGCCATTATTATGGCTTATAAATTCATATAATGCTCACTAGTGCCCTCACTTAGGCCTAGCTCAATTCTGTTGAACTTAACACTAGGCTTAAGCCTCTAGAGTTTTGATTATTGCTCGTACCATTGTTTTGGGCTAGTTCTCCATGACTTTGACCTCCAGTATGCCTAAAAGCCTGGTCCCCCTAACTATCAAACTTTGTCCTGATAGAATTGGAATTGCTTATTAACTTAGAAAGAACCCTTGGGCTTAGACTAGCTTGTGGAGTATGACATATGCACATGTCTTAATCGTCATTAGGACATGTTGCCCTTGGTTTCGATACATGCTATGACCACCATTAGCACATGCTAGCCCTTGGTACAGGTCATTCCTCGAGCACCATTGGCACATGCTGGGCCACACATCACGTCCTAGTATCTTAAGCTCAAGCCATGCACTGTGTGCACCATGACTAGGCAATAGGTGGGCTCAAGCACATCTTCATATTTATGTCATGCCAATGCCATTTTTATGGCTTGTAATTTCATAAAATAGTCCCCTTAGCCTCAATGTGAAGTTTCACGGTAAAATGACTCATTTTTTATTTTTCATAATTTTTAAAATTTTTCTTAGTTTGTGATTTTATTTTTGAAAATTTTTTAAAAAGAGCTTTGGTCCCAAATTTGGTATACACGATCCTTGTATTTTTGTTGGAATCTACAAAAAAATTAAACTAAAAAATAAAAGTGTAGAAGATTTTGTAGCCATTTAAAAAAAAATTCCTATTTCAAACACTTGAATGGCTACTAGCTATGAACCAATAAAAGCTCTTATGCTTTTTATGGAGATGTAAGTTGTTGAGGTTCCTTAGGGGATAGGGGGCCAATATAAGGGCCAAGGACTAACACTCATCGTATATCATGTGTGCACACCCCTTGGCCCCTTCCTCTAATTGTCGAAACCTCTAATACCATTAGTTAGATTTTTGGTGATGCTTCAATGATGGTGGCTTAAGCAAAAAAATATAGCAACAACACATGCCTAAGCCTAACATATACATTGTGGCCTAGAATTGAACTTTGACTAAGGCCTCAACGATCATCAACACATTCTGGCATATGGTGCGGGCATATGCCTCAACTATCATCAGCACAAGCTGGCTTTTGGTAAGGGCACTTGCCCTAACCCCTATTTGGTACAACTTAGCCTTTGGTATGGGGCAATTGGCTTGACCACCATTGGCACATACTGGCTTTTAGTATGGGTACATACCTTGATCAACATCGATAGAAGATAGCCCTTGGTACGATCAATTACTTTAAGCACTATTGGCACATGTTGGCCCTTGTGGCCGGCACTTGCCTCTAACACTAGTGTAGTGACACATATTAGGCCTTGGTGCGAGCATATGCCTTAACCACCACCAGCACCTTTTGACCCTTGGTACATGATATACCTATTTGAAAAAAGTATCCCTATTTCAAACACTTTAATGTCTATTGCTATCATATTTGTAAAATCTCTTATGCTCTTTAAGGGGTGGTTGTTTGGGCTCTTCTCTCCCTCTCATGAGCAGAACAGGTGTGCGTGATAGGCTATCATTGCATACATCCATGACAATGTCCCTAGAGTAAAATTCAAGTTATGCATGCATTCTGGCCATGTTGTTAGGCGATTGGTTGCTCTAGTGACTCACAAGCACTTATGGCCTCAATTGGTTGGTGTGCACATAAAAAAGGGGCTTAGCTGTGCCAAGCTCAAGCTTATACCTATGGTTGATGCTGCTCCAGATCCTAGACCAAGTCTTTAAATTGGGCTACAACTCCTTGGGTTGGTGCAAGCAAAAGCTATGGTCACAGGCTTGATCTGGCTAAGTCTCTTAGGTATTTGATAGTCTAGTGGTCTTTTCTCATCAGCTATAAAAATGCCCAAACTTGCCCAAGCTCATGCATGTAGCCAATGCTACCCAAGACCCTAGTAACAAGTCTTTGAATTGAGTAACATCCCTTTAAGGTGGTGATAGTGGAGTTTCGTGTGCAGTCTCAGTTAGACCAAGCATTTGTGTTGTCGTGTCATAATTGACTATTGGATGGCATGGGCAGTCTCATGGCCCTTGTGTTTTACCCATGCCAAGTGATTGTGGCATGGCCTCATATGTCATTTCCTTTTTTCACTTATCAAGTAAGCAATTGGGTGGGTTATGGGTCATTGTGTGTGAATGCTACCACTTGTATGCAATGGGCATACGAGTGGTGCTTTGATTGTATGTGTTCGTAGGCTCTATGCTCGATATATTACATTATTGACCACTCATCCTCTTCAATCTCCTTCTCATTTGGTTATTGTACCTTGGAGGTATAATCAGGATCATGTGCTACATACCTAAATCGATAGAAATCGAATGTCTTGCCATCCTTTCTCCATCATGTGTCCTAGGGTTAGGGGTCAGACCTCAATCATGCCTCGTCTCCCAAATGTGCCATTCAAACCCCCATGGCTACATTGGTGCATTAGTATTCGATTGTGCTTTCAGATGTAGAGCATTTTGTGGGAGTGGGCTCTCAGCCTTATCATAACATATAGATCCATTGACCTACCACTAGACATGGATTAAAGGGAGTTGTCACCAACCTTTTTTGTTTAGGTGTGATTGGCCACTTGAAGCAAATTTTGATCTATAAAACCAGATTTTAGATACGAAGTACGATTACGTGTGAGAAAAGTTATAGCACCCTCACAGTACCCATATAAAATATGGTACCAATTTGATTTTGAATTATCGAAGCCTTCAACATGTTTGTAATTTATCAAAATATTTAATATTAAAAATTAATCTTAAAATCACCTCCAATAGTTAGGTAGCAATTTAAACTAATTCTATCACCTCATAAGTATTCATAGGGACTAATGTCCCACCCTGAAGAGGCTCCGTCATCGGATTTATTAATATATTTTGCTCAAAAAAATTAGTAGTCTCCCAATAGTTTGGCAGGACTTATTTTGAAGTAGATCTCCCAATAGTTTGATAAGATTTTATTACATAAATGTTTTATAGAAATTTTGAGAATTTTATTAAGTCTCCTAATAGTTTGGTAAGACTTAATTTACAAAGCAATCCTACAATAGTTTAGAGGATAAAATTATTTTTTTCTTTTATTTTAGAAAGCTGATTTATGAAATTTTCTAATAGTTTGGTAGATTCCATAAATTTATTTAAAAAGATTTCTTTATTTTTTTGTTATTTTCTTTTTTTATTATATTTCTTTTGTTTCTTTTGTTTTTCAGAAATAAAGGTTTTATTTTTTGCAAAATATATAATAACGGCTAAGTTACTCAATAAAAATAAATATATAATAAAAATCAGTAAGTAAAAAATTGAAAAATAAAATAAAATCAAAATCAAAATATAAAAATAAATTAAAAAATTAAAATCAAAAATTAAAATTAAAATTAAAGTGGAAAAAGAAAAACCTGCGATTAGGTTGGGTTAAACCACAGGTGGAATGTAGATTCTAGTCGAGTTACGCACGGATCTTGGTTCTCCAAAATGACATCATTTTGGAACCCTATAAAGGCCAAATTCTGCATTTTGGCCTCAGAAGTCTTTTGATCCTTCTTTCTTTCTAAAATCAATTTTTTATCCCTTTTCTCTAAAACGCAACCAAGAACACCACCAAAGTTGGGTTTGGTCATCGGTTTCTAGAATTTTTGTCAAAATCTTGTTAAAAACTTCAACCTTTGCTGGAAAAATCATTGGAAAATTCAAACATTCATCCTAGAAAAGCCAGTTTTCCAGAAAAAATTCTAGAAATTCCTAGTTTTTTCCATATTCTTTAAAAAATCTCCCAAAAATTTAATCCTAATCCCATAAACATAAATTCTAACCCAAAAACTTAAAATCAAACCCTAAAAATCCAAATCCAAAATTCTAGAACCAAATATCCCAGCAACCGAAACTCACCCTTAGAAATTTTCCAAAGTTTTCCTTCCCCCTCCACGTGTTCTATGGAAAATATCCAATTTATAGCCACCCTTAGGATGGATTTTAGGAAATTGATAGAACCAATCCCAGGCTTGAATCCTAGGATTGGATTTTGCTTAAACCTCAATTTAGGTCTAGGTTCTTTGCTGATTTTTTTTATTAATCCGAAAATCCTCAAATAAAATCACTAGTTAAGAAGAAAGGAAAGGGAATAAAAAAAATAATAAAAGTAATAATAGTAATAAACTGTAATAATAATATTTATAATACTATACTATAATAATAATCAATACTATAATAAAATGGCGTACTATACTATGGTAATAATACTAATAATAATGAAAATAATAATAACAATGAAAATTGACCTCAGACATAGAAGAATGTCTACATCTA
Source organism: Durio zibethinus (assembly GCF_002303985.1). The sequence continues at coordinate 10,664,073 of NW_019168381.1, read as the reverse complement.
CCCCTCTTTGCACATATCTGTTAAATAGGGATGATGCAAAAACCTAGATACCCACTTTATTCCAAGAGTCAAATCAATAAGCAGAAATTATCAAGATTGACCACAGGTTTGAAAAATGATTGAGATTGAGCCAAAATCAAATGATTGAGACTGAGCCACAATCTAAAAGATAAAGTGACTAGGATCGAGTCTAGGTCAAAGATGAATGACCGAGACTGACCCACAAGTTAAAGAAATGATCTAAACTGAGCCAATATCAAATGATCAAGATGAAAGCATAAGTCTAGAAAATGATCTGGATTGAGTCAAGATCAAATAACCAGGATGAAACCACTAGTCAAAAAATAAAGTGAATAGGATGGAGTCAATGTCAAAAATGAATGACTAAGACAAAATCATGAGTTAAGAAAATGATCTAGACTAAGCCAATATCGGATGACCAAGATGAAATTGTGAGTCTAGAAAATAAAGCTACCAAGATCGAGTCAAGGTTGAAGATGAATGATTGGGATTGAATTGTAAGTCAAGAAAATGATCTGGACTGAGCTAAGATCGAATGATCGAGACTAAGCTACAAGTCTAAAAGATAAAATTACCAGGACCGAGTAAAGGTCGAAGATGAATGATCGAAATTAAATCGTAAGTAAAAAAATGATTTGGACTGAGTTAAGATCGAATGATTGGGATAAACCCGTAAGTCTAAAAGATAGAGTGACTAGGATCGAGTTGAGGTGAAAAATGAATGATCGAGATAAAATCGTAAATTAAGAAAATGATATGAACTAGGCTGAGATCGAAGATGAATGACAGGGATGAAATCGCTGGTTGAGAAAATGATCTGGACTGAGCCAAGATCAAAATGAGTGATAAGTGATAATGTAATAATGCAAATGCATGTTCTATCTAGGATGCAAATGTAAACACAATGTATATAGTGCCAATGTCATGAAATTTCAATTATGGTGACAAAGTTCTCAAGACTCCACCAATCTTTCTTGGCTTTTTAGTATTAATAATCTCAAAACAAATTTTCTCAACTAATCCATGTCATTCTTCTCATCTGGTCATGATTCACTAGTCATGCCAATCAATCTATCACTAAATTCATCTCTAGGTCATTTTACTTGCCCTTTTAAAATCATTTTCTTAGGTTTTTTTACTTTTTTCATCCTGGATTTCTTTCAAAAGAATGGAAAACTCTCTACGAACATTGTCATTCACTTATTTGTCATCATTCAAGTTAGTGACAGATATGATACATTTCCTTGATTTCTTCAAGGGATGTACATTTGGGAAAGGGTAAGAAAGGTGGGTTTTTATGCAAAGAAATATGGTTACTAATAAATCAAAAGTGAACAAAAGGCAAAATATTTTGACTATTCAAAAAGGATATCAGCATCCAAAATAATGATTGTTCAAATAACTTTGAACTCCAACTCAAAATCTTCTTTCAAAAACATACTCGATCAATATCTTCGATCTTTGAGCCAATCATCATCCTTATTCCTGGGACCTTCAAATGAAGTTGTTTTTCTAAGTTCTCAAATTAAACTGCCCTTTTGGGTTTTCAATTTAAGTCTCCCTTTTTCCTTTTTTTTTTTTTTGTTGTTCTTGTTATTTTTTTACACACTTTTTTCTCTTATTTTTCTTTCATTTCTCTTTCTCCTTTATCCATTAGTGACACTTTATTAAAAGTCTCACATAATGCAATGGCAAATCTACCTTAACTCAATTCATGATTCTCCAATTCGAGTATTCATATTCGATCGAAATGGACTTTTAAAAGACATAACATAGGCTGGGGTAAAGGGTTATAAAAGAAATGGATGAAACAAGCCCAAACTGTATTTGAAGGGTAATGAAACCAAGGATCATTTCTTCATGTAAAGCGCATTGGCATTTTGTCCCATCAATTTTTTTTCTTTTTTTTTTTGAAAGAAATTTAAGCATAATAGGGCTTTGCCCCTAAAATTATTGAGGATAAACACATTTCTCAAATTTTGTCCTTTAGTGTGGGGGTCATCCTTGGTTAGGGCTATTTGAAAGAAATTTTTAACAGGCTTAAATAGGGTAGCAAAGGAAATTTTACTATTTTTTTTAAGATAGAAGAAAGATGGCAATTTCTCATCTCAAACAAGAATACTCTCAATGAAGAATATTTATTGACTAAGATTAGATTTATGAATGAACAATTGCAAAGATCATATATTGCATCTTTTTTAGATTCTTCTCTAGATTTACCTTTCTTTTATTTAGCAGTTCCAATAATCTGTATCTATCAATCCAATCATCATGAATTCCAAATCAAATCCTGAATTATCATCATAATTGTTTGAGCATTCATTATTTGGAATCAAGGAATGAATATGGGAAAAAGGTATGACAAAGTAAAATTAAATAATGGGAATTCACACAAAAGAGGAATATCATGAAAATGCATCAAACATGTCACTTTATCAAAATGATGAAAAATTAGATGAAATCTAAGTACATAAAAGAAATTTGTATTTTCAAGAAATCCTAAGAGGATAAGCAATTTCAATCACCCTCCCTAAAATCATGCCCCTAGATGATTAGGCAATGGACTTCAATTGACATTAGATGCCGTGTTCCACTAGTATCGAAGTTTATTAACCTTTCTTTAATAAGACTTTGCACCCTATGTTTCAAAGCGATACAATTTTTGGTACAATGACCAATCGCCCTATAATGATAGTCATAGTGAGTAATGGAATCATACCATTTGAGATAGAAAGGTTCAAGTTGTTTTGCATGAATGGGTGCAATCAAATGGTTTTTGTAAAGCTCTTGGTACAATTCTGTGTAGCTTATGGGAATAGGGTCAAATGTGGGCTTTTCCCTATTCCATGATTCCTGCAAACCACTTATTGGGGTAGTTGGAAAAATAGAGGGCCTTGGTGTGAGTGGATAAGAAGGTCATGTAGTTGGTTGGTAGGCTATAGTAAAAGCATGACTTACAATAGGATGACATGTGGGATAGATTGATAAAAGTAATTTTTAAGTTACTATTTTTTGAAACTCGCAGCTTGAGTCTCACTTTCCTTTTTCTTAGATATCTTTTTAGTAGTAAATGATTCTCATTCTTCTAATTTATCGCTCTAGATTGCATTTTCAATGGTCTCTCCTAAAATCACCATATCGATAAAATTTTTAGTCGTGTTCCTTATCATCTTCTTATAGTACAGTGACTTTAACAGGCTTACAAATAGCACTGTCATTTTTTTTTCTGTATTAGAAGAGGTTATACCTGAGTAATGACATTCTGCCACCTTTGGGCATACTCTTTGAAAGATTCAAATGCTTTTTTCTCCATTCCTTACAATGAAAGGCAATCAGGAGCCATATTTATGATATGGCAATATTAGTTGATGAAGGATCGAGTTACATCTTTCTATGATTTTATGTGAGTCTTATCCAACTAAATATACCACTTACAATAGACCTGGTCAAGCTCTCTTGAAACACATGCATGAGTAGTTTCTTATTGCTGGCATATGCTACCATCTTACAACAATACATTGTGATATGTGTAATGGGACATTTAGTACAGTCATACTTCTCAAATTTTGGTACTTTGAATTTTAGAGGAATTACAGCATCTGGCACAAAACAAAGGTTGACAGCATCCATGGATCCATAGAAATCAATGCCTTCTATAGCTCGCAATCTTTCTTCAATCATGCTTATAGCTTGATTGGTCTTAAAGTCTTCTAAGGGTGCAACTGTTTGCAATTTCATTTCTTCTTTTGTCTCATCCATTTTGGGAATTTGAGTGGGCTCAATTGCCTTTTTAACGAAGATAGGATTAGTATAACTCTGAACATTCTCTTGATTGTAAATTAGAAACATAATCCATTATGGTTAAAAATTTAGAGTTATATAGGTTTGGTATGGACCAAAGCCTGGAAGGTACAATGATTTAGTATCTTCATGTAAGGTATCTTCTTCTACCTTTTTTCCTTTGTTCATCTTTTCTAGAGCTTCAAGGATCTTACTTAACTTTCCTTCCATTATCTCTTTAGCCTTTTTTAACCTTTCGAAGCGATTTGCATTATCCTGATCCATCTTCTTAGCTCTAGCCTGGGTATAATATTGGTGTTGAGCTATCCTTGAACCTTGATTTCCATAATGTGCAAGTTTAAGATGATGTTTATAGAACTCTTAAATTATGCATGAAAATAGATGCAAAAATATAATGCATGAATGCAATAAGGAGAACTTACTACATAACAATTGTTATCAAAGAAAATCTTTATTAAATTGAAAGTCACTTTTAACCAAATCCAACATTACATTCATGAAAAGTCTAGAACTATTGAGAAAAGAAATCCATAGCTCATCAATACTGGCTTCACACTTCATTAAGGAAATCTATCAATTTTTTACCATGTGCTTCCATTGGCGGCACTCTTGCCTTCCATTTTTCAATTATATCTACCATGTCTTTGGCTTTGTAAATAGCCACAATTATTCGATCAAGCAAAGACTTCATTGGTTATGTTTCTTCACATATGCTTCTTTCATTTGCTAACAATCTTCAGTCATGGCCCTTATTTATGCTCTGATTCCTGCCACTACTCCATTTAGCATTTGGATGTGCCTTTGCACTTTAAGGAGCATTGCATCCCTTTCTTGTAGTTTTGCTTGCAACAGTTTGTTTTCGTGCAAAAGTTGAGCCAATTCTTGATTAATGGATGATCGTGTTGTATTAAGCTCAATGCACAAACTCCTCCATTCGTCCTTTTCTTGTTCCATTATTTGGATTTCCCTTTTTAGCTTTTTATTTGCAAGCTTCAACTCTTCAAACTCCCTTTTTAGGCCGGTTGAGGACTTTGCTATGCTTTCCATGGATGTAATTGAGATTTTCCTTATTGAAATTATTTTATGGCAAATATTCCTTAGTGATGTGAATGCATAATAAAATAAAAGGATTAGTAAAAATAATATACAAAGATGAACATACAAGGTTAGTATACAAACATATACAAAAAAAAAAATAATACATAGTCTTACAAGTAAAACAAACATCCAATCATGTGTCTTATTTAAGATTTTCAAACACAGGGGAAGGCATGGCTTTATCTAGGTTTGGACCCTTAGGGTTAACTATCTGTGGCTTGGATTACTTTTTGAAGGTTCCTAAATTGTTCCTTACATCATTGTCCATCATAGACTAGTAAGGTACCCCGATCCTCACCCATTATAGGCTACTAGTGAAAAAGGCTCAATTTGAGTGGATGTGTTTTGCTAGCCCATGTGGGACATGAAATCTCATAAGGGCATAGGTACTTCACTCCCTTCTAAAGGTAGAGCTCGAGTGGAGAGCTTTATGTTATGCACATGCAAATGAATGGTAGATATATACAATAAATAAATGAATAACTAAAACACACATAAGCAATGAAAAGAAAATAAATTTTAAATTTATTAGGTAAGGCTTGGATAATAAGAAATCATTTACTAGCTTGACTCTCAATGTCCTTAGTGGAATAGCCAAACTGTCATAAAGTATAAATCCATGGTCCTATCGCTGGACATGGATTAAAGAGAGTCACCATCAATATTTTTTGTTTAGGTGTGATTGGCCACTTGAAGCGGATTCTGATCCATGAAACCAGATTTTAGGTTTAGGAGTACGGTTATGTGTAAAGAAGGTTATAGCACCTTTACAGCACCCATCCAAAAGATGGTACCAATTTGATTTCGAATTATCCAAGCCTTCAACATGTTTGTAATCTATTAAAATATTTAATATTGAAAATTAATCTTAAAATCACCCTAATAGTTTGTTAGCAATTTAAGATAATTCTCTCACCTCAGGAGTATTCACAGGGACTAGTGTCCCACCCTGAAGAGGCTTTGTCATCAGATTTATTAATATATTTCATTTAAGAATATTAGTAAAATCTCATAATAGTTTGGTAGGAGTTACTTTGAAATAGATATCTCAATAGTTTGGTGAGATTTTATTACAAAAATGTTTATAAAAAATTTGAGAATTTCATTAAGTCTCCTAATAGTTTTGTAAGACTTAATTTAGAACGCAATCCTCCAAACTATTAGAAGATAAAATTATTATTTTTTTATTTTTCTTTTATTTTAGAAAGCTGATTTATAAAATTTCCCAATAGTTTTGTAGATTCCATAAATTTGTTTGAAAATATTTCTTTATTTTTTTGGTTATTTTCTCTTTCTTTCATTATATTTTTTTCCAAAAATAAAGGTTTTATTTTTTTTGCAAAATATATAATAAAGGCTAAGTTACTCAATAAAAATAAATAATAAAAATCAATAAGTAAAAAGATTGAAAAATAAAATAAAATCAAAATCAAAATATAAAAATAAATCAAAAATTAAATAAAAAATTAAAATTAAAATAGAAAAAAAACATACGATCGGGTCGGGTCGAACCATGGGTGGTGTGCAGATCTTAGTCAGGTTACGCGTGGATCTAGGTTCTCCAAATTGACATCTTTTTGGCACCTTATAAAGGTCAAATTCTGTGTTTTGGCCTCAGAAGTCCTCTACTCCCTCTCTTTCTAAAACTAATTTTCTCTCAATTCTCTCTAAAACCCAGCCAAAAACACCATCGAAAACTAGATTTGGCCACCAGTTTCTAGAAATTTTGCCAAAATCCCACTAGAAACTTCAACCTTCACTGAAAAAATCATCAAAAAATTCAAACATTCATCCCCAAAACATAGTTTCTAGAAAAAACTTCTAGAAATTCCCAATTTTTTCCAGATTCTTTCAAAAATCTCCCAGAAATTTAATCCTAATCCCAAAAACCTAAATTCTAACCTAGAAACTTCAAATCAAATCCTAAAAAATCCAATTCCAAAATTCCAAAACCAAAAATCCCAACAACCGAAACTCACCATTAGAATTTTTCCAAAATTTTCCTTCCACCTCCAATTAACCCTCTACATGTTCTTTGAAAAATGTCCAATTTATAGCCACCCTTAAGACAGATTTTAGGAAATGGATAAAACCAATCCCAGGCTTGAATCCTAGGATTGGATTCTACCTAAACCTCAATTTAGATCTAGGTTCTTTGTTGATTTTTTGGATTGATTCAAAAACCTTTTAATTATAAATTAAAGCCTTTGATTGTATTGAATTCCAAGTTTCAGTTTCTTTGATTGTCATTAAGAAGAAATGAAAAGGAATAAAAAAAACAATGATAATAATAATAATAATAATAATAATAATAATAATAATAATAAAAAGTAATAATACTGATAAACTGTAATAATAATAACATATAATATAATAATAATAACATATAATATAATATTACACTATAATAATAATCTATACTATAATAAAATAGCATACTATACTATGGTAATAATACTAATAATAATGAAAATAATAATAATAACAAAAATCGATCTCGAACACAAATCGATATCTACAGGTCCTTATTTGTATGCAGCTATGCATTTTACGTGCTCAACGTGTATGATGCTTATGCTCCATATTGGCTCTCTCCACTGCTCAGTTAGTGCGTTGAAGCCTATGTGGTGCCAATATCTTAAAGGAATGTTACCTGGTTGATTCTCCAGTAGTCATATGCTTGTCTTAAAAATTAAGTCATGTATGTGTAAGTATGAACTAATTCAGACTGTGAAACTATGAATGACTCATTAAATTAGTTATAGTTTGTTAAATGGTATCTACTACTCAAATAACCATAGTAATTCTAGAGCTAATACATGTAACAAACCTTGAGTTTTGGAAGGGATGCATTTATTAGATAAAAGGTTGATGTGTGCTTTGCCCTTTGATCTAATGATTCATGATAACTCTACGGATTGCATGGCCTTTGTGTTAGAGATGCATCATTCAAATATTTACCCTATCAACTTTTGATGGTAGGATAGTAGCCTACTAGATAGTGATAGGCGACGGAAAATTATGGTTTGATTTTGAAGAAGGAGCCTGAGAAATGGCAACCACATGCAAGGAAGGCAGTAGGTGTGCAAATTACCTAATCTTGACATGGAGAGGCAGTGACAATAAATAACAATACAGGGTTTTATCTAGTAATTAGAATGAGTACAATTTAAATCCTTAACAAGGTTCCATTGGAGGGTAGGTCTGGTGTGAGCAACCGTTGTAATTCCACCTCTAATAGCATATATTTAAGTTGTTACAATTAAAAAGCTTGTAGTTGGAACTAGTGTTAGGTCATTTGGTCCATGTCATGGTGAGTACCAGTCTACTCGTCCTTATTACCGATGATGTGCTTCTAGCCTTAACTAGCCAAGTCATTCCTTTGGTACTGTTACTTTGAAAAAATTAGAGTGCTCAAAGCAGGCTACTCTTGTATACATTAGCATGGGATAACATCATAGGATTTCAATCCTATTGTGTTGGCCTTTGGGATAAGAGTAATGATTAATAGGGACAATTAAGGCATCCGTATTTCCTAATTAGAGATGGAATTCTTGGATTTATGAAAGATGAACAACTGTGAAAGCATTTGCTAATGATGCTTTTATTAATCAAGAATGAAAGTTAGGGGCTTAAAGATGATCAAAACCATCCTAGTCTCAACCATAAATGATGGTTACTAGAGATCGACGGATGTTACTTTTAGGACTCCACTGGCACATTATGAGAAATCAAAGTCTTTAGGTTCAGGGAGGAGTATGGTCACAAGGTTGAAATTTAAAAAATTGATGAAAGGGCACCGCCAGGAGTGAAGCTTGCAACTTAATTTAACTTAACATGGGAAAACTTACTAGGTCCAAACATAGTAAGGATTAATAAACTGAGAGCTCTTTCTTGATTCTATGGGTAATGGTGCATGGTCGTTCTTAGTTGGTGGAGTGATTTGTCTAGTTAATTCCATTAACGAATGAGATTTTAGCCTCTCAACTAGCTACATGGAGGTGACCTTTGTGGCTAGCTTCTTAGAGGGACTTTGGTTGTTTAAGCCAAGAAAGTTTAAGGCAATAACAGGTTTGTGATGTCCTTAGATGTTTCAGGCTGCATGTATGCTACACTAATATATTAAATGAGTATATAGCCTTAGTAGATAGGTCTACATAATTTTTGAAATTTCATTGTGATAGGGATAGATCATTGTAATTGTTGGTCTTCATTGAGGAATTTCAAGTAAGCATGAGTCATCAGCTCACGTTGACTATGTCTTTACCCTTTGTACACACCGCCCATCACTCCTACCAATTGAATGGTCCAATGAAGTGTTTGGATCATGATGACATGGACTGTTCACTACCCACGATGTCATGAGAAGTCCACTAAACCATATCATTTAGAGGAAGGAGAAGTCATAAAAGGTTTCCATAGGTAAACTTATGGAAGGATCATTGTCAAAACCCACGAATACGTTAACGAAACACCAAGGGGGTTAAGGATGCCTCCATGCCATGAGCCTTTTTGACTTTAGGCAAGCCCGATGATCACTTTGTTCTACTTTTACATGGGCCACATGATTGGTATTGTCACTCGTAGGTGAATAATGAACCCCCAGCATGAATTGCACCAAGGAACCAGAATGAAAAAGAGCATGTATGCTATCTCCATCCCATTCATAGTGCATGCTTGGGTGGCATCTTGACTCTTTTTGTCATGAAAAACCAAAACAACTCTTGATAATGGATATCTTGGCTTTTGCATTAGTCTGAGAGCCAAAATCCCATGAACCATTAAGTCTTTGAATGTAAGTTGTGCCCCATGCCACTAGATCAAGGGCTTGCTTGCCTAGGTGTCATGCATCATCGCCTCCTTTCAATCCCCTACCCTCTGGGTAAAAAGGGTGAAAGATGGCCTACCATGATCTTGTCAGTCATGGTTGGCCCAAAAGTGAGTCCCTGTAATGATAGTGCTGTAACCATCAGTGGTAAAGCTCCCAACATGTCTTGTCTCTAGTGACATGCACTCATTGTCCATCTAGACCCCATTAGACCCCTTTTATCACTTGATCAATGCTTACATTATGACCCCAGGTTAGGTAAGATCACCTACTGAGTTTAAGCATATAATAAGTAAAGGAAAAGAAACTTACCATAACTCCCTAGCAACGGTGAACGAACTGAGAAAAGCCTAGCTTGAGAATCGAGAGGCATCGGCATTTGAATTATAGTCTGGAAAAGTGTCCTTAGTATAACAAATTAGGCCTAAGTCCTCTAGAAAGGGGTGTCAGAGAGGGTGAAAACCCAATTGTGCCAAGACTCAGTCACACCATAAGGCACTGTTAGCAAGTCAGGTTGTTTGGGAATACAACCTTAATCGGGTGATAAATTTCATCCAAGGCTAAATATGAGTGAGAGATCGATAGCGAACAAGTACCACGAGGGTAAGATGAAAAAGACTTTGAAAAGAAAGATAAAGAGTGCTTGAAATTATTAGAAAGGAAGTAAATAAGGGCTGGTGATGTACCTTAATTGGATGTGGAATGGTGAAAGCCAATCTATCGATCAGTGTAGGATATGGACAAATATGGGTTGCAGTGGTGGTTTAAGCCCAAGCTTTCGATATATCGGTGGAGGCATCATCTCAGGAATCATGAAACACAGCACTCGTGTGCTCTTGGCATTGGCCTATAGGCTCCTCATCTAGCCTGTCTTGAAACACATGCAAAGAAGTCTAACATGTGTGTGAGTTAATGAGTTAGAAAAGTTATAAGGCAGAAAGAAGCTGATTAGCATGATCCCTTATAGGTGCATTGCTAATTGACCTTAATCTTTTGAGAATGGTTTGAGTGTGAGCATGCCTATCAAGACCCAAAATATGGTGAACTATGCTTGAGCAGGGCAAAGCTAGAGGAAACTCTGATGGAGGCTTGCAATGATATTGACATGCAAATCATTTGTCTAACTTGGGTATAGAGGCGAAAGACTAATTGCACTGTTTAGTAGCTGGTTCCCTCTAAAGTTTGCCTAAGGATAGCTGGAGCCCTTAGTGAAATCTATCAGGCAAAGCCAATGATTAGAGGCATCAGGGGTGGAACACCCTTGAGCTATTCTCAAACTTTAAATAGGTAGGACAACGAGATTGCCTTATTGAGCCATGCCGGGGAATCAAGAGCTCTAAGTAGGCCATTTTTACTAAGTAGAATTGGCAATGCAAGATAAACTGAAAAGCTAGGTTATGGTGCCTATTTGCACAGTAACCTAGAGCCCACAAAAGAGTGTTAGTCAATTAAGATAGTAGGATGGTGGTCATAGAAGTCAAAATCTACTAAAGAGTGTGTAATAACTTACCTACCAAATCAACTAGCCCTAAAAATGGATGGCGCTTAAGTACATAACCTATACCTGATCATTTGGGCAAGGGCTAGGCGCTGATGAGTAAAAGGGCACAGTAGTCACCATAAAACTCAGGGCACAAGCCTAAGCAAAGTAGCCATCGGTGCAAATCTTGGTGGTAATAATAAATAGTTAATATTCAAATGAGAACTTTGAAGGTCAAAGAGAGGAAAGGTTCCATGTGAATGACACTTGCATATGGGTTAGTCGATCCTAAGAGACAGGAGAAGCCTATTTGATAGTACATCTAGTGTGAGCTTCAAAAGGGAATTAGGTTAAAATTCTTGAACCAAGACAATGGCTAACAACAATGTTAAGGAGTCTAGGGACATCAGTGGAGGCCTTAGGAAGAGTTATCTTTTTTGTTTAATAGCTTGCCCACCCTAGAATTGGCTAAGCCAGAGGTAGAGTACAGTGATCGAAGGAGCACCATACGTCACGTGGTGTCCAGTGTGTCTCTAGCGACCCTTGAAAATCTAAAGGATCGAGTGTCATCCATGCCCAATCATACTCATAACTACATCAGATCTCCAAGGTGAACAGCCTTTGGTCAATGGAATAATGTAGGTAAGGGAAGTTGGCAAAATGGATCCATAACCTCGAGAAAAAGATTGGCTCTGAAGGCTAGGTATGGGTGTCGTAGTCCTGAACCTATCGGTTGCTAGTGCACTACTTAAGCTATTCTTACAGTGAAAGCATGTCACTGAATGCCAGTCAGGGTATGAATTGGGAATGGCTCATTTGAGGGCCTTTTTTAGGCAATGAATAATCGACTCAAAACTGGTATAGACAAAAGGAATCTAACTATTTAATTAAAAAAAAAACATTGCAATGATTCCTGCAGATGCTCACATAATGTGATTTTTGCCTAGTGCTTTGAATGTCAAAGTGAAAAAATTCAACCTAGTACAAGTAAATGGCGGGAATAACTATGACTTTCTTAAGATAGCCAAATGCCTCATTATCTAATTAGTGATGTATATGAATGGATTAACAAGATTCCTACTATCCCTGTCTATTATCTAATGAAACCATAGACAAGAGAACAAGCTTGGTAGAATCAACGAGGAAAAAAGGCCCTGTTGAGCTTGACCTTAGTCCAACTTTGTGAAATGCCCTTGGTATTTGTTACAAAGTGGGCTTGCCTTTAATGTAGGCACTTGCCTCGAACTCTATCAGCACATACTTACCCCTGGTGTGGGTTATTACCTTGAATGCTAATGATAGCATCTGGCCCTTGGTTGGAGTAATTGATCGCATCTAACACTATTAGCAAATACTGGCTCATTGTTGCTTTAGACATCATCAGTAGATGCTAGCCCTTTGGTGTGAATTGTTGCCTCAGACACCATCACCAGATACTGGTGTCATAAGCTTAGGACTTATGCCAATGCTCCATGTGGCCTTAGGCTGGACTCCTTCCTTGTATGGCTAAGTCAACCTAAAAACTCTTTTACAGGGCAAGCACTAAAAAAAACACTAAAAAACACTTTAAAGCTAGAAAAGGTTAGAAAGCAAGATATGTTTGGAAATGCTATAACTTGTATTCACTTAAGTGTTTTTATATATCTAATGAGAGTGGGGAGGCCTTTTATTTATAGTTGAAGCCCTCATGAATCAATAGTTAGGATTGACTCAATCCAATGGCTATTACAGAGTCTAAGATTACAAAGAAATTACATGAGATATATATCAAGAGTTCAAATTGTACAGAGGACTATACTATCCTTGGGAGTCTCCAAATCCTTTGAAAAAGTTTTATCTATTATGTTTGCTTGGCCTAGTGCTTTGTTGGGTTTACTGTGGCCTAGTGTGCCCACACTTGTTTTTAGTCTGCCTATATAAAGGCCTTGTCCATCCAGGGCCCTTCTAGAAGTGTTAACCCTGGTTTGGGGAGCTTATGCAGGTGGTTTTGGTGCTTGTGTGGGCATTCTATGCCCTTGTTCTATATGCTAGGCTTAAGCCCTCATCACTAATGCCTTGGCCTTGGATGAGCACACATAGGCCATGACACTCTCCCTCACCTAATTCTGCAATGCCTTCATCGCATGCTTTACATAAAACTAGTTGATCTAGTCCTCAAATTGCCAAAGATCTTTAGTTGGTTCCTAACTTGCCTTAATGTTGGGAAGTCATTTCCACTGCACTAAATACTTATGCCTTGGCCTGTAATTCTATTACCTCAAAACCTTGTAAGCTAAAATGCATTGGACTTCTTTGTCATATGAGGCCTTTATCCCTATGGGTGCTTACTATGACTTTGCCCATGCTAGATCCTCCCAATCTTAATAAAATGGCTTTAAAATGTTGACATGAAAAATTGAGTGTACCTTAGGCTTTGGTGGCATTTCCAACTTATAGGTTACCTTGCCTACTATTTTTAGAACTCTAAAAGGTCTTTTATATCTTCAGACTAGGCCTTTATGCTTGCCCTTATGGCATAAGACTGAAAGCAGCTTCACCATCCCCAAGTCCCCAGCCTGGTATTGCACATCTCATTGCTTATAATCTACCCACTTTTTACTCTTCTTGGCTGCTTTATATAGATAGATTCTTGCAAGGTTTGCTTGCTCTACCAAGCTTTCAGAGTCTTATAAGCGACTAGATTAGGTCCAGTATAGCTTGCTGCAATAGCTCCTGGAGTGAGTGGTTGTTGGCCTATCACTAACTCAAATGGATTCTAGTTTGTCACCTTACTTTGTTGCAAGTTGTAAGAGAACTAGGCAATATCTAATAGCTTGGGCCAGTCTCACTGTGCTGCATTAACATAATGCCTGAGGTAGACCTCCAATAACCCATTAACTCACTCAGTCTGCCCATCAATTTTTGGATGGATGTTAGTGAAAAAGTTCAAGTTTGACCACCATAGCTTGAACAACTCTATTTAGAACAAGCTAATAAAATGCCCATCTTGATCACTAATGATGGTTTGTGGTATGTCACAATATCGCACCACATTTTTTAGGAATAAGTAGGCTGCCTACTTGGCTTGGCACTCTTTGGTTGCTAGAATGAATGTTCCATACTTGGAAAATTTGTCCACCATTACCATGATGCTTCCAAACCCATTTAACTTGGGTTGTCTGACTATAAAATCTAACAAAATGCTCTCTCATGGGCACTCCAGTCTAGGCAATAGCTTTAATAGATCGGTTGGTAACTTTCACTCTACCTTGTCCTATTGCCAAACAAGACAAGTTTTGACATAGACCTTAATGTCATCCTGTATGTAAAGCTAGTAGTATCGGTCCTGAACCAGTGCTAAGGTGAGGTGCACTCTAGGGTGGCTAGCCCACCTTGAGTCATGGCATTCTTGGATGACTTCCCTATAGAGTTTTCCAATCTGTAAAACAAATATCCTATTCCTTTTGGTGAAAAGTAAGTCATTCTATAACCAAAAACCTTTGGTTTTACCTTATTGGGCATATTCTATGAGCATCTTGGTTATAGGATCATACGCCAATCCCTCCTTGATGCATGGCACTAGGGGAACTATCAGGTTGCTAATGGTAGCAAGTATCACCTTCCTACTGAGTGCATTAGCCACTAAGTTATCCTTTCCAGGCTTGTACTCCATGCTAAAATCAAGCTCTACATGGAAATCCTACCATTTAGCCTACTTGGGAGAAAACTTCTTTTAAGTTTTGGAGGTAAAATGTTGCAATATTATCAGTTCAAAGCACAAATCTGGATCCTAGTAGGTAATGTCTCCATGTATGTAAATAGTGCACCATTGTTATCATCTCTTTTTCTTAGACTATGTACCTGTATTTGATTTTATTGAGCATTCAACTTTCACAGGCAACTAGATGGTTCTCTTACATCAACACCCCTCTAATGGCAAAGTATGAAGCATTTGTATGTACCTTTTACGATGTAGTGTGATCCAACGAAGCAAGAACAAGCTTTTCAATCACTTCACGTTTTAGTCAATCAAAGGCTTCTTGGCACTCTTGACTTTAATCCCACACTCTCCCTTTCTTGAGTATGTCTATCAATGGTGTGGTGATGGTAGAATGACCTTTGATGAAAAGCCTATAGTAGTTCACCAACCCAAGGAATGATCTTAGCTCTATGACCTTAGTTGCTTGCTTCCAATCTAGTATGGCTTAGACTTTACTTCCATCCATCCAGATCTTGCCATCTCTAACAAGGTGGCCTAAGAATGGCACTTCTTTCTAAGCAATGAAACATTTCTCTTTCTTTATGAACAATTCATTTTTCTACAATACCTGGAACACTTGCCTATGGTGTGCTACATGTTCCTCCAATGATCGACTGTAAATCACAATATTGTTAAGATAAGTCATAACAAAATGATTTAAGAATAGCTATAATAGCTTATTCATTAAGGTGCAAAATGTTGTAGGCACATTAGTCAAGCCAAAAAGCGTAACTAAGAACTCATAAGATGCATAATGGGTAACACAAGCTATCTTGGGCTCATTCCCCTTAGTAATTCTAACTTGGTAGTACTTTGACTATAAGTCTAGCTTGGTGAACCACCTACCATCTCCAAGTTGGTTAAACAAATCTGCAATAAGTGGGATTGGGTACCTATTCTTCACTGCTGGCTTGTTCAATGTCTTGTAATATATACATAGTCACAATGACCCATCATGCTTTTGTTGGAACAACATTGGGGCACCAAATGGGGCTTTTAATGGTCTAATGTAGTTTGCATCAATAAGCTCCTTGAGTTATCTCTGTAGCTCCTCCAACACAAGGGGTGACATTCGATATGGGGCCTTGGCTAGTGGGATAACATTCGTCATCGGCTCAATTATGTGATCCACCTCTCTTTTTGGTGGTAGCCTCTTAGGCAATTAGCGAGCATCATGTCTTTGAATAACTCCAGCACTTCTAGCACTTCCAAAGGTGTCTCAACATTATTTTGCTTAGACTTCTCCATCTTCAAGGCTACAAAAAAAGTGTTTTCATTCTTGCTCACTACCTCGGCCAACTATATGGTAGACAACATCTTAGTCCCTAACCTCCATTCTTGTCTTACTAGCACAATGCATGGCTATTGACAGTCCAATATGTAAATACAATTAACAAAAGACACCACAAGTGCACTAATACAGTCAATGTTTTCTAAACCAACAACAAGATCATAATCATTTAGAGAAATTACCCTAACTAATTCCTTGTTTTTCCACTCACCAAGTTGTAACTCCAATCCATGAGCTATGGCAACTATTAGGACCTCCTTGGAGTTGACTATTTTGATCATACCAACCCTTTTCTATACCTTTAAGTTCAACTTCTGGACTATATCTCCATACATGAATAAGTGAGATGCTCTTGTGTCTATAAGTACATTTAGTTTTTTCCCTGTAATAATCTTCTTTACAAGCATCAATCCTTTCTACTTGTGACACCCTTTAGTCTAGATTAAATTCAGTACTATCAAGCCAAGTTTCATGGTCTTTTTCTTTGACTTCTCACCATCCTATTTATTGATGGTAGATAACTTGGTTTTTTTATGGTAGTCTCTCAACAAGTATGGACTTTCACAAATGTAACAAGTTAGCGGCTCACAATCGTTTTTATTCCACTGTCTTAGCTTTCACTTCCTAAATGGTGGCTTGCCTTGACCATTCTTAGTCTACCAACCTTTATCCCCATCATTCGACTGTTGATCTTTATCTCCCTCCTTAGACTATCGATCTCTGTCATTACCTTTTGGCTTGAATGACTCAGACTTCTTTTATGGCCAAATCTCCACTAAGGATTCAATACTTGTTATGGCTTTAGCTAGATCTTTGACACCCTTTCACTATAACTCA
This sequence comes from Durio zibethinus, assembly GCF_002303985.1. Next base: position 10,646,978 of record NW_019168381.1, on the reverse strand, counting down.
TACTTGGCCCATGATTTGAGTCCATCCATGATACAAAAGAAACCTTCCTATTCTTCAAGGTTTGAAATCTGAAGCATCAATTATAAAAACTTTTGAACATACTCTGCACTTCACCTCTTTGACTGAGCTTGTGAATCTTCACCCTTTCCTTTTCATTAGCATACTCAGGGTAGAACTACTACTTAAACTCTACTTTGAACTTCTTCTAAGTCTAGATAATAGCATCTTTATGGCTTGCATCATTACACCTATATCTCCACCATAATAGTGCTACGTCAACCAAATACATAGAGACTGTGCTTACCTTAATGGCATTCTTATCAATGCCCATTGCTCGAAAGTATTGCTCTATTCCCCATAAAAAGTTATCCACATCCTTCATGGACCTAGCTCTTTTATACTTATTTGGCTTGGGAAATTCCACTCGAGCCTTAGTTGTTACAGCTCCCATACCATTCCCAATGGTTGCCTTGCATGCCGTGAGCTCCCTTTTGACCTCATTCATCTCTTTGCACATCGTCTCAACCATGTCCTCCAAGGTTTCATTCTTTTGGGTGAACATAGTGATGGTTTTGTTAAGGGCACCATGAAATCCTTCCTTGATCTCCTATTCAATTTCCTTAAACCTTTCCTTAAAGTCTAACACTGACACCTCCACATTGGCTAAATGGTCATCCAGGGTTGACATTATATCCCTCAAGGTAGCCTTCTTTCCCTTTCCATAGGTTGGCTCCTAAACCTTTGGCTATTGGCTACCAACATCATTTTGAGATGCCATTTCCTTGAACACCTTGTGAATTTAACACGACCTTGAAGTAGAACCTGCTATAATACCAACTATAATGGGCCTGGGACTTATGTCAATTCTCCATATGGCCTTAGGTTGGACTCTCTCCTTGTATGCCTAAGTTAGCTAAAAAACACTCTCGAAGAGTGAGCACTCAAAAAAACATTGAAAGACATTCTAAAGCTTTAAAAAAGTAAGAGATGCTTGGAAACATTGTAATTTGTATTCACTCAAGCATTTCTATACATCCAATGAGGGTAGGGAAGCCCTCTATTTATAGTTAAAGCCCATATTAATCAATGGCCAACATTAACTCAATCAAATGGCTATTATAGAGTCCTAGATTACAAAAAAATTACATGAGATATACATTAAGAGTTTAAATTGTACAGGAAACTATATTATCTTTAAAAATCTCTAAATCTTTCTAGAAAGTTCTATCTATTGAATCTGCTTGGGCCTGATGCTTTGTTGGGTCTGTTAGAGCCTGGTGTGCCCACACTTAGGCATGGTCTACCTGCACCAAGGCCTAGTCCATTTGGGGCCCTTTTAAAAGTGTTAACCTTGGTCTGAAGAGCTTGTACGAGTGATTCTAGTCTTTTACAAGGCATTCTGCAACCCAGTTTCGAGCCTCTAGCCTAAGCCCTTATCACTAATGCCTCAACCTTGGTTGCACACACGCTGCCATGACATTGGCACTTGGTGCAAGCATTTGCCTCTACCACCATTGGCAAAAGTGGGCCCTTGGTACAAGTTGTTGCTTCAAACACCTCTTTGGCAGATGCTAGCATTTATTATGGCATGGGTACCGTGACCCTCCCACCTAATGCACTTGCCTACCCTTCAATCGTTATCGACACCAAATGGCACTTAGTGTATGTGTCATGGGCTCTAGTCTTAAGCCAAATTCTATATGACCTTAGATAAGAAATTGACTTCGTCTGCCTAAGTCACCTAAAAAACTTAACTGTTTAGCATAATTTTAGCTTGTCAAAGATTGTGCGTTAGAACTAGGCCTTCTAGAAGCCCATAAATCTACACCTCTCAGGATCGTGTTCAGGCATGCCTACACCAGGGTTAGACCGTGTGCCTGTACCTTACTCATCAGTGCCTGCATTGGTGTTTGACTATACGCCTATGCACTATTCACCAATGCCTGCACTTGGGCCTAGCTCAATTTTGCCAAACCTAAACCCTGTGCCTGAGCCTCTAGAGTCTTGATCACTGCCCATATAATTGTTTAGGGCTAGTTTCCCATGACTTGAACCTTTAGTAGGCCTCAAGGTCTAGTCTCCCTATCTGTTAAACCCTATCCCGTTAGAACTAGGACTACTCCTCAACTTAAAGAAAACCCTTAGGCCTAGACTAACTTGTGGACCCTGACACATGCAGATGCCTTAACCACCATTGGGACATGTTGCCCTTTAGACTTGGCACATGTTTTGACCACCATCGGTACATGCTAGCCTTTTATGTGGGTAGTTTCCTTGAACACCATCGACACATGCTGGGTCACGCACCACACATGGGTATCCTAGGCTTGAGCCATACACCATGTGCACCACAACCAAGCAATAGGTGGGTTTAGTCATATTTTCATATTTTTGCCATGCCAATGCCATTTTTGTGGCTTGTAAATTCATATAATGCTCACCAATACCTGCACCTGGGCATGCCTTAATTTTGCCAAGCCTAAACACTATGCCTAAGCCTCTAGAGTCTCAATCACTACCCATATCGCTATTTTGGGGAGTTTTCCATAACCTAGGCCTTTAGTAGGCCTCAAGGCCTAGTCTTTCTTACTGTTAGACTTGTCCCACTAGAACCAAAACTGCTTCTTAACTAAAAAAACCCCCTTAGCTTGGACTAGCTTGTAGACCATGACACATGCACATACCTCAACCACCATCGAGACATGTTGGCCCTTGGTCTCAATGCATGCTTCGACCACCATCAATGCATGTTGACCTTTTTTGTAGGTAATTCCCTCAAACATCATCAGCACATGTTGGGTCGCACATCATTTATGTGTATCCTAGGCCCATGCCATACACCATACACATCATGATCAGGTAGTAGATGGGTTTAGGTAAATCATCATATTTTTGCCATGTGAAAGTTATTTTATGGCTTGCAAATTCATATAATGCTCACCAATGACCACACCTAGGCCTAGCTCAATTTTCTCTAGCTTAAATGTCGTGCCTTTTGGGCTAGTTCCCTATGACTTGGACCTCCTATACGTTTTAAGGCTTAGTTTCCTTGGCTATCAGACTCTGTCTCGCTAGAACTACAATTGCTCTTCAACTTAAAGAGAACCTTTAAGTTAGACCAGCTTACGGACTGTGACATATGTACATGCCTCAACCACTATCGAGACATGTTGGCCCTTGGTCTTAGCACATGCTTTGACTAGCATCAACAGATGCTAGCCTTTTCTGTGGGTAATTCCCTGGAACACCATCGGCACATGTTGGGTCGCATAACAAGCATGGGTATCTTGGGCCCAAACTGTGCACCATATGCACCCTGACTGGGCAGTAGGTGGGTTTAGGCATATCTTCATTTTTTTTACCATGCCAATGCTATTTTTATGGCTTGTAAATTCATAAAATGGTCACTAGTGCCTGCACCTAGGCCTAGCTCAATTTTATTGAACTTGAACACCGAGCCTAAGCCTCTAGAGTCTTGATCACTACCCATATCACTATTACGGGCTAGTTCTTCACTACCTAGACCTCTATTATGCCTTAAGGCCTAGTCCTTCTAGCTATTAAACTCTGTCTTATGAGAACTAGAATTGTTTCTCTACTCAAAAAGACCCTTTAGCTTAGACTAGCTTATAGACTTTGATACATGCATATACATTGGCTGTCATTGTGACATGTTGGCCCTTGGTATCGACACATGCTTTTACCACAATTGGCACATACAGGCCCTTGGTATGGCCAATCCCTTCAATGCCATCAGCACATGCTGGGTCATGCATAATACATGGGTATCCTAGGCTAAGGTCGTGCACAATGCATACCATGACCAGGTAATAGGTGGGTTCAAACACATCTTTATGTTTATGCCATGCCAATGACATTTTTATGGTTTGTAAATTCATAAAAGGGTCCTCTTAGCCTTCATGTGAAGTTTCATGGCAAGATGACTTATTTTTTATTTTTCATGATTTTTAGATTTTTTTTTTACGATTTAAGATTTTTTGAATTTTTTTTTGGAGTTTTGGCCCCAAATTTGGCATATGTATCCTTGTATTTTTGTTGGCATCCATACAAAAATTCAACTAAAAATTCAAAGTGTAGAAGATTTTGTGGCCATTCGAAAATAAGCGTACCTATTTTAGGCACTTTAATGGTCACTAGCTGCAAACCCGTAAAATCTCTTATACTCTTTAAGAAGGTGTGAGTTGTCAAGGTTTCTTAGGGGATAAAGGGCCGATATAAGGGCTAAGGACTAACACCCATTGCACATCATGTGCACACACCCCCAGCCCCTTCCCCTAATTGTTGAAACCCCCAATGTCACTAATCAGGTTCTTTGGTGATGCCTTAACGATGGTACCCTAGGCAAAAAAAATACAAAACCAGTACATGCCCGAGCTCATAATGTGCATCATGGCCTAGAATCAAACTTTGACCAAGGCCTCCACCATTATCAACACATGCTAGCATAAGGTGCGGGCACATGCCTCAACCATCATCGGCATAAGCTAGCCTTTGGTATGAGCACTTACTTGACCACCATTGGCACATGCTAGCCTTTGGTGCAAGCACATGCCTTGATCTACATCAATAAAATTTAGACTTAGTGTAGGCACATACATCAATCAGCATTAGTAGAAGATGGGCTTTGGTACTAGCAATTACTTTGAATACTATCAACACATGTTGGCCCTTGCTACGAGCAATTTCTTTGAGCACCATCGGCACATGATGGGCCTTGGTGTAGGCACATGCCTCACTACCACTAGCACCTACGGACCCTTGGCTCTAAAAATATGCTTGTTTGAAAAAGGTGTTCCCACTTCAAACATCTTAATGTCTACTACTAGCATATCTGTAAAATCTCTTATACTTTTTAAGGGGTGGTTGTTCAGGCCCCCTTTCTTTCCCCCACAAAGTGAATAGGTGTTCAAGATAGGCCTATCATTGCGTACATCTATGGCAATGTTCCTAGAGCAAAATCCATGCCATGCCGACCTTTTAGTGATGTTGTCTAGCGACAAGTTGCTTCGGTGACCTAAAGGCACCTATGGCTTTGACTGGTTGGTGTGCATGTGAAAAAGAGGCTTGACTGTGCCAAGCTTAAGCTCATGCCTATGGTTGATGATGTCGTAAACTAAATCTCTAAATTGGGTAATGGCTCCCTAGGGTAGCACAAGTGTCACAAGCAGGGGCTTAAACCTAGCACTCATGTGGCCTTAGGTTGGAAACTATCATCCATTAGCTTAAGTTCACCTCTTTCCTAACTTTGTGCCAAACGCTTATGCTGTGCACTCCATTGGCTCTCTAGGAGCTTAAGAGAAAGCTGGGAAATAGAGTTAAGGCAATTGTAACTTCTATTCACTTGATGCTAAATATAATTGCTTAATGCCTAAGTCTATGACTTGGTTCTTCTTACTTGCTTATCTTGTTTATTACTTTTGTACAAATAAGGGGAAGGCTCTCTTATTTATACTTAAGCCCCATTGGTACTTATGGTTACAATGAATCTAAATGTATGGCCATTAAGGGTCATCTAGATAGATCTAGGGTGCCCAAGCTCTAACAAGGTTGGCTAAGGCCTTTTTAGAGACATGCTAATTTAAAGCTCCCTATCTAGCCCTTAGGTCTGAAAGAGTCTGGCCATTTTCGTTGAGTGCCCATGCCAAGCAAATTCTAGAGTCTTATCCATTTGGGTGCCATTCTACTCATAGCTAGGGTATTCTAAAGGCTTCTTTATTTAGGCACTATAATGCCCATTACTATGCCCATGCTTGGCCCTTCTCGAATATTTGGTACCTACACACCTTACCTGCCTCCAAGCTTCTTCAGACTCTTCTATGCCCACACATTCAGCCTACCTCTAGGCTTCTTTAGACCCTTTCATGTCTATGCACTTGGCCTATCTCTAGGTTGTTCTAGGCCTTTCTTTACCTAACTACCCATGCCACGTTTTGAGGTGTTCTAGAACTTTCTAGCAAGTAGTTCTCATGCTTGGTGCCATACAACTCACCACAAGTGTACTCTTACACTTTGGCTTTAGCCTTAGCCTACACACTTAGGTAAAGTATATGCCTTTAAGACTTTGGTCTCGATCTTTTCTAGTGCTTTTCCCACACCATCTCGAGCAAGTCCTATCATGTGATCGTCTTAGTCTAAGAAATGCACATGGACCGTGACATTCTCCCCCACTTATTCTAGCAACACCCTCGTTGCTAGGGGCAATGCTAATCCTTCACCACACATGGATGTTGGATCGATTTTTGTCTCTTATCCTAATGGTCCTTAACATTTTGGTCATAATAATCCCTTTCTCTTGCCTTGATGTTAGCAAGTCTACTGTCAAATGAATTTTTTCATAAAAGTTGCCTACGCACACTTTGATAGGAGGGGTCTAGCTTATCTTTTTATCTTGATTAGTGGCTTTCCTCGGCCACACTCTACTGATCTTATTGGCTTGTCTGGTGGCTCTCTATGGCTACACTATTATCACTTTCATTGGGAGCTTAAGAGGTTCACTCCTTCCTATTCAACCGAATAAGACCTAGCCTTATCCTTCTCGTAAAGTCTTTAAAGTGCTGATGCTTACCACTATTCTTGCCATTAGACTCTTTATAAGTCTTCACAATGGCTACAAGTTTCTTTTATTGTAGGCAATCCATGGGACTATGTGATCTTAAACCTAAGAAGTAGCTAAAGGTAATGTCATTCTTACCTTTATCTTTGTTAGGCTCATTGGCCCTTGCCTTGTGATGCCAGGGCTTTTCCTTATCCTCAACCTTTGATAAGGAGCTGCTACTCTTATATCCTCCACTCAAGCCATTATCCCTAGGCTTGAGAGACTTAGTGCACTCATACTCGACCAATGATTCGACAATTGCAATTGCATGACTTAAGTCCTTAACCCTATGTTACTTCAACTCGATTCTTGCCCATGGCTTTAACCCTTGGAGGAAGCAGAATAAAGCTTCCTGCTTGCCCATGTTGGGAACCATAAGTGATAGTTCCAAAAACTCTAACAATAGTCTCACACTCTTTCTTTTTAAGTGAGTTGATGAAGCTTTGAACAAGCTTATTCTTTTACATACTCTAACTTAAACAATCCCGTTAGTTCCCTTCTAAATTGATCCCATGTGGTTATTGTAGTCTCTCCTTGTTATATGCTATCGTACCTTTAACACCATAATAATAGGGCTACATCAGTTAGGTACATGGCATGGTGTTTACCTTGGCTTCTTTTATGTATTAGCCATTTAAAAGTACTACTCTATGCCCCACATAAAGTTGTTAACTTATTTGGTAGAGTGACTTCTTATAATCCTGGCTTGTCAAAGTGTGCAATGCCTCTATGTTTGACATGCCATTACCCTTTTCTCTATACCATGGGGTCTTTACCCTCTTTCTGCACTTAATGGGCCCTTGCACATAGGTATAAGGTATCCAATGCTCACGTCTAGGCCATTACCCTTTCTTTGACAAACCATCCATTTTCGAGGTCGGTTGCTCTCTACAGCCACACTCAACTTACCCTCATTAGAAGCCTAAGAAATCCCTTCCTCTTAGCTCAATCACCATCATGACTCTAGCCATTGAACTTTCCTTAAGTCCTTACAATGGCTCCAAGCTTCTTCTGCTATGGGTGTTCCTTTGCCATATGCGATCATAAGTACCAAAAATAGTTAAAGGATGTGGTCATCACACCTTTGTCCTAGACCGAACCCTTAGTCCTTACCTTCTGATGTACAGTTCTTTATTGGCCTCTTCTTCCTCTGAGAAATTACTACTCTCATCTCTCCCACTCAAGCCCTTGCCCCAGGCTTAGCCCTTACCCTTTGGCTATGGAGACTTAGTGCAATCAGCCTCAACTACTAATTCAACAATGGCAGTATTCCTACTTCAAGTCCCATACCTTATTACTTCACTCAACTCTTACCCATAACTTTTACCCTTTTAAAACTCTTCTCATTTGGAGTCTAGCATCATATGTGATCCTTCATGTCCTTAAACTGGCATTCATGGATGACAATCTCTCTTTTAAACCAGCCTTTCTCCCTTTGCACGTGGGTGGGCTACCTTTATGCATATCACTTGTGCACTCAACCACAAACATAAAGCTCAAACTAACGATCTCTCGCATGTCCTTAGGAGCACTGAAGCATTCTTGTGCCTTACTCTTGGCACCTATGACCAACAATGCTTACAACATGCAACCCAACATACAAGTTAATAGCACAAGTGGCATACTAGCACATAAATTGCTTGCACTCATCAAATTGACACCAATTTTGGTTATAATGAAAGTTCTGATCCTACCATAATTAGAGCTTACTTTGATACCAACTTCAATTGAAACCTACTTTGATACCAACTATCATAGGTTGGGTGTTTAAGCATAGCACTCGTGTGGCCTTAGTTTGGAAACTACCGTCCATGTGCCTAAGTCAGTCATTTTTTTGACTCTGTGTTGAACGCTTGTGTCGTGCACTCCATTAGCTCTTAAGAGCTTAGGAAAAAGCTAGGAAAGAGTGTTAAAGTAATTGTAACTTCTATTTATTTGATGCTAAATACAATTGCCTAATGCCCAAGTCTATGAGTTGGTTCTTCTGACTTGCTTATCTGGTTTATTGCTTCGGCATAAATGAGAAAAATGCTCTCTTACTTATACTTGAGCCCTCTTGGTACTTGTGGTTAAAATGAATCCAAGTGTATAGCTATTAAGGGCCTTCTAGACAGTTATAGGGTGCCTAGGCTCTAACAAAGTTGGCTAAGCTTTTTTAGAGATATGTTGGTTTCAGGCTCCCTCCCAAGCTCATAGGTCTAAAGGAGTTCGGGCACTTCTGCCAAGTGCCCATGCCTAGCGAATTCTAAAGTCTTCTCCATCTGGGTGCCACCTGCTTATAGCTAAGGTCTTCTAGAGGCTTTTTCATTTGGGTGCTATAGTGTCCATCACTGTGCCCACTCTTGGCCTTTATGAAACCTTAGGTACTCATGCATTTGGCCTACTTCTAGGTTTCTTTAGACTCTTTTGCACTTACACACCTGGCTTGCCTCCATTTTTCTTTAGATATTTTCATGCCCATATGCCTGGTCTATCTCCAGATGGTTCTAGGCCTTTTTGTGCTTGACTGGCCATGCCATATCTTAGGGTGTTTTAGAACCTTTCAGTAAATAGTCCTCATGCTTGGCATGGTACAACTCACCATGAGTGTACTCTTGCACTTTAGCCTTGGCCTTTACCTGTACACACGGGTAAAGCATATGCCTTTAAGACCATGGTATTAATCTTTCCTATTACTTTGCCTGGACCATCTTAAGTAAGTCCCATCACGCAACCCTCTTAGTCTAGGACATGCACATAAACTGTGACAAAAGTAGAAGCTATGGTCACAAGCATGATCTAGCCAAGTCTTTCAAGTATTTGGCAGTCTCATGGTCCTTTTTCACCAACCATAAAAATTGCCTTAGCTTGGCTAAGCTCGTGTATGTGTCATGGTCTGTGTGCAAGTCTTAAGCCAAAAGGGTCAAGAGATGTAGCTTGTTCGAGTTGGTGTAGGAGAAAGACCAAAAAGGATCAAGACCAAGGTCTTAAAGGCAAATACAAGGCTTGAGTGTACAAACTAGGGCCTAGGCTAAGGTGTGAGAGTTAGTGAGGTGAGTAGCATAATGTTGAGAATGAAGACTACTCATTAGAAGGATCTAGAATGCCCCAAAAAAATGGCATGGGTAGACAAGCATAGAAGGCTTTAGATTAGCTTGGAGATAAGCCAGGTGCATGGGTGTAGAAGAGTCTAAAGAAACCTGAAGGCCAGCCATGTAAGTGAGCACCAAAAAATTCTAGAAGGGCTTTGTATAGGAATAGCAGCGGGTACTATAATGCCTAGATGAAGAAGCCTTTGAAAGGCTACAATTGTAGTCAAAGTAATGACCAAATGAGGAAGGTTCTAGAACCTGCTAGGCATGAGCACTTAGTAGGAGTGCCCAGACTCTTCCAGACCTAAAGCTTAATAGAGAGCCTAGAACAAGCTAGATTCTGCAAAGGCCTTAGCTGACCTAGGAAGTGTCTGGGACCATGAAAGGGTCTAAAAGGCCTATAAGGGCCATACACTTGGATCAATAAGGGCCATATGTGCTGAGGAGGCTCAAGTATAAATAGGGCCCTTCCTCTCAATTGTAAGAAATAAGAGAAAAGTAAGAGGAACCAAGTCATAGACTTAGCTATGCTTAGAGACTTGAGGATAAACATAGGAGTCATTGTAAGGTCATTGAGCAATTATACATAGCATCAAGTAAATAGCAATACAATTGCTTTAACTCTCTTTCTTAGCTTTCTCCTAAGCTCTTATAGAGCCAATGGAATACACAGCATAAGTGTTCGACATAGAGTCAAAAAAAGGCTGACTTAGGCACATGGACGATACTTTTTAGTCGAAGGCCGCATGAGGACTAGGCTTAAGCACTTAACCCATGATAGTTGGTACCAAAGCTAATTCTAACCAGAGTTAGTACCAGAGTAGGTTCTAATCGTGGTGGGATTAAAACCTTTGTAATGATTGGAATTGGTGTTGATTTTGTTACACGAGTAGTTTCATGTGCTAGTCTACCATTTGTGCTGATAGCTTGCATGTGGGGTTGCATGGTGAGGGCATTGCTTATTGTTAATGCCAAGAGTAGGGTAAAAAGATGCTTAAGTGCTTCTAAGGATGTGTGGGAGATCCTTAGTTCAAGCTTCACATTTGTGGTTGAGTGCACTAGTGACGTGCATGAGGGCCCCCCACTCACATGCAAAGGGAGAAAGTTTAGTTCAAAAGAGAGGTTGCCATCCATAAAAGTATGTTCAAAGGCATAAAGGATCTCATACGAGTGCTAGACTTCACATGAGAATAATCCAAAAAAGGGTAAAAGCCATAGGTAAAAGCCAAGTGAAGTGGTAGGGTATTAGGCTTAAAATAAGAGTATTGTCACTGTTGATTCAGTGGTCAAGACTCAGTGCACTAAGTCTTCATAACCTAAAGGTAAAGGCTTAGCCTAAGGGTAAAGACATTAGTGGAAGAGAAAAGAGTAGTAGTTCCTTAAGGGAAGAGGAGGCCAATGAAAGATCATAGCATCGAAAGGCAAGGACCAAAAGTTTGATCCAGGATAAAGGTATGGTAACCATGTCTTTTAGCTACTTCTTATACTCAGGATAACATAAGGCTAGGGAATGCCCACAGCGGAAGAAGCTTAGAGCCATTATGAGAACTTAGGGAAAGTTTAATGGTAAGAGTCGAAATGGTGGTTAAGCCAAAAAGAAAATATCTCTCAGGCTCTTGCTGAGGGTAAGGTGAGTGTGGCTATGAAAAGCCATCAGCCCTGGAGATGGACAGTTTATTAAAGAAAGGTAATGGCCTAGACATAAGTATTACACACCTTGCACCTATGTGTGCTGCACACCTTGAAGGGCCCGTTGAGTGCGGGAAGAAGGTAATGGCCTAGACATAAGTGTTGCACACCTTGCACCAGTGTGTGTTACACACCTCGAAGGGCCCATTGAGCATGGGAACAGCATAAGGACCCTATAGTACAAAAGAGAGAGTAATGGCACATCAAACATAAAGGCACTACACGCTTCGACAAGCCAAGATTGCGAAAGCCTATGTGACATGAGCGCTGCACACCCTAAAAGGCTCATTGAGCATAGGAAGAGGGTAATTGCATGTCACCAGCTAAGGCATTGCTTGCTTTGACAAGCACGATTTTATGGGAACCATATTGGATCATGACTAAAACAAGGGATGATTGTGAAGGTATACCGAAAACCATCATGTACCAAGAACCATTGTGTGCCAAGGACCATCAGGATAAGAGTGTGACATTAATCTAGGATGCACATATGGAGAAGGAATGACATCCCCTAGCAACAGGGGAGGTTCTAGAATGAGTAGGGGAGAATGTCAGAGTTTTTACGCAAGTCTTAAGCCAAAAAGTTAAGAAAAACAGCTTGATCAAGTTAATGTGGATAAAGGACTGGGAAAGATTGAGACCAAGGGCACATATGACACTCGAGTGTGTAGTGAGGATGGTGAGGTGAGCAACCTAGTACAAAGAATGGGGACTACTTATTGGAAGGATCTAGATTACCCCAGAAGAGTGGTGCAAGCAAATAGGCATGCCTCTAGATTAACCTAAAGACAAGCCAAGTGCATGGGCATAAAAAGTTTGGAAAAACCTGAAGGCTAGCTAGGTGTGCAGGCACTAAAGATTCCAGATGGGCCTAGTGCAAGAACAATAGTAGGTACTAAAGTGTCTAGATGAAGAAGCCTCTGAAAGGAAACAGTGAGCAGAAGGGGAAGGTTCTAAAACTTGCTAGGTGCAGGTGTCACGAGCTTTGACCTCTGACTTAGAATCTGTGTAGCCTTAAACTAAGAATGTGTTTTTTAGGTCTAAATCAACCTCTGAACCAAGTGTGTGAGCAAACAAAAAACTAAAGAGGTAGAATATGCAAGTTAGAGAGAACACAGAGAATGCTGGGATATGTTATATGTTACTGAAGATAAAATGTGTCTAATGATGTACAACAAAGGGTGAGGCAACCCTCTATTTATAGTTGAGGCCCCTAACTCTACTTATGGCTATCTCCTAAAATCAAGAGATTTACATGATTCCTACAAATCAGGGATTACATATTATTACACAAATTACATAAGGCTCTTCTTAATTTTTAGGGTCAACTAGATGTTCTTACTGAATGCTGCTGATCCTGGATGCCTCTGGAAGATTTTGGATTGGCTAGGCTCTCTTGGGTCCATCTAGGTGCAGTGCAGGCATATTGTAGGCCTAGTCCAGCTATGCGGGTAGGCTTGTATGCTATACAGGTGATCTGGGCTCTCATCTTATGTTTATTACACCAACCCCCATAGTTACCTCTTGTGCTCAAGCCTTGGCCGCAGGTGTTCAAGCCTCAGCTCTTGGTGCACCCGCCCAGGGTATGACATTCTCCCCCATTTGATTACATGACACCCTCATTGCATCCTTTGCACGGAACTACCTGATCTGGTCCTGGAACTACCGTAAGTCTTCTGCTAGTTCCTAGTTCACCTCACTATCTGAAAGTCTTTTCAGTGCACCAAGTACTCCTATCTTGGTTGATAGTTCTTCTATCTCATCTTACGATTAGTAAGAATGCTATAAACCTCCATCTCTTATAAGGCTTTGGCTTTTAATTGTGTACGCTTTGACTTTGCTCATCCTGAATCCCCTTTATCCTTATGGAACAGCTTAAGCATGCTAAATGGAACATTGAGTTTACCCTCAGCTGGGGTGGCATATCTAGCTTATAGCTAACCTTGCCTACCCTCTTCAAAATTCTAAAAGGTCCATTGTAGCTCTAAACTAGGCCTTTGTGCAGCCTTTTGTGGAATATAATGGGGTGTAGCTTCACCAAAACCAAGTCTTTTACTTGAAACTGCATGTCCCTCCTCTTTTGGTCTACCCACTTCTTCAACCTCTTTATAACTTTATGTAGATATACTCTAGCTAAGTCAGCTTGCTCTTGTAAAGCCTTGGCAAACTTGTATGCTACTAGATTGGGTCCTGTATAACTTGTAGTAATCAAACTAGGTGTTAACAGTTTCTAACCTATCACAATCTTAAAAGGACTCTGGTTTATTGCTTCACTCCTTTGTAGGTTGTATGAGAACTAGGCAATATCTAATAGCTTGGGCCAGTCTTGTTGTATGGCACTCATATAGTACCTGAGGTCAACACCCAATAGTTCATTCACTCACTCAGTCTACCCATTGATCTATGGATGCATGCTGGTGGAAAGTTTCAAGTTTGACCGTAATAGTTTGAACAACTTAGTCCAAAACTACCCTGTGAAACTCTCATCCTAATCACTAACAATAGTTCTTGGTACTCCCCAGTATTTCACCATGTCTTTTAGGAATAAACAGGCTACCTCCTTAGCTAGGCATTATTTGCTTACTGGAATAAAAATCTCGTACTTGGAAAACCTATCCACCACTACCATGATGCTCCCAAACCCCTCTGTCTTGGGTAGTTAACTATGAAGTCTAGAGTGATGCTCTCCCATGGTCACTCTAGTATCAACAATGGCTTAAAGAGATCGCTTGGTTTTTTAAGCTCCACCTTATCCTGTTGGCACACAAGACAAGTCTTCACATAGGCCTCTATATCATCCTTCATGTGCGGCTAGTAGTATCGATCCTCTAGCAAAGCTAATAAGGTGTGACTCATCCCTAGGTGACCAACCCACTTGGAATCATGACACTCTTGCAAAACTTCCCTATGGAGCTTTCCATGCTATGACACAAACATCTTACTGCACTTCATGTACAACAAGTCATCTTGGAACCAAAATTGCCTAGTCTTACCTTGGTTAGCATGCTTGATGAGAGCCTTGGCTATAAGATCATGTGTGAGCCCCTCTCTGATGTACGACACCAAAGACCCTTCTGGTTGGCTAATGGTAGCAAAGTCCACATTATTGCTCAAGGCGTCAGCCACTATGTTTGCCCACCCTGGCTTGTACTCCAACCTGTAATCAAATTTCATAAGAAAATCCTAGCAATGGGCTGTTTGAAGGATAGTTTCTTTTGCATTTGGAAGTAGTTGGTTGCCATATTATCTATTCTAAGCACGAACCTTGAACCCAATAGGTAAGGCCACCAAGTGCGCAAGTAGTGCACTATTGTTGTCATCTCCTTCTCTTGGACCATGTACCTATGCTCATTCTTGTTGAGCTTCTGGCTCTCAAACATGATTGGATGGTTCTTTTGCATTAGCACTCCTCCTATCACAAAGTTTGATGCATTCATATGCACTTCATATGGCTTAAATGGTTTGGTAAGGCCAACACTGGCTCTATGGTCCCTGCCCATTTCAACCAATCAAAGGCTCTTGGCACTCAATGCTCTACTCCGACTCTCTCTCTTCTTAAGCAAATCAGTCAATGGTGTTGCTATAGCATAGTGGCCTTTGATGAAATGTTGGTAGTAGTTGACCAGCCTAAGGAATGACCTTAGCTTAGTTACCTTGGCTGGTGGTTCCCAATCTAGAATGTAATGCACCTTGCCTATATCTATGTATATCTTGCCAGCTCTCACTATGTGGCCGGGAAATGGTAACTCTCACTGGGCAAATCAGCACTTCTCCTTCTTGACATATAGTTTATGCACCCATAATACCTCAAACACTTGTTTTAAGTGGTCTACATGCTCTCTCAATGTCTGGCTATAGATCATAATATCATTAAGATAAACCATAACAAAATAATCAAGAAACGATTAAAGCATTATTGATAAGTGTGCAAAATGTTGTCGGGGTAATTGTGAGTATGAATGGCATAACTAAGAACTCATAAGAGCCATAGTGGGTGACATACACTATCGTGGGCTCATCTCCCTCCGTAATCCTAACCTGGTAATAACCTGACCTCAAATCTAACTTGGTGAACCACCTTATGCGTCCAAGTTGGTTGAATAAGTCTGTAATGAGTGGGATAGGATACTTGTTCTTTATGGTCAGCTTGTTCAAAGCCCAATAGTCAACACACAGTCGTAAGGACCCATTATGCTTGTATTGGAACAAAACCAGGGCACCATATAATGCCCTAGATGGCCTGATGTAGCTAGCATTAATCAACTCCCTGAGCTGCTTTCTTAGCTCTTCTAACTCTAGTGGGGACACTCAATAAGGGGCCTTGGCTAGTGGCTTAGCCTCAGGCACTAGCTCGATTTTATGGTCCACCTTTATTTTTGGTGGCAGCTTGCTAGGCAGTTTTATAATCACATCGCTAAAGGTCTCAAGCACCTCTAGCACCTTTAAAGGGGTATCGATCTCCCTCTCCCTCAGCTCATCATACTTCAGGGCAGCCAAAAGGTGCCTTCGTCTCCACTCACTACCTTGGTGAATTGAGCGACCGACATCACCTTAGACCTAATACTAGACCTATACCTCAATGGTACAAGGCATCTGCACCACGCATCTAGAAGGCATATATAGTTTGCAAAAGGCACAAGGATGACATTAATCTAAACAAGAAAATCTAACCCAATCACAAACTCATAGTCATCTAAGGGTATTACCTCAATGGTTTCTTTGCCCTTCCAAGCTTTAAGCTGTATCTCCACTCCTTTCACTACTCCAATGGCTGGAACTTCCTTAGAGTTCACCATCTTGATGGTACCAGTCCTTTTATGCACTTTTAGGTCAAGTTTCTAGTCTCTATCATCAGAAATAAACAAATATGATGCACTTATGTCCACCAATGCGCTCACTTTCTTACCTGCAACCAATATATCTGCATACATCAACCATTTTGGCTTATGGCTTCCCTTACCTTAAACAACATTGAGCACTATCAACCCGTGCTTTACTGTCATATCTTCTGGGTCCTCATCTGACTCCTTGTCTATGGCAACAACCTTGCCTCTCTTTAGGCAATTTTGAGCTAAATGTGCTTTTCTACACAAGTAGCATGAGATAGATTCCCAATCTCCCTTTACCTTCCACTTTCCTACTAGTGGCTTACCTTAAACGCCTTTATTCGAATGGTTTTGTCTCCCTTTTTAGACTATTAGTCATGGTCTTTTCCCCTAGAATGTCATTCTTGGTCCCTTTTGTGCCAGCCCTTCCCCTTGGGCTTGGTAGACTCTTTCTTGTTTTCTGACTTGAACTCCACTAAAGACTCAGCAGTGGTCATGGCCTTGGCCAACTCACGAACTCCCTTCCTTTGTAGGTCGCATTTCACCCATGGCTTGAGCCCATCCATGAAGGTAAATAGACCCTCGATCTCGCTTAGATTTGAAATCTAAAGCATCAATTCAAAGAATTTTTGGATATACTCCTTTATGTCCCTCTATTGAGTAAGCTGACGTAACTTTGCTCGTGCCTTATCATTGGCATACTTTAGGTAAAACTGCTCTCTGAACTCTTTTTGAAACTCCTCTTAGGTTCTAATCAAGGCACCTCTATGCTTGACATCATCATACTTGTGCTTCCACCATAATAAGGGAATATCATTTAGATACATTAAAGCAGTGCTTACCTTAGTAGCATCATCCTACTTAGTAGCATCATCCTACATGCCCGTGGCTTAGAAGTACTGCTTCATCCCCCATAGATAATTATTTAATTACTTGGTTGACCTAGTCCCCTTGAACTCCTTGGGCTTAGGAATCTCCACAAAGGTCTTAGACACTCCAACTATCATGCCATTCCTAATGGTTATCTTGCAACCAGCAAGCACTTTATTAAGCTCCTCTATCTCCTTATATATGGTATCCATCTGGTCCTTTAAAGCTTCATTTTGCTGGGTGATATGTTAATGCCCTCATTCAGAGCATCTTGTAACTCACCTTTGAGCTCTTCCTCTATGAAGTCTAATGCCTCAAAGTAAGCATCCACCTCGTCAAGCTTCTCCTTCACATCGCCTATGTCACATCCACCTTGGATAGCCTCCCATCTACAGTAGACCAGATATCCCTTAAACTAGCTTTTTTCCTCTTTCCATGGCCTTACTCTTGAGCCTCTGGTTGTTGGCTAGCAACGTCACTCTAGGATGCCATTTCTACAAATGCCTTGAGTGTGATCTGAACACCATCGAATAAAACTTGCACCAAACCTACTCTGATACCAATTATCATGGACTTCAACCTCTGACTCAGAATTCAAGTAGCCTTAGACCAAGAATGTGTTTCTTAGGTCTAAGTCAACCTCTGAACCAAACGTGCGTGCAAACAAACAACTGAAAAGGCAGAATATGCAAATTAGAGAGAACATATAGAATACTAGAATATGCTATATATTACTGAGGATAAAATGTCTTTAATGATGTACAATTAAGGGTGAGGTGACCTTTTATTTATAGTTGAGGCCCCCAGCTCTACTTATGGCTATCTCTTAAAATTAATGGGTTTATATGATTCTTAAAAATAAAGGATTACACATTATTACATAGATTATATAAGGCTTATCCTGATTCTTAGGGTTAACCAAATCTTTTTACTGAATGCTGTCGATCTTGGATGTCTTTAGAAGATTTTGGATCAGCCTAGCTCCCCTGGGTCCACCAAGGTGTGGTGCAGGCATATTGTAGGCCTGGTTCTAGCTGTATGGGCAAGACTACATGCTGTGCAGGTGGTTTGAGCTCTCCTCCCAAGCTTATTATGCCAAATCTTTATAACTATCCCTAGTACTCAAGCCTTGGCTGCAGGTGCTGGAGCCTTGGCTGCAGGTGCTGGAGCCTCATCTTCTAGTGCACTCACTTAGGGCCCAAACTCTTTTAGACCCAAGTCTCAATGGGAAGCTTAGAACAAGCTAAATTTTGCAAAGGCCTTAGTCAACCTAGGAAGTGTCTAGGGACCATGGATTGGTCTAAAAGGCCTATAAAGGCCACACACTTAGATTAATAAAGGCCATATGTGCTAAAGAGGCTCAAGTATAACTAAGGGCCCTCCCCCTCATTTGTAAGCAATAAGAGAAAAGTAAGAGGAGCCAAGTCATAGACTTAGCCATATTTAGAGACTTAAGGATAGACAGAGGAGTCATTGTAAAGTTATTGAGCAATTGTATGTAGCATCAAGTAAATAGAAATACAATTGCTTTAACTTTCATTCCTAACTTTCTCCTAAGCTCTTAGGGAGCCAATGGAATGCACAGCATAAGTGTTCAGCACATAGTAAAAAAAAAGGCTAACTTAGACACATGGATGATAGTTTTCAACCTAAGGCCGTATAGGTGGTAGGCTTTAGCCCTCGACCTTTGACACATGCAACCGTTGCTGCCCAAGACCCCAAAAACAAGTCCTTGAATCAAGTAACATCCCTTTGAGGTGGTGATAGTAGAGTTTGCATGTACAGTCCTGGCCAGACCAAGTGTTGGTGGTGTCATGCTATTATTGCTTGTTGGATGGCAGGGGCAGTCTCGTGCCTTTACTTGTGTTTTTCACATGCAAAGTGGTTATGGTTAGGCCTTGTACATCATTTCCTCTATTCACTCATCAAGTAATCGATTAGGTGGGTCGTGGATAGGTGTACATAAATGCTGCCACTTGTACGCAATAGGCATATGAATGATGCTATGGTTGTGTGTGGTGGTAGGCTCCATGCTCAATGCATTGAACTGTCAACCTATCATTGTCTTCAATCTTTCCCTCATGTGGTCATTATATCATATGGGTGCAATCAGGATCCTATGCTGCATACCTAAATCAATAGAAATAAGATGTCTTGCTATCCTTCATCCAGCTAATGTCCTTAAAAGCTATGGGTTAGACCTCAATCATGCCCTATGTCCCAAGTGTGCAACCTAAACCCCCATGGCCACATTGGTACAATAATGCTCGATCGTGTTTTCAAACCTGGAATGTTTTGTGGGTATGGGCTATCAGCCCTTATTTGTCTGATGTTATGCATTTTATATGCTTGACACTCATGATGCTTGTGCTCTGTGTTCGCTTTCTTAATCGCTCAGTTGGTGTATTGAGGCCCTTATAGTGCCAACACCCTGAAGGAATGGTACTTGGTTGATCTTACAAGTAGTCATATGCTTGTCTCAAAGATTAAGCCATGCATGTCTAAGTATGAACTAATTCAAATGGTGAAACTATGAATGTCTCACTAAATTCGTTAAAGTTTGTTTAATGGTATCTATTACTTAGATAACCATAGTAATTCTAAAGCTAATACATGCAACAAACCTCGACTGCTGCTAAGGATGCATTTATTAGATAAAAAGTCGATGTACGCTTTGCCCATTGCTCTGATGATTCATGATAACTCGACAAATCACACGACCTCTGTACGAGTGACGGATCATTCAAATTTTTGCCCTATCAACTTTCAAAGGTAGGATAGTGGCCTACTATGGTGGTGATGGGTGATGAAAAACTAGGGTTCAACTCCAAAGTGGGAACTTGAAAAATGGCTACCACATTCAAGGAAGGCAATAGGTGTACAAATTATCCAATCTTGACAAGAGAAGGTAGTGACAATAAATAGCAATATTGGGTTCTATCATTCTAGTAATTAGAATGAGTACAATCTAAATCCCTTAACAAGCATCCATTGGAGGGCAAGTCTAGTGCCAGTAGTCATGGTAATTCTAGCTCCAACAGAGTACATTTAAGTTGGTGTAATTAAAAAGCTCAAAGTTGGAACTAGGGTTAGGTCATTTGATCCAACTCACAGTGAGCACTGATCTACTTATCCCTACTGTCGATACTGTACTTCTAACCTTAACTGGTTGGATCGTTCCTCCAGCACTATTACGTTGAAGAAATTAGAGTGCCTAAAATAGTCCTACACTTATATACATTAGCATAGGATAACATCATAGGATTTTAGTCCTATTGTGTTGGCCTTTAGGATCAAAGTAATGATTAATAGGGATAGTTTGGAGCATTTGTATTTCATAGTCAAATGTGAAATTCTTGGATTTATGAAAGATGAACAACTACAATAGCATTTACCAAGGATGTTTTCATTAATCAAGAATGAAAGTTGGGGACTCGATGATGATCAGATATCATCCTAGTCTTAACCATAAATGATGTCGACCAAAGATCGATGAATGTTAATTTTAGGGCTTTACCAGCACCTTATGAGAAATCAAAGTCTTTGGATTCCAATGGAGTATGGTCGCAAGGTTGAAGCTTTAAGGAATTGATGGAAGGGCACCACTAAGAGTGGATCTTGCTACTTAATTTGACTCAAAACAAAGAAACTTACCAGGTCTAGACATAGGAAACATTGATAGATTGAGAGCTCTTTCTTGATTAAATGAGTGGTGGTGCATGGCTGTTCTTAGTTGGTGGAGCAATTTGTCTAGTTAATTCCATTAACGAATGAGACCTTAACCTACTAACTAGCTATGTGGAGTTGATCCTTCATGGCTAGGTTTTTAGAGAGACCATGGCCACTTGACTAAGAAAGTTTGAGGCAATAACAGGTCTGTGATGCCCTTAGATATTTTGGGTTGCACATGTGTTACACTGATGTATTTAATGAGTCTATAGCCTTGGCTAACAAGACCTATAGCGAACAAGTTTCGTAAAGGAAAAATCAATAGGACTTTGAAAAAAGAGTCAAAAGGTGTTTGAAATTGTCGAAAGGGAAGCAAATGGGAATTGGCAATATGCCCTAATCAGATATGGAATGGCAAAAGCCAGTTTGTTAATCAGATCAAGGCATGGACCAACATGGCTTACAGTGGTGGCCCAAGCTTGGGCTTTTGATATGCCTATGGAGATGTCATCACCATGATCATAGATGCAACACGCACCATCTCGGTGTGCCTTGGCACTCATATGCTCGTAGCATCGACCTGCGGGTTCCCTACCTAGCCCATCTTGAAACACTGACTAAGCAGTCTGACATGTGCATGAGTCAATGAGCTAAAAAGCCTATAAGGCACAAGGAAGCTAATTAGCAAAATCCCTTGTGGGTGCACCATTGACCAACCTTGATCTTTTAAGAAGGGTTTGAGTATAAACATGCTTGACCTAAAAGATGGTGAATTATGCGTGAGTGGGGCAAAGCCAGAAGAAACTCTAGTAGAGGCTTGCAATGATACTAATGTGCAAATTGTTCATCTAACTTGGGTATAGGTGTGAAAGATTAATCGAACCCTTTAGTAGCTGGTTCCTTTCGAAGTTTCCCTTGGGATAGCTAGAGCCCTTAGTGAGTTTTATTAGGTAGAGCCAATGATTAGAGGCATTGGGGGAGTAACTCTTTCGACCTATTCTCAAACTTTAAATAGGTAAAGTGGCACGACTACTTCATTAAGCCATGCCATGAAATAGAGAGCTCCAAGTTGGCTATTTTTAATAAGCAAAACTGGTGATGCAAGATGAACCAAAAATCAGGTTACGGCACCCAACTATACACTAACCTAAAATCCATAAAGGGTGTTGGTTGATTAAAATAGCAGGACGGTGGTCATGGAAGTCAAAATCTACTAAGGAATGTGTAACAACTCACCTACTAAATCAACTAGCCCCAAAAGTGGTTGGCATTTAAGCACACAACCTATACCAAGCTATTGAGGAAAGGCCAAGCCTTGATGAGTAGAAGGGCACATCCATTGTAGTAAAACCTAAGGCACAAGCTCGGGTGAAGTAGTCATTAGTGTAGATCTTGGTGGTAGTAGCAAATATTCAAATGAAAACTTTAAAGTTCAAATGAAAACTTTTGAAGGTCGAAGAAGGGAAAGGTTCTATGTGAATGGCACTCACACATGGATTAGTCAATCCTAAGAGAGGGGACAAAGCCATCAATAGTGCATCCAGTGCAAGCTTAGAAAGGGAATCGAGTAAAAATTCTTAAACCAAGACATGACAGTTGACAATAACATTAAGGAGTCTAAAGACATTGGCAAGGTCTTCTAGAAGAGTTATCTTTTCTATTTAACGGCCTACCCACCCCAGAAATGGCTTAGTCAAAGATAGGGTTTAGTGATCGAAAGAGCACCACACATCATGTAGTGTTCGATCTGCCCCTTTCAACCCTTGAAAATTAAGAGGATTGAGTGTCGTCTATACCTAATCATACTCATAATAGCATCAAGTCTCCAAAGTGAATAGCCTCTGGTCGATGGAATAGTGTAGGCAAAGGAAGTTGGCAAAATGGATTCATAACCTCGACAAAAGGATTGGCTCTGAGGGTAGCGCTCAAGGGTCTTAGACTCGAACTTGCTAACTATCGGTGCATTACTCAAGCAAATCTCATTATAAGAGTAGGTCATCATCTACTTGTAGGGGGATAGAATGGGAATAGCTCCCTCAGGGGCCTTCCCTAAACTGCGAATAGTCAACTCAAAATTGGTACAAATAAGGGGAATCTAACTATTTCATTAAAACAAAGCATTCTGATGGTCCCCACAGATGCTCATGCAATGTGATTTCTACCCTATGCTCTAAATGTCAAAATGTAGAAATTCAACCAAGTATGGTTAAATGGCAAGAGTAACTATGACTCTCTTATCGTAGCCAAATGCCTCATCATCTAATTAGTGATGTGAATGAATGGATTAATGGGATTCTCACTATCCCTGTCTACTATGTAGTGAAACCATAACCAAAGGAAAGAGCTTGGTAAAATCAACAGGGAAAGAAGACCCTGTTGAGCTTAAATCTAATTCAACTTTGTGTAATGACTTGAAAGGTGTATGATACATGGGAGTCTTTAGGTGAAATTGAAATACCACTACTTTTAACATTATTTTACTTATTTCATGAATCGAAGGTAGAGCATGACCCCTTCTTTTTTACCTAAGGCCAGCCTCGGTTAATTAATCCAGGTAGAAGACATTGTCAGGTGTAGAGTTTGCCAGGGGTAGCATACTTGTTAAAAGATAACACAGGTGTCCTAAAATGAGCTTAAAGAGAACAGGTTCGATAGAATTGAGCTAGGCCCAGGTACAGATGCTAGTAAGCACTTATATGAATTTACAAGACATGAAAATGGCATTGACATTACAAAAATATGAAGATGTACCTGAACCCACCACTGCCCAGTCATGGTATGCATGGTGCGTGGCCTAACATGTGCTGACGGTGTTAGAGGGAATTACCCCGTATAACGGGCCAACATGTCTAAATGATGGTCAAAGCATGTGCCAAGACCAAGGGCCAACATGTTTTGATGGTGGTAAAGGCATGTGCATGTCTCATAGTCTATAAGCTGGTCTAGGCTTAGAGGTTCTCTTTGAGTCAAAGAGCAATTCCATTTCTAGAGGGACAAGGTCTAATAGCTAGGAGGACCCAACCTTGAGGCCTAGTGTAAGCCTAAGTCATGGGGAACTAGCCCAGAACAATAGTATGGATAGTGATCAAGACTCTAGAGATTTAGGCAAGGTGTTTAGGTTTGGCAAAATTAAGCTAGGCATAGGTGTGGGCACTGGTGAATGATGCATAAGAACATAGTTAGACCCAAGTGTGGGCACCGATGATTGAGGTGTGAGTGCATGGTCAAACCCAAGAATAGGCACTGAAGATCGAGGTGCAGATGCATGTTGCAACATAATCCTAGAAGGATTAGATTTGTGGGCTTCTAGAAGGCCTAGTATTGTAGCACAATCTTTGACAAGCTAGCATTATGCTAAGCACTTGAGTTTCATAGGTTGACTTAGGCAGATAGAGTGAATTCCTTATCTACGGTTGTAAGGAGTTTGGCTTAAGACTAGAGCCCATGACACATGCATCGAGCATTATTTGGTATCGATGGCAATCGAAGGGTGAACAATGGCTTTAGGTGGGAGGGTCATGGTACACGTGCCACACCAAGTGCTAGCATTTACAAAAGAGGTGTTCAAGGCAACAACCCATACCAAGGGCTCACTTGTGCCGATAGTGGTCAAGGCAAGTGCCTGTATCAATTGCCAACACAAAGTGCCAACACCAAGTGCCAGCATCTGGCATTACTGTCCAAGGTAAGATGTCACACCAAGGGGCCAACATCTGCTATTGGTGTCTGAGGCAACAACAGGCCAGCATCTATCGATGGTGTTGGATGTGATTGCCTATATCAACCAAGGGCCAGATGTTATTAGTGATGTTTGAGGTAACAACCCAAACCAAGGGCCAGCGTGTGCCAAAAGAGTTCAAAGCAAGTGTCTACACCAAGGGCAAACCCATATCTGTAACAAATATCGAAGGCATTCAATTAACGTTTGCTTAGACGCTTGAGGGAGGGATATCATCACCTAACCAAATCGATTGTAATGGAGAACACCATTCATCCCTAACCCCAGAAGGGTGTGGTGTAAAAAAAATAAAGTGAGAGGACTTTAGTGGGTATGTAGGGAAAGGATGAATTAGAGTGACAAAGGGCTAAGTCTTAATGGATCATGGCAGCAAGGCCACTTTACCACTTACAATATCCTATCATGTATTTAAGTCATCTACAAAGGATTCTACCTGTCACTTAATGGGAATTGAGCTCTAAGGAGGTTGTACCTACGACACATGCCCTTAAGAGCCATAGGCTCTTTCTACGAGTTGGCGATCGGGTGATGGGTACATGCATTGCTTCTAGCCTAGATTTTGACTTAAAGGCATTCAGTCATAATCTAGCGCACAATAGCTTCGTGCCATTAGCTTTTCAACTAAGCATGATAACCTATTGTGTTAAACAATGGTTCTTCTCATTCTAGGTTGAAGTACTATTATGATGTTGCCATCAATAGGGTAAAACTAACCTATCTCATGATAGTCTAAATTTAGCTCACGTTCCTTATTGGTGGATGAACAATCCAACACTTGGTGAATTATGCTTCACAATGATAGAAAGAGCTGACATCAAATGATCAAAAAGTAATGTCACTATGAATGCTTGATAGCCATAAGCTAGTTATCCCTGTAGTAACTTTTTTGACACCTCTAGCTTCAAATTTTGAAGGTCTAAAGGATTGATAGGCCACACTTTCATTGTTCATATTCGTACTAAAAATCAAAATCAAACAAGCATTTACCCTTTTGATCCATACAAGATTTCTGTTCTCGTTGAGCTTATCTTAGGACACCTGCATTATCTTTTAATAGATGTGCCACCCTAGCCAAACTCCCCACTTGACAATGTCTTTTGCCTAAATTGACTAATCAAGGCTAGCCTTGGGTCCAAAAGAAGGGGTCGTGCTCCATTTTTGAATCAAGAAATAAGTAAAATAACATTAAGTGGTATTTCAATTTCGCTCAAGGGCTCCCATTTATCCTACACCTCTTAAGTCATTTCACAAAGTTGGACTAGAGTCAAGCTCAATAGGGTTTTTTTTCCCTATTGATTTTGCCAAGCCTATTCCCTTGGCAATTATTTCACTGGATAGTAGACAGGGACAATGGGAATCTCATTAATCCATTCATGTGCATCACTAATTAGATGATGAAACATTTGGCTACCTTAAGAGAGTCATAGTTACTCTCACTGTTTACCCACACTTGGTTGAATTTCTTCACTTTGACATTTAGAGCAATAGGTAGAAATCACATTATGTCAGCATTTCGCAAGGACCATCGCAATGCTTTGTTTTAATTAAACAATCAGATTCCCCTTCTTTGTACCAATTCTAAGTCGATTGTTTATCACTCGAGAAAGGCCTCTAAGGGAGCCATTCCCAGTCTATCTTTCAACCAGCATGTAACGACTCAATCTCATCGTGGGAGCTACTCGAGTAGTGTATTGATAGCTAATAGGTTTGGGACTAGGACCCCTATGCCTAGCTCTCAAAGCCAATCCTTATTCTGAGGTTATAGATTTATTTTGCCTATTTCCCTTGCCTATATTATTCCATCGACTAAAGGCTATTCACCTTAGAGACCTTGTGCAACTATGAGTATGATCGGGTGTGGATGACACTCGATATTTTAGATTTTCAAAGGTCGTTCGGGGTGTATTGGACACCACGCAGCATGTGGTGCTCTTTCGATCGTTGAACTCTACCTTTGGTTGAGTCATTTCCAGGGTGGGTAGGCGTTAAACAGAAAAGATAGCTTTTACCAAGGCCCCACCGGCGTCTTTGGACTCCCTAACGTTGCTATCAATCACTGCATTTCAATTCAAGAATTTTAACTCGATTCCCTTTTGAAGCTCATGCTAGATGTGCTATCAAACAGGTTTTCCCCATCTCTTAGGATTGACTAACCTATGAGCAAGTGTCATTCACATGGAACATTTCCCTTCTTCAGCCTACAAAGTTTTCATTTCAATATTTGCTATTACTACCAAGATCCGTACCAATATCCACTCCAGGTTTTATGAGGATTGTCATACTCTCTTACTCATCAGGGCCTAGCCTTTACCCTAATGGTTGGGTATAGTTCATGCACTTAAGCGCCATCCATTTTGGGGACTAGTTGATTTAGCAAGTGAGTTATTACACACTCTTTAGTAGATTTCAACTTTTATGACCACTGTTCTGCTGTGTTAATTGATCAACACACTTTATGGGTTCTAGGTTAGTGTGCAGTTAGGCATCATAACTTGGCTTTTGGTTTATCTTGCATCACCAATTCTGCTTACCAAAAATGGCCCACTTTGAGCTTTTGATTCCATGGCCTGGCTCAATGAAGCAGCCACGCCATCCTACCTAATTAAACTTTGAGAATTGGTTGAGGGCATTATGCCCCTGATGCCTCAATCATTGGCTTTACCGAAATAAACTCACTAAGGGCTCTAACTATCGTAAGGGAAACTTTGGAAGGAACTAGCTACTAGAAGGTTCAATTAGTCTTTCACCACTATACCTAAGTTAGATGAATGATTTGTACGTCAGTATTGCTACAAGCCTCCACTAAAGTTTCCTCTAGCTTCACCCTACTCAAGCATAATTCACCATCTTTCAAGTCTTGACAAGCTTAACATTTGAACCCTTCTTAGAAGATTAAGGATGGTCAACGGTGCACCTGTGAAGGATCCTGCCAATCAACTTACTTGCACCTTATAAGTTTTCTAGCTTATTAGCTCACACAAATGTCAGACTCCCTGGTCTGTGTTTCAAGACGGGCTAAATGGGGAGCCCACAGGCCAATGTTAGGAGCATGCGGATGCCAAGGCACCTCATGACAAAGCATGTTGCATTCCACAAATGCAACGATGACATCTCTACAAGCATATCAAAAGCTTGGGCTTAGACTACCATAGCGACCCATATTGGGCCATGCCCCAAGGAGATCAACATATCGGTTCTCGCCATTCGACATCCAATTAAGGTGCATTATTGGCCCCTATCTGCTTCCTTTTTGACAAATTCAAGCACTCTTTCACTCTCTTTGCAAATTCCTATTCATCTTTCCCTCATGGTACTTGTTCACTATCAATTTCTCACCTATATTCAGCCTTGGATGGAATTTTTTACTTGATTGGGGCTGCATTCCCAAACAACCTGATTGGCAAATAGCACCTTGTGGTATTACAAGGTCTAAGCACAACGGGGCTTTCACTCTCTTCGGTGTCCCTTTCCAGGGGACTTGGGCTTGTCTACCGTTGAGAATGCTTCTCTAGATTACAATTTGGATGCCAAGGGTGCCTGATTCTCAAGCTGGGCTCTTCCTGATTCGCTCATCATTACTAGGGGAATCTTGGTAAGTTTTTTTTCCTCCTCTTATTGATATGCTTAAACTCAATGGTTAATCCTGTCTGACCTGGGGTCAAGTTGCTAACCTTTAGGAGTATCATAAGTGTATGGGTCGTAAAAGTAATAAAGATTGGAAGTATTCTGGATATTATTTCCTTATGAACCTGGAACTTTTAAACCTAGGGGCAATTATCAATTTCAACCTTTCAAGTATATCTAGTCCTATGAAATTTTTTTTAAAAGATCTAATTAACCTAAGATTAACCTAATAAAATTACTAGATAATTAAAACCTAAATTTAGCTACAAATTATGGAGGTTAAAGATCTCTTAGGAAAATTACTAAAAAAAGCCAATTTCCTAAAATGGTAGGCTACTAAAAATAAAAAGTAGCAAAACCAAAAATTAAATTAAACACAATTAAAAGGATGATTTAAAGTTCAAATTTAAGAGTAAAGGGATGAAAAATAAAACCTAGAATTAGCAATAAAAAGAGACATTAACCTAACAAAATAAAAATATATATAATTAGCATTTTAATTTAAAAATGAACTTAAAAATCCTAATCTATCCTAGAATGTATGAAATGCATGGAACAAAAATTAAATATGAAAATAGCATGGAAATGCATGGAATGATGTCCTAAAAATAAAACTAAAGGTTACCTAAAAGCTAAACTAAAATCCTAAATGAAATGGCCATCAATTTTCATCAAGGTATTTCATTGAGCACCTAGTATACTATATGCAAACTCCTTAATTAACTAACCTAAATCCTAAGACATATAACCAGAATTAAATCTAAGCTAATCTAAATGAAAATGACAAGTGAAAATGTAGAACAACACATAAAATAAATAAAAATTGCTAAACACATTAATTAAAACTAAAATGCTACCTAGCCTACTTTATCGAATGAAAATTATCTAAATCTATATAAAAACTAGTTGAACTAAATAAAAATAGACCTAAAAATGAACTAAAATGATGTATAAAAATGGTTTGAAGGCCAACAAAAAATACAAAAATTTAAAGTGCAAAACCATATTAAAAACTGCACACTATATGCAACCTAAGGCTTAAAATGTTATGTAAATTTGACCCTATCTAAGGAATTTGCAGAAACTATTTTTCTAACCAAAAAGATGTAGGTGACTCCTCCCTAAAATAGAACACAAAATGCAGAAAATTAAATGCAAACCAAAATACTAGAATGCATGGACACTAAGACTATCAACTAAAATGCTATGCAAATGTAATCCTACCTAAGGAATTTACTAAAACTATTTCAATACCTAAACATAGACATGTAAAAAAGAAAAAAAGGTGCAGGAAAGCTTTTCCTAAAACTGACCAGAAAATGAGTAAAACAATGTTCAAACCCAAAGCAAAAATAAAGGCCTAAAATGAAATTTTAATAGGCTAAATGCTACCAAAATAAAAAATGCACATATGTAACATGAAATCTAAGCCTAAAATATTAAAATAGACATGAAACTAATCAAAAAATATGAAGGGAACTTCACCAAAAACACAATTGAACAAGTTGAAAATTTGGGTTAAAAATGATAATCAAAATGCATGGAAATGCTTGGAAGAAAAAACCATAACAAAGTTATTTTAACAAGCATGTAATAAACATCAAATAACCAACATTTTCATTCACTCGAAGTCACAAAAATAGAATGTAAAAAAATAAGACAAAACCCACAAAACAGAACACAAAACTAAAATAAAACTAGGTAAAAATATCACAATGTAATAGAACATGAAATGAAATTAAAATGAAAGAATCAAGTCCCTTAACTACCCATAGGAAATTCCTTAAGCAAAGGCCACCTTGGATAATCCTTTTCTTGTAACCAAAAGCTCAAACATGAAGCAAAGTAAAGCTAGAAATGAGAGGAACTAAGGTAAAAAATAATAAAAATCCAAACTGGGAAAAACCAAATATGAAAGTTGAAATTTCATTTAAAAAATGTCAAGAAAACAAGAGCTAAATGTAAAATTCCAAGCTTTTTGCCAAAAGCTTTTTCTAAAGCATAAGTAAAGCTTCTATTAAATACATCCAAACTAGATGAAATAATCCCCTAAAAGTCAAGGTAAGATCTATAAAGGGTGGCTTGCCAATGACGTTAGAATAGGAAAATGTAAGAAGAAAAAAAAAATGCTACAAGCAATGACATGTTCAGCCATCCCTTTTGTCTCCTCATAATGTCCTATTTTCCAACCCTATCCTAGGTCTTTTCTCAACCCATAAATGGTTTCTTGAGCCATACAAACTAATAGCCGTGCTTGACTTTGATTTTTCATTGTTTTCCCACTTGTTAACTTGTAATATGTTCCCTTTGCTTTCTCTTTCTTTGTTGATTCTCCTTGGTAAAATTTGCTTTATTTTTTGCTTGCTTTTTATCATCAATTTAGCTCTAAACTCATCTTGAATCTCCTCTAAATCAGCTTGTATAGTAGCTTCTTGCAAGCAAGCCATCTTATACAAGAAAAAAAAGCTCTACATGCCTTTGTTAGTGCTCACAACTAAGGCTTCATGGCCATGGCTTGGTATTTTTTTCTTCTTCTTTATGGCTCCATTTTCTCATGGAAATCATCTCTTTTCCTTTCCTAAAGGCCTTTGAATTACCTTGGTAAATTTCTCACTAGGTTTAGCCATTGCTTGCATGATGACATTCGATGCGAGCATGGTGTTCAATTTTTTTCTACACATGAAATTTGGAGAATTTAGGTGGATAATCAAGCAAAATTAAATCAAGTTAAAATTTAACCAATTAAGTATGATAATTCTAAAAAAAATAGAATTATCACACCCTAAACTTGACTTTTTGCTTGTCCTCAAGCAAAATCAACTTATGCTATGAGTCAATTCCATTTCCTATGATCAATTAGAAGTTATTTCCTCAAAAATTGTATAATAATTATAGCTTAAGGTAAATTTAAACAAGGGCTAGTATATGATTTATCCCAAAATGTGCATCTATTCAATTGAAGTTTCATTGTGTGCAACATTCATCACTTACCACCACATACCATTTAACTATGAATATGCAACCATGAAATTAATATAACATAATCGAAATGTACATACATTTCATAAGTTTGCCTTTCACACTTGTCTCCACTAAAGTTGGCCAACACTAAACTCGAGATCTTTAGGTCTTTACTAGTTTGTAATGTTAGGCTAGGTTAGAGGTAGGATATAAAGGAATGTTTAAGTTCAAGTACCCCAATCATGCACTACAATCTTAGGGTCAATTAGAGAGCTATTCAAGAATAGTAATACCACCAAACTTGAATTTTTTTTTCACTTTCTTTATTTAGCACACTTTTATTTCTTTATTTGTTTCTCTTTTTTTTTGTTTCTTGCATTTTTTTTTTTGAAATTTTCTTTTTCAAAATTTTATTTCCTTCATTTCTCAAATGTGACATAACTAAGAATGAAAATGCAAAATAAGGTCTCAGTTTATTGATGTGGATGCTTAACAAAGAAAGGATAAAATATAGCTTGAAAGGGGTGATTATGGATATATGCATTAAGGTCGACTTGAAAGGCTCAATCGATCCAAGGATGGCCTAAGTCATGTCTCTAATTTAGTGTAGCTTAGAATTTTGCCTTTAGAAGTGATCAAAAAAATTTTTAGAACATAAGCACAACTTAAAAAATGAACTACAATTTTTATGATTAACATAACAATTCTAAATGACATGCAGTTCAATGATCAACAAATTCAAAAATTCATCTCATGCTTTACCTAAGTTTATTCTTTTCCTAAAGCTAAAATCAAGGTTAATCATGGTCTTTATCATGGGATCAATAACAATCAACCAAGGGAAGCATTCTAAAAACTCAAAGCAACAGTCAATTAAGCCCAAGTAAAAAAAAAAAAGTTTTGAAAATTTGACTCAAATTTTCCCACCCCCTAACTTAAAATGCACATTGTCTTCAATGTGTAGGCAAATATGAATTTAAGCACAAGAGGTGAAGAATACTCCCCTAACTAGCTAAGGCTTTCCTTGAAGTTCCCATGATTGGCTTTTATCTTTCCTACAAACAAAACAAAACAACCTAACAAAACATCAAACAAAGCAAAAGGTACAAATATAATGTAAATTGCAAAAAATTAAAACCCATTCTAATGTTTTAGAGGTGATCATGTGACTTCAAAAGGTGTTTTTATTCATGTTTACAAGGCATAGAAAAGAAGGGATTAGTGAACATAAACTAAATAAAAATAGTGAAGAAATGAAAACAAGTGATAGAAAACTTGGGTTGCTTCCCAAGAAGTCTATAGCTCGATATTCTTTTAAATCTCAATACGGGTCAGAGCAGAATTACAAACTTTGGCTTATCAACAACTCCATCGAAATAGTTCTTCAACCTCTGGCCATTCACCTTGAATGGCTTCTTTGCATTCTCGTCCATAATCTCAATGGTCCCATAGGAAAATATGCATGGGACCACCTAAAGACCTAACCATCTAGATTTCAGCTTACCTGGAAAGAGTTTTAATCAAGAATTAAAAAGCAGAACCTATTGACTAAGCTTGAAGCTCTTTTTCAAGATTTTCTTATCATGCCACCTTTTTATTTTTCTTTGTATAGCTTGGAACTTTCATGGGCTTGTAATATGAACTCATCAAGCTCATTAAGTTGCAGCAACCTTTTCTCACCAGCTGCATTTAGATCAAAGTTTAGATTTTTCATAGCCCATAAAGCTTTATGTTCCAACTTAACTAGAAGGTGACATATTTTTCCAAATACTAGTTGGTTTGGTGATATCCTTATAAAAGTTTTGAAGGTAGTCCTGTAAGCCCAAAGTGAATCAATCATCTAATCTCTTAAACTAGTCTTTGCTTGAGATATTCACCTTTTTTTCAAAGATCCTTTTAATTTTCTTATTTGATACCTCAACCCGACCACTGGTCCATGGGTGGTAGCTAGCAGTAACCTTGTGGGAGACTCTATATTTCATTACAAGTCTAGCAAAATGTTCGTTACATAAATGAGTTCCTTCTTCACTAATGATTGCCCTAGTTATCCTAAAGTGAGTAAAAATGTTTTTTTCTAAGAAAGTTCATGACCACTTTGGCATCATTAGTGGGTAAGGCCAATGTTTCCACCCACTTAGAGACATAATCAACTACTACCAGGTTGTAAAGGTTGCCATAAGATGAGATGAAAGGTTAGTGAAATCAATACCCTACACATAAAAAATTTCAACTTCAAGTATGTTATTCAAGGGCATTTCATGTCTCTTTAAGATGTTCCCCACTCATTGACATCAATCATACCAAGAGACAAACTGGTGTGCATTTTTAAAAAGTATAGGCTAGTAGAAACCAGATTATAGAACTTTTGCTATGGTTTTCTTTCCTCCAAAATGTCCTCTATAATTTGATGCATGAAAATGCCTAAGTATGCTCTCTATTTCTTTTATGGGGACATACCTTCTAAGGATCTAACTTTTCCATTGTTTGAACAGATAAGGTTTATCACAGACATAATACTTGATATAGTGCAAAAATTTATTTTTCTACTGGTAGGACAATTCTAGAAGCAGGACCTTACCAACCAAATACTTAACATAGTTTACATACCAAGGTAAGTTGGAATGGCTATAAGCAAAGAGTTATTCATTAGGGAATGTCTCATTAATGATGATCTTACTCATTCTATCATTCTTTAATCTAGAAAAATGGTCAGTGACTTGATTATTGGACCCTTTCTTATCCCTAATATCCAAATCAAACTCTTGAAGAAGAAGGATCCATCGAATAAGTCTAGGCCTTGCATCTTTCTTTGCTATCAAGTATTTGATGGCAAAGTGATCTATGTAAACTATCACCTTTGTATCGATGAGATAAGAACAAAACTTATCAAATGCAAAAACAACAACTAATAGCTCATTCTTGGTGATGGTATAATTAAGATGAGCATCCGAAATAGTCTTATTTGCATAGTGGATGGCATGGAACAACTTACCTTTCTATTGTCCTAAAACTATCCTGATAGCATAGTCACTAGCATCACACATTTCTTCAAAAGGGAGGTCCCAATCAAGAGTTACAATGATAGGTGCAGTAATCAATTTCTCTTTCAGGGTCCTAAAGGCAATCATACAAGACTCATCAAATTTAAATTTCTCTGTTAGGATCCTAAAAGCAATCATACAGGACTTATCAAATTTAAATTGCACCTCTCTTTCAAGCAAATTGCATAAGGGTTTACAAATATTGGAGAAATCCTTAATGAACCTTCGATAAAAACCCACATGTTTAAAAAAAGCTTATAATACCCTTAATTGTGATAGGAGGTGGAAGTCTCTCAATGACCTCAAGTTTGGCTCGATCAACCTCAATGCCTTTCGAAGAAACCTTGTGGCCTAGTAGCACTCCTTCTTGCACAAAAAAAATGGCATTTTTCCCAATTTAGCACCAAATTGTTTTCTTTACATGTTTTTAAAATCAAATTGAGGTAAGCCAGGCATTGTTTGAAGCTGCCTCTGAAGACAGAGAAGTCATCCATAAAAATTTAGAGAAAATCCTCTACCATGTTATAAAAGATGGCTATTATGCACCATTGAAAGGTAACATATGCATTACATAATCCAAAAGGCATCTTCATAAAGGCAAAGGTCCTATATGGACAAGTAAAGGTTTTTTTCTCTTGATCTTCTAGAGTGATGGTGATCTGGTTATAACCAAAATAACCATCAAAGAAATAGTAGAATTCATGTTTGAAAAATTGATCAAGCATCTGGTCAATAGAAAGGAGCCAAAAATGGTCTTTTTTGGTCACCTTGTTGAGCTTGATTTAGTCTATACACACATGCCAACCCGTAATAGTCATCATAGAGATAAGCTCATTATTGTCATTAGAGACACGGTTACTCCACATTTTCTTGGTACGTATTACACCTGGCTAACCTATGAGCTATCAAAAATGAGATAAATAATACCAGCATTAAGCCATTTAATGGTTTGCTTTTCTACCACCTCTTTCATCATAGGATTTAGGCAACACTAATGCTCTATGGTAACTTGATGGTCATTTTTAAAAAGGATCTTGTGCATGCACACAGAAGGACTGATACCTTTAATATCTATAATAAACTAGCCTATCACTCTCTTATGCTCCTTAAGAACTCATAGCAATTCACTCTCATGAGTAGGATCTAAAGTGGAGGAGATAATAATTGGCAAGGTAGAGTCATCTCCTAAGAATGCATACCTAAGATGATCAGCAAAAGTTTTAGTTCTAAGGAGAGAGGCTTTTCTATGAAAGGTTTTAGAAGGCTAGTAGACAAAGGCACTTTTAATGACTTAAATCAACACTGAGGACCTTAATTGGTGGTTTTAACCCACTTAACACTATCATAGAACTCATTGTCAAAGAAAGACTCATAGGGCTTACTAGGGTGATCATCTTAAAAAGCATAATGAACTAATTTGTTCATTGTATCTACCTTAAAATAGTCATCTAAGTCTCTAGGATATTTTATTACTTGAAAGACATTAAACTTCACCTCCTTATTCTAGACTCGCATAGTGAGTTACCCTTTATGGACATTAATGATGGTCTTACCAGTAGAAAGGAAAGTTTTGCCTAGGATAATTGGCACTTCTTTAAAATCCTAGGATATTTTGCAAATTGTTCTTCTGCTTTTAAAATTTTTAGAGAAATGGTATTGGAGGTCAGTAGGTTTCTAGTATATTGGGTGAAGAAACAAACACTACTTAAAGAAATTTTAAGGAATCACAACATCACCTACATTGTTTTTTTTCTTTGACTGTCTTTCCTTTTCTTACTCATTCTCATCAATAAGGATAGGCTGGGTGGGTGAATTAAAACATGCTATAGCTATGGTAGTGAGTTAAGTGCCTACCACTTATAAGGGTAATTGCCTTGCAATGTTCTTTTCCTTTCTTCCTTGGGTTGGTTTTAGTGTTGCTCGGAAGGCTACCTTGAGGGCAAGTGTTAAGGCATTAGCAATCTATCCCATCTGCTTAATGGCAGTTGCCTGAATCTGGAGTGTAACGGATTCATCAACATGTTGTTTTGGTTTTGAAGAATGGAAGAGAATATGTCTTTAAAGGAATTTTTTTTTCTTGAGGTGGGAGAAGGTGTGGTGTGTACTAGGGCACTAGGTGCTAAGAGAAACCAGTAAGGTATTAGGGTTTAAAACTAGAGGATTGACCTTGAGTATTTCACCATGAAAGGTTCAGGTGATTCTTCCAACCAAGGTTATATGTATTGGAGTATGGATTGTTTTGTTGCCCACTAGGGTGAGTGATAAAATGGATAGGATCTATCTTAATAGGGCAACGATCCACTGAATGGTTGCCCTATACATCTCACAGCTTCAAAAAGGACTAATGGACTTAACTAGGCTAATAGAATGGATTGGGTTTTGAGTATGGTTAGATCCCAAAGTGTCCATTTTCTTACTAAGAGCTACTATTTGAGCAATCAAAGAAGTAATGGCATCAATCTTATACATGCGAGTAACTTTTTGAGGATTTTGCCTCTCAAATATCCACTAATAGTGGTTCACAGCCATCTCATTAATTAGCTCATATGTGTCTTCAAAGGATTTGTTCATCAGATCTTTGCCTCCAATAGCATCTATGACGAGTCAGTGGGGTCCTAAAAGTCCATTGTAAAAAATCTAAATCTTAAGCCATGGTGGAAGATCGTGATGGGGACACCTCTTAAGCAATTCCTTATACCTCTCCCATGCCTCATATAGAGTTTCATACTTTTGTTGGGAGAAAGTAGTAATGTCACTCCTCATTTTTGTTGTCTTTACAGAAAGAAGAACTTTGCCATGAATTTATGTGCCAAATCATCCCATGTGGTGATTGATCTACAAGGCATAGAGGTAAGCCAACTTTTAACCCTATCTCGTAAGGAAAATGGAAACAACCTAAGATAAATGGTGTCATCAAAAAAGCCATTGTTCTTAAAAGTGTCACAGATTTTAAAGAAGTTCCTAAGATGGGTGTTTGGGTCCTCACTAGCTAAGCCTATAAAGTAGACAAAGCTTTGGATTATCTAGATAATGGTGGGCTTAATTTCAAAAGTATTTGCTTGGATTGCTAGCCTTCTAATACTAGCTTGGAATCCATCAATGTCGAGCACAACATAATCTCGTAAAGTTCTATGATCAAGTAGGTTGGCCATGGATTGTTTAGGGGTAGAGTTGCCAAATCTTTCTTTCTTAAGGTTTCCAATAATCTTTTCTATTTCTAAGCAAAAAGGTAGAAGATTGAGACCCATAGACCTACACATGCACCAACCATGGGGTTACAGGCCAATAGAGAAAATACATAAAATATTTTTTAAAAATTAAAATATATTTACAAAAATACCAAACTCCACCCTAACATGTCTCTATTGATATTAACCCTAGCCTAAATGCACCAAATCCCTAGCAATGGTGCAAAAAACTTGTTGCTACCCATTAAGAGTACTATAAGTGTACGCTCGTAAAAGTAATAAAGATTGAAAGTATTCCGGATATCATTTCCTCAAGGATCTAGAAGTTCTAAACCTAAGGGTAATTATCAATTTCAACCTTTCAAGTATATCTGGTCCTATGAAATTGTTTTTAATGATCTAATTAACCTAAGATTAATCTAATAAAATTACCAGACAATTAAAAACTAAATTTAACTGCAAATTATCGAGGTTAAAGATCTTTAAGGAAAATTATTAAAAAAAAATAATTTCCTAAAATGGCAGGTTACTAAAAATGAAAAATAGCAAAACCAAAAATTAAATTAAACATAATTAAAAAGATAACTTAACATTGAAATTTAAGAGCAAAGGGATGGAAAACAAAACTTGGAATTAGCAAGAAAAAATTGAAATTAACCTAACAAAATAAAAAATATATATATAATTAGCATTTTAATTTATAAATGAACTTACTTAAAAATCCTAATCTATCCTAGAATGTATGAAATGTATGGAACAAAAATTAAACATGAAAATAACATGGAAATGCATGGAATGATGTCTTAAAAATAAAAAATTAAAGGTTACCTAAAAGCTAAACTAAAATCCTAAATGAAATGGCCATCAAATTTCATTGAGGCATTTCATCGAACATCTAGTATACTATATGCAAACTCCTCAATTAACTAACCCAAATCCTAAGACATACAACCAGAATTAAATCTAAGCTAATCTTAATAAAAATGACAAATAAAAATGTAGAACAAGACAAAATAAATAAAAATTTCTAAACACCTTAATGAAAACTAAAATGCAACCTAGCTTGCTTTACCGAATGAAAATGATCTAAATCTATTTGGTATTGTAAAAACTAATTGAACTAAATAAAAATAGACCTAGAAATGAACTAAAATGATGTATGAAAATAGGTTTGAAGACCAACCAAAAATACATAAATTTAAAGTGCAAAACCAAATAAAAAAATGCACACTACATGCAACCTATGGCCTAAAATGCTATGCAAATTTGACCCTACCTAAGGAATTTGTAAAAGCTATTTTTCTACCTTAAAATAGACTCAAAAATAAAACAACAAGATGCATGTGACCCCTCCCTAAAATAGGACACAAAATGCAAAAATTAAATGCAAACCTAAATACTAGAATGCATGGACACTAGGACCTATCAACTAAAATGCTAGGCAAACGTAATCCTACTTAAAGCATTTACCAAAACTATCTCAATAACTTAAAATAGACATGCAAACAAGCAAAAAAACTGCAGGAAATCTTTGCTAAAACTGACCAAAATATGAGTAAAACAGTTCAAACCAAAAGCAAAACAAAGGCCTAAAATGAAAATCTAATAGGCTAAACACTACCAAAATAAAAAATACACATATGTAACATGAAATCTAAGCCTAGAATCTTAAAATAGACATGAAACTCAACAAAAAAATAATCAAGGGAACTTCACCAAAACACAATCAAAACCAGTTGAAAAACTAGGTTAAAAATGATAATCAAAATGCATGGAAATGCTTGGAAGCAAAAACCATAACAAAGTTAGTTTAGCAAGCATGTAATAAACATCAAATAACCAACATTTTCATCCACTCAAAGTCACAAAAATAGAATGTAAAAAAATAACACAAAACCTACAAAATAGAACACAACAAAAATAAAATTGGGCAAAAAATATCACAATGTAACAAAACATGAAATGAAATTAAAATGGAAGAATCAAGTCCCTTAGGCCCCCATGGGAAATTCCTTAAACAAAGGCCACCTTGGAAAATCCTTTTCTTGTAACCAAAAGCTTAAACATGAAACAAAGTAAAGCTGGAAATGAGAGGAACTAAGGTAGAAAATAATAAAAATCAAAGCTGGGAAAACCAATATGAAAGCTAAAATTTCATTCAAAAAACATCAAGGAAAGAAGAGCCAAATGTAAAATTCCAAGCTTTTTGCCAAAAATTTTTTCTAAAGCATAAGCAAAGCTCTTATTAAATACATCCAAGCAAGATGAAATAATCCCCTAAAAGTCAAGGCAAGATCCACAAAGGGCGGCTTGCCAATGATGTTAGAATAGGAAACTGGAAGAAAAAAAAAATGCTATAAGCAATGACATGCTCAGCTATCCCTTTTGTCTCCTCATAATGTCCTATTTTCCAGTCCTATCCTAGGTCCTTTCTCAACCAATAAATAGTTTCTTGAGCCATACAAACTTGTAGCCATGCTT
This sequence comes from Durio zibethinus, assembly GCF_002303985.1. The sequence goes on along the minus strand of NW_019168381.1, from coordinate 10,607,203 downwards.
GACTTTTATTTTTCATTGTGTTCCCACTTGTTGACTTGCAATTTGTTCCTTCTACTCTCTCCTTCTTTGTCGATTCTCTTTGGTCAAATTTGTTTGATTTTTGGCTTGCTTTTTATCATCAATTTAGCTCTAAACTTAGCTTGAAGATCCTTCAAATCACCTTGTACAATAGCTCCTTTCAAAGAAGCCATTTTATGTAAGAAAGGAAAGTTTCGCATGCCTTTATTAATGCTCATGACTTAGGGTTTTATGGTCATGGCTTGGCATTTTTTTTCTTTTTCTTCATGGCTCCATTTTCTCATGGAAATCAGCTAAAAGCCTTTCAATTGCCTTTGCAAATTTCCAACTAGGTTTGACCATTTCTTGATGATGATACTAGGTGTAAGCATGGTGTTTAGTTTTTTTTCTACACATGAAATTTGGAGAATTTAGGTGGATAATCAAGCCAAATTAAATTAAGTTAAAATTTAACCAAATAAGTACATGATATTTCTAAAAAAAAAATTATCAGGTTGCGATGCAAGCATCAATTGAGCGATAAAGGAGGTTTGATGGGTTTCGGATGGACAACGAGTACACGCCACTAGGGACGAGGCACACTAGAAGCTTTCCCACTGATAGTTAGGCACTATCATTGCTAGGGACTCACTTTTGGGCCAACCATGACTGACAAAATCATAGGAGACCATTTTTTGCCCCCTCACCTAGATCCCAATAAGCTGGGGGTTGAAAGGCCAAAGATGCAAAACACCTCGGCAGGTATGCCCCCGTCCTAATGGCTTGTGGTAAAACTTTCATTCAAAAACTTGATGGTTCACGGGATTCTACAATTCACACCAAGTATTGTATTTCGATAAATTCTTCGTCATTATGAGAGTCAAGATATCTGTTGCCAAGAGTCATTTTGGTTTTTTACAACAAAAAAAGTCCTGGTGGCCCCAGTGCATGTGCCACGAATGGGATGGTGATGGCACACGTGCTCTTTTTCATTTTGGTTCCTTAGCATGATTTGCATTAAGGGTTCATTATTTGGCTACGAGTGATGATACCGATCATTTCACCCGCCTGATAGGTGAAATGAAATGACCATCACACCTACCCGAGGTCAAAAAAAGCCTAAGATACGAAGGCATCCTCTCCCTTTACGTGTTTCTTTAATGCATTCATGGCTCATTCATTGAACTGGTTTCAATAATGATCCTTCTACAGGTTCACCTACAAAAACCTTGTTATGACTTTTCCTTCCTCTAAATGATATAATTCAGTGGACTTGTCACAATGTCATGGGCAGCAAACTCTCCACATTGTGACCATCTAATCACTTCATTAAACCATTTAATTAACAGGAGTAACAAGTGGTGTGTACAAAAGGTAGGGACATAGTTAACATGAGCTGATGACTCGCGCTTACTAAGAAATCCTTATTGAAGGCCAACAATTGCAATGATCTATCCCCATCATGATGAAATTTTAAAGATTACCTGGGCTTGTCAGCTAAGGCTATAGACTCATTGAATAAATCAATGTAGCATGTATGTAGCCTAGAACATCTAAGGGTATCACAGACTTGTTATTGCCTTGAACTTCCTTGGCCTAAATGGCCATAGTCCCTCTAAAAAGCAAGCCATGAAGGATCACCTTTGTGTAGCTAGTTAGTAGGCTGAGGTTTCATTCATTAATGAAATAAACTAGATAAATCGCTCTGCCAACTAAGAACAACCATGCAACCCCACCTATAAAATCAAGAAAGAGTTCTTAGTCTGTCAATCCTTACTATGCCTGGAACTAAGAAGTTTCCTTGTGTTAAGTCAAATTAAGCCACAAGCTTCACTCCTAATTGTGCCCTTCTATAAATTTCTTTAAGTTTTAGCCTTGCGATCATACTTCCCTTGAAACCCAAACACTTTGAATTCTCATAAGATGCCGATGGAGTCTTACAAGTAATATCCATTAATCATTGGTCAACATCATTTATTGTTGAGACTAGGATGGTATCTGATTGTTTTGGAGCCTCAAACATTCATTCTTGATTAATGAAAACATCCCTAGCTAATGCTTTTGTAGTTGTTCCTCTTTCATAAATCCAAGAATTTCACCTCTGACTATGAAATATGAATGCCCTTTTTTATCATTGTTAATCATCACTACGATCCCGAAGACCAACACAATAGGATCGAAATCCTATGTTGTTATCTTATGCTAATGTATAGAAGCATAGGCCTACTTTGAGCATTCTAATTTCTTCAAAATAATAGCATCGAAGGAATAACTCGACTAGTTAAAGCCAGTAGCACATCGTCGTTAGTAGGGACAAGTAAACTGGTGCTCACTATGAGAAAGATCAGATGACCCAATCTTAGTTTCAACCACGAGCTTTTTAACTACAACAACTTAAATATTATTGAAGTTGGAATTACCATGACTACTGGCACCAAACTTGCCCTACAATGGATCTTTGTTAAGGGATTTAGATTGTATTCATTCCAATTACCAGACTTATAGAGCCCAGTATTGTTATTTATTATCACTACCTCCCCATGTTAAGATTGGGTAATTTGTACACCTATTACCTTCCTTAGATGTGCTAATCGAACGCTAATTCTTCATCACTTGTCACCACTATAGTAGGCCACTATCCTACCATCGAAAGTTGTTAGGGCAAAATTTTAAATGATGCATCATCGGCACAAAGGCTATGCAATCCATCAAGTTATCATGAATCATTAGACTAATAAATCAAGCCCACATCGACTTTTTATCTAATAAATGCATCCCTTCCAAAAGTCAGGGTTTGTAGCATGTATTAACTCTAGAATTACTACAGTTATCTGAGTAGTAGATACCATCAAACGATTATAATTGATTTAATGAGCCATTCACAGTTTCACAGTCTGAATTAATTCATACTTACACATAGATGGCTTAATATTTGATACAAGCATATGACTATTGGTAGGATCAACTAGGTAGCATTCCTTCAAAATGTTGGCACCTCATAGGCACAAAGCACCAACCGAACAATGAAGAGTGCTAACATAGAGCACAAGCATCGTGCATGTTAAGCATGTAAAATACATAGCATTGGACAAACAAGGGTCAAGAGCTCGTGCTTGCAAAATGTTCTACATCTAAAATCACAATCGAGCACTAGTGCACCAATGCGGCCATGGGGTTTGGGTGGCACACTTAGGACATGGGACATGATTGAGGTTTGACTTGTAGTCCCTAAAGAGACAAGCCGAATATGGGATGGTAAGGCATCCAATTTTCATCAATTTAGGTATGCAACAACGGATCCCGATTGTGCCCCCAGGGTACGATGACCACATGAGAGAAATTGAAGAGGATGATGAGTCGACAAATTATTGCATCGAGCATGGAGCTTGCCAACATGCACAACTATAGCACCACTTGTATGCCCATTGTATACAAGTGATAGCATCCATGCACACTAGTCTACAGCCAACCCATTCAATTATTCGACAAGCGAGTAGAGGAAACTATATATAGGGCCACACAACCGTTTGGCATGGGAAAAACATAAGGGCCACAAGACTGCCATTGTCATCTAACAGGCAACAATAGCATGACACCATCATTGCTTGGTCTAGTGGAGATTGCACAAACAAACTCTGCTGTCACCACCTTAAGGGAACGTTGCTTGATTCAAAGACTTGTTCTTGGGGTCTTGGGTAGCATTGGCTACATGCACGAGCTTGACTAGGCTAAGGCATTTTTATAGTCGACAAAAAAAGATCACGAGATTGTCAACTAGCCGAGAGACTTAGCTAGACCAAACCCGCGGCTATAGCTTTTACTTACACCACCCCAAGGAGCCATAACCTGCTTGGTCTGGGGTCAGGGTCTGGGGTTTGGGGTTTGGGGCAGCATCAACCATAGGAATGAGCTTGAGCTTGGCATAGTTGAGCCATTTATTTGCATGCACATCAATTGGTTGAGGCCATAGGCACCTGTGGATCACCAGAGAAACTAGTCACCTGACAACATGGCTACAAGGCATGTATAGCCTAGATTTTGCTCTAAGGACATTGTCATAGATGTACATAATGACAAGCCCATCACACACACCTACTCCCCCGTAGAAGGGAAAGGGAAGGCCTTAACAACCATCCCTTAAAGAGCATAAAAGATTTTACAAAATGCTAGCAGTAGACATCAAGGTGTCTGAAATGGGGACATTTTTTTCAAATAGGCATATCCCATACCATAGGTCTACAAGTGCTGATAGTGGTTGAGGTACGTGCACGCATCAAGGCCTACCATATGTTGATGGTGTTTAAGGTAAGTGCTCATACCAAAGGCCAACATGTGCCAATGTTGTTCGAGCAATTACCAATGCCAATGGCCATATTTTACCCATGTTAATTGAGGCATGTGCCCACACCAGGTCCAAATTATGTCGACGCTAATCGAGGCATATGCCTACACCAATGGCCAGCATGTGCCGATGGTAATTAAAGCAAGTGCTTCATACTAAAGGTCAGCTTATGCCAATGGTGGTCCAAGTAGATACCCGGACAAAAGCAAACTTGTGCCAATAGTGGTTGAGGTATGCATCTATGCCATGTGCTAGAATGTGCTGACAAGTCAAGGCCTTGGCTGAAATTTGATTATGGGCCATGATACACATGTTGGGCTTGGGCATGTGCTAGTGCCATATTTTTTTACCAATGATTGGAGGAAGAAGGCCTAGGGGGTATGCTCACATGATGTGCAATGGGTGTCAGTCCCTATCTTTATATTGGCCCCCTATCCCCTAATGAACCTCGACAACTCACACCCCCTAGAAAGAGCATAAGAGCTTTTATAAGTTTATAGCCAATAGCCATTCAAGTGTTTGAAATGGGGATGCTCTTTTCAAATAGACACAAAATCTTCTACACTTCATATTTTTAACTAAATTTTTTTTTTGTGGATGCCAACAAAAATACAAGGATCACATATACCAAAATTTGGGCCAAGACACCTCAAAAAAATTTCAAAAAATTTTGAACCATGAAAAATTTTTAAAATTATAAAAAATAAAAAATAAGTCATCTGGCCATGAAACTTCACATGAAGGCTAAAAGGACCATTATATGAATTTACAAGCTATAAAATTGGCATTGGCACTGCAAAAATATAAAGATGTGATTAAACCCACCTATTACCTAGTCGTGGTACGTATAGTGCATCACCGAGCCCAGAATACCCATGAGTGGTGCATGGCCCAGCATGTGCCAATGATGTTCGAGGGAGCTACCCACACGAAAGGCCAACATGTCCTGATGGTGGTTAAAGCATATGCTAAGACCAAGGTCTAACATGTCCCGATGGTGGTCGAAGCATGCATATGTGCCACAGTTTGTAAGCTAGTCTAGACCTAAGGTTTTCTTTGAGTTGAGAAATAGTTTTAGTTTTAGCATGACAGAGTTTAATAGCCAGAAGGACTAGGCCTTGAGGCATATTAGAGGCCCAAGTCATGAGGAACTAACCTAAAATAATGGTACAGGTAGTGATCAAGACTCCAAAGGCTTAGGCTTGGTGTTTAGGTTTAGTAAAATTGAGCTAGGCCCAGTACGGGCGTTGGTAAGAGTTATATGAATTTACAAGCCATAAAAATGGCATTGACATGGCAGAAATATGAAGATATGCTAAACCCACCTACTGCCTAGTCAGGGTGAGCATGGCGCAAGGCCCAGGCCCAAGATACCTGCACTTAGTGCATGGCCTAGCATCTGTCAATGGTATTTGATGGAACTACCCACCCAAAAGGCCAGCATATGCCGATGGTGATCAGAGCATGTGCCAAGACCAAAGGCCAACATGTCCTAATGGTGATTAAGGCATGCGTATGTATCACAGTCCATAAACTAGTCTAGGTCTGAGGGTTCTCTTCGAGTTGAAGAGTAGTTTCAATTTTAACGAGACAAAGTCTGACAGCTAGGGGAACCAGGCTTTAAGGTGTACTAAAGGTCCAAATCATGGGAAACTAGCCTAGAATAATGGTACAAGTAATGATCAAGACTCCAAAAGCTTAAGCATAGTGTTCAGGTGTGGCAGAATTGAGTCAGGCTTAGGTACGAGCGCTGGTGACATTATATGAATTTATAAGCCATAAAATGGCATTGGCATGGTAGATATATGAAGATATGCCTGAACCCAACTATTGCCAATCATAGTGTACAAGATGTGTGGCTTGGGTGCAGGATATTCATGCATAGTGTATGGTTCAACATGTGCTGATAGTAGTCAAAGCATGTGTCAAAAACATGCACCAACATGTTTCATTGGCAGTTAAGGTATGTGCATGTGTCATAGTTCACAAGCTGGTCTAGGCCTAAGGGTTCTTTTCAAGTCAAGTAGTTCTAGTTCTAGTGGGATAGAGTCTAATAGCCAAGGGGACCAAGCCTTGAGGCCTACTGAAGGTTCAGGTTGTAGGAAACTAGCCCAAAATAATGGTATATGTAGTGATCAAGGCTCCAAAGGCTTAAGCACTATATTTGGGTTTGGCAGAATTAAACCAGGCCCAGGTGTCAATGCTGGTGAGAGTTAGGTGAATTTACATGCCATAAAAATGGCATTGGCATGGTAGAAATATAAAGATGTGTCTGAACCCACCCAATGCCTGATTGTGATGTGTATGGTATGCGACCTAGCCCAAGATACCCCTACATAATGCTAGGTCCTAATATTGGTCAAGGCATGTGCATCTGTCATGGTGCATAAGCTGCTTCAAGCCTAAGAGTTCTCTTTGAGTTAAAGAGTAGTTCCAATTCTAACGAGACAAGGTTTAATAGCCAAAGGAACCAAGCTTTGAAGCCTACTAGAAAACCAAGTCATGGGGAAATAGCCCAAAACAATGGGATGGGCAATGATCAAGACTCTAGATGCTCAGGCACAGTATTTAGATTGGGTAGAATTAAGCCATGCCTAGGAGTGAGTGCTGGTGAGTAATGTACAGGTGTCACACCAAGCACTCCAAAGAGGAGTAGACAGGGCACTCCAATCTCACATTGGACATAAAAAGAGAGCCATTGGAGTATAAAAGGGTTCACACCACCTCTTCCTTATGAGGCACCTTTTGTGGGATAAAACTATGAGGCTAGAGGGGCCAAAACGGATAATACCTCACAAGAATGTAAATCATGGTAGGTAAACTGATTTGGGATATCGAAAGAGTGCATGCCCAGGTCTTAGAGCCACGTGGGCCTAAAGGTTGAGTCTCAGCCCATGATAAGTGGTATCAGAACAGGCCCTAGATATTTGACACATGCCAAATGCCTCGAGAAAGGTAGGCATGGTGGCCAACCTCTATGATAAGGGCATCACAAGGTTGGGTGTGGGAGAATGTCATGCTAAGCGCTCTAAAGAAAAGTAGGTAGGGTACTCCAATCCCACATCGGACATAAAATGGGAGTCACTGGGGTATAAAAGGGTTCACACCACCTTTTTCTTGTAAGGAACCTTTTGTGGGACAAAACCATAAGGCCATAGGGGCTAGAATGGACAATACCTAACAAGGGTGTGAACCATGGTAGGTAGGCGGATTTGGGACATCGAAGGAGTGCATGCTTAGGTCTAAGAGCTATATAGGCCCAAAGGTTAAGTCTCAGCCTATGACATAGGCATATAGTCAAACCTAAGTTCAAACGTTACTGAGCAATAAACGGGTACAGAGTCAGACCTGGGTGAAAGCATTAAAGATTGAGGGTGTACATATGGTTAAACCTAAGTGCTGGCACGCTTGAACACAGCTTGGGAGGATCAGTATTTATAGGCTTCTACAAAACCTAGTACTATAACATAATCTTTCAGAAGCTAGAATTATGCTGAGCATTTGAGTTTTGTAGGTTGACTTAGGTAGATGGAGTCAATTCCAATCCAAGGCCGTACAGAGTTTGGCTTAAGATCAAAGCTCATGACACATGCATAGAGCATCATTTGGTGTTGATGGTGATCGACGAGCAGACAAATGCCTTAGGTGGGAAGGTCATGGTACACAAGCCACACCAAATGCCAGAATCTACCAAAGAGGTGTCCGAGGCAACATCTTGTGCCCAGGGGCTAGCATCTACTAATGGTGTTCGAGGCAACAATAGACCAACATCTACTAATGGTGTTAGATGTGATTGCCCGTACCAACCAAGGGCTAGATGTTGTTGATGGCTTTCAGGGCAACAACCCTCACCAGAGGCCAGCATATGCCAATGGAGTTCAAGGTAAGTGCCTGCACCAAAGGCAAGCCCGTCTCTATAACAAATACCTAAGGCATTTGGTTATCATTTACTTGGATGCTCAAGGGAGGGATGTCATCGCCTGGCCAAATCAGTTTCAATGGAGAACACCATTCATCCCTAACCACAAAGGGGTGCGGTGTAAAAAAATGAAGTGAAAAGACTTCAATAAGTATGGGGGAAGGGATAAATCAAAGTGACAAAAGGCTGAATCGAAGTGGTTCATGGTAGCAAGGTCATTCTATCACTCATAATACCCTATCTCATATTTAAGTAATCTATAAAGGATTCTACCCATCGAACAGTGGGAATTGAGCTCCAAAAAGGCCCGCGCAGCTTATCTGTCATAAGGGCTACACTTATGACACATGCTTTTTGGGGCCATGGGGCCTTAATACGGATTGGCAATCAAGCGATAGGCACTTCTGTCACTTTTAGCCTAGATTTTAACTTGGAGGCATACAATCATAATCCAACACATAGTAGCTTTGAGCCACCGGCTTTTCAACCAAGCACGATAATCAATTATGCAAATCAATAGTCCCCCTCATACTAGGTTGAATTACTATTATGATGCTGCCATTAGTAAGGTAAAACTAACCTATCTCACGATGATCTAAACCCAGCTCACATTCCCTATTGATGGGTGAACAATCCAACACTTGGCAAATTCTACTTCATAATGATAGGAAAAACAGACATCAAAGGATCAAAAAGCCATGACGCTATGAACGTTTGGCCACTATAAGCCAGTTATCCTTGTGGTAACTTTTTTAACATCTCTAGCTTTAAATTCCAAAGGTTTAAAGGATCGATAGGCCATGCTTTCATGGTTTGTATTCATACTAGAAATCAAAATCAAATGAGCTTTTACTCATTATTCCATACAAAATGTTCGCTCCCATTAAGCTCATTGTAGGACACTTGCATTATCTTTTAATAGATGTGCCACCCCAGCCAAACTCCCCACTTGACATTGTCATCTACCCAGATCGATCGACCGAGGTTAGCCTTGGGTCTAAAAGAAGGGGTCATGCCTTACCTTTGATTCATAGAATAAGTAAAATAATGTTAAAAGTAATGATATTTCAATTTTGCCTAAGGACTCCCACTTATCCTACACCTCTCAAGTCATTTCACGAAGTCAAACTAGAGTCAAGCTCAACAGGGTCTTCTTTCCTCACTAATTCTACCAAGCCCGTTCCTTTGGCTATGGTTTTGCTAGATAGTAAACAAAATGGGTGGGAATCTTCATGAGCATTAGTAATTAACTGAAAAGGCATTTGGCTACCTTGAAAGAGTTATAGTTACTCCCACCATTTACCTGCACTTGGTTGAATTTTTTCACTTTGACATTCATAGCACTAGGTGGAAATCACATTACATGAGCATTTATAGAGACCATTGCAATGTTTTGTTTTAATTAAATAGTTGGATTCCCCTTGTCTGTACTAGTTTTGAGTCGACTGTTCATCACCCGAGGAAAAACCTCGAAGGAAACGTTCCTGATCCATCCCCCAACTAGCAAACGGTGACCCACTCTCATCATGGGATAGCACGAGTAGTGCACCCACAACTAATAAGTTTGGGACTATGACCCTCGTGCCAATCCCTTAGAGCTAATCCCTTTCTCAAGGTTATAGATCCATTTTGCCAACTTTCCTTGCCTACATTTTTCCATTGACTAGAAGTTGTCCACCTTGGAGACCTATATGGTTATAAGCATGATCGGGCATGGATGGCACTCTATCCTCCTAATTTTCAAGGACCATTAAGGGTGCACTGGACACCGTGTGATGTGTGGTACTCTTTTGGTTGCTAGACCCTACCTTTAGTTGTGCCATTTCCAAGGTGGGCAACCTATTAAACAAAAAAAATAACATTTCCTAAGGCCTACACTGATAGCTTTGAACTCTTTAACATTGCCACCAGCTATCACATCCTGGTTTAGGAATTTTAACCCAACTCCTTTCCGAAGCTCACACTAGACGCGCTATAGGATAGGCTTCCCCCATCTTTTAGGATCAACTAATCCATGTGCAAGTGCTTTTCATATGGAACCTTTCTTTTTTTTTGTTTTTAAAGTTCTTTGAATATTTGCTACTACCACCATGATATACACTGATGGTCACTTCACCAAGGGTTTTATGGTGACTGTCGTGCCCTCCTACTCATCGGGGTTTAGCCTTGTCTCGAAGGTTAGGTATAGGTCGTAGGCCTAAATGTCATCCATTTTTAGAGCTAGTTGATTTGGCAGGTGAGTTGTTACACACTCTTTAATGGATTTTGACTTCCATGACTACCGTCTTGCTATCTTAATCAATCAACACCTTTTGTGGGTTCTAGGTTAACATATAATTGGGCACCGTAACCTAGCTTTTGGTTCATCCCATATCCCCAGTTTTCCTTACCAAAAATGGCCCACTTAGAGCTCTCAATTCTGTGGCGCAGCTTAACAAAGCAGCCATACCATCCAACTAATTTAAAATTTAAGAATAGGTTAAAGGTGTTGCACCCCCAATGCCTCTAATCATTGGCTTTACCTAATAAAACTCACTAAAGGTTCTAACTATCCTAAGGGAAACTTTGGAAAGAACCAACTGCTGGACGGTTTGATTAGTCTTTCGAACCTATGCCTAAGTCAGATGAATGATTTGCATGTCAGTATCACTGCGAGCCTCTACCGAAGTTTCTTCTAGCTTCGCCCCACTTAGGCATAGTTCACCATCTTTCATGTCCTGATAGGCATGCTCACACTCGAACCCATATTAGAAGATCAAGGTTGATTGGTGGTGCACCCGTTAGGGATACTGCCAAATAGCTTGCTTACGCCTTACGGGTTTTCTAGCTTGTTAACTCACATATATGTCAAACTCTTTGGTCTATGTTTCAAGACGAGTCAGATAGGGAGCCTGTAGGTCAATGTTGAAAGCACATGCATGCTGAGGCACACCAAGATGGCTCATGCTGTATTCCACAATCATGGAGACAACATCTCTATAGGAATATTTAAAGCTCAAGCTTGGGCTGGAACAGCAACTAGCATTGGTCCATGTCCTAAGTTGATCGACATACTAGCTCTCGCTATTCTACATCCGATCGGGGCACATCACTGATCCCTATTCATTTTTTTCCCAACAATTTCAAGCACTCTTTAACTTTCTTTTCAAAGTCCTTTTCATCTTTCCCTCGCAATACTTATTCACTAATGGTTTTTTGCCCATATTTAACCTTGGACAGAATTTACCACCCGATTGGGGTTACATTCCTAAATAACCCAACTCACAAATAGCCAATATTAGTGCGACAAGGTCCAAGCACATTGGGGCTTTCACCCTCTCCAATGCCCCCTTCAGGGGATTGAGGCTTGGTCCGCCATGAAAAATCTTTTACAAACTACAATTTGGATGTTGAAGGTGCTTAATTCTCAAGTTAGGCTCTTCTCGATTCATTTGCCATTACTAGGGGAATCTTGGTAAGCTTTTTTTCCTCCACTTATTAATATGCTTAAACTTAATGGGTGATCCAGGTTGACTCAGAGTCTAATGGGGACTGGATGGGCAACGATCATGCATCACCAGAGATGAGGCACAGTAGGAGCTTTACGTCTAACAATCACTGCATTATTGTTGCCAGGGACTCACTTTTAGGCCAACCATGACCCATGAGATCATGAAAGGCATCTTTTGCCTCCTCACTAGGAGCTGAATGGGTGGGAGGTTAAAGGCGGTGACGATGCATTCCACCCAACCAGGCATGCCCTTAGCTTAATGGCTTAGGGCACAACTTATGTTCAAAGACTCAATGGTTCATCGGATTTGCAATTCACGCCAAGTATCTCATTTTGCTACATTTTTCATTGATGTAAGGCCAAGATATCCATTGTCGAGAGTCATTTTTTATTTTCACGAGGCCATGACACAACCACTTGGCAATGGAAAAACATAAGCAAGGGCCACGAGACTGCCCCTGCCATCCAATAGGCAACAATGGCATAACACCTCCAATGCTTGGTCTGGCTAAGACCGCCCATGCAAACTCTGCTATTACCACCCAAGGAGGATGTTACCCAACTTAGGGACTTGTTCCTAGGGTCTTGGGCACCATCAACTATAGGCATAAGCTTGGCCAAGCCAAGGCATTTTTATGGTTGATGAGAAGGGACCACAAGACTGCCAAATACCCAAAAGACTTTGCCAGACCAAGCTTGCAATTGTAGCTTTGGCTTGCACCACCCCAAAGAGCTGTTGCCTAATTTATGGACTCAGTCTAGGATAGCATCTACTGTAGGCATGGGCTTGAGGTTGGCCAAGCCTTTTTCCCTTATATGTACCAACCAGTCAAGGCCATAGGTGCCTACGAGTCATTGAGCAACTAGTCACTAGACAACACAGCCAAAAGGCATGCACGACCTAGATTTTCCTCTAGGGACATTGCTATAGTGTACCCAATGACAAGCCCATCACGCACACTGACAAGCCCATCACGCACACTGACAAGCCCATCACGCACACCTACTCTCTTATAAGGGAAAGAGGGCCCAAAAAACCACCCCCCAAAGAGCATAAGTGATTTTACAGATATGCTAGCAGTAGACATTAACGTGTTTATAATGGGGACACTTTTTTCAAATAGGCATATCCTACACCAAGGGTCCATAAGTGCCAATGGTGGTTGAGGCATGTGCCTACACCAAGGCCCAATGTCATGAGCTGGGTGTTTCTTATACCAAAACCATACGTCTATGTGGTAGCAAGACTACTCATAGTAAAGGTTAGCCTTTTGTGAGTCTATTTTCTTATTGATAGCTAGATATCTTGATTCTTCGAGCTGTATACTCGAGAGCTCTTTCTCGCTCTAACCCTATAAGGTCACACATAACATTTTTGAACTTAATAGAGAGGAACCCAATGCCCATCATCTTATCAACCCATGATGCTTAGGGTGGCCTTGAGTACCTATCTTTATTTATAAGCATCAAGGACTTGAGCACTAACCCACCTTCCTCATAAGGGCACATAGCCCTAGTTCTGATAATATTATCTTATTTTGGCATGGTGAAAACCCAATACCATGCCCGACTAGATTAGCTACAAGCTCTCATGCTTAAAACCCAAAAGAATAACATAGATGCTGGCCAACAGCTAGCTCAAAGCCACACTAGGCTCATTTCATCCCATGAAATTGATATCTTAGGGCCTTAGACTTTAGCCTTACTCTCGGCTACCTATACAAATGATGGACACCCAACATCATGCTCATCTTACCTTGTGGAACACAAGTGTGCTACCTCAGCTGCAACACACCCTATTGATTGGCCACAAGGGTCTAGTACATGCCTGCATGCTAGCTCACCCATCTTTTAGGCTTGATGGTGCCCTTTCTATGCAAACACCATTTCAAGATCCTTGGTTACTATTTAAACTAACTCAAAGAAAAAAAATTAAGGTGCATAGTGAACGTTATCATCTAACCCAATGGTTCAACGAAAAGCCACAATACGAGGCCTGTTGACCCCAATCATCCTTAGGTTTACCATGACCCGATGAGACATCATGCCACACTCGTGACCCAACAATGCCCACCCACCTAAACACCATAAGTGCCTAGAAGTAGCTCACTTCAAACTAGCCAAGCCCTAACCTGCCTACTAGCTAAAAGGGTGGTGGAGAGCTGACACTAATCATCTTCTATAAAAAGCATAATAGATTTCCCAACCATCCTACCAGGAACCATAATGTTATTTGAAATAAGGACACTTTTCTCCCTAGCCATCTTAAGGCCTTTCTTTACCTAACTTAAGGCCTAGTGACGTTCTTCTTGGTCACCATAATGCTAGCATTCCACCTGTTGCTCCACTAACCCAATCATGCATGCCAGTGCATGGCTTTGATCGACAGCACCTAACTAGCTACCAGGCTCTAGGGTACCCGCGCATTGGCTCGCACTTCCCATGCATCTTAGGGTCTAATGCTTATATAGCCTATACACACTATCATCAACATGTTATCAGGCTTACACTGCCTATACATAGCTCCAGGACCACTATCTTGGCCATAAGGCTTCATCTATTGCACAACTCAGGGTTAGTCATGACAGGATCAAGGCATATCTGGGCCTAACCTTGATATTCTTCCCCACTTACTATGTTGATGCCCTTATCAATGCTAAAACCACACCCAACTCTCATGTAGTACACAGTTGATATTTTTTCATGTCTCTCACTTGTGCCATCACGATTGGGTCAAGATCTCATCTTATAAAGCATCGTTCATAGTACTCATTCATTATCGATGTAGATGGATCTCATCTTAACTCCATTGCACCTCTATGTGATTTCTTTATCTAACCATCAGACTCTATCTTGATTGTTCAATATGTGCCACTACACAGCTTCTTTCATGATCTAATAATGTTAGAACCTTAAGGCACCCTTGTCGATCATGACCTTCAGTAAAATGAAAGACCACTTACCTTGCCACATATTGGTGCTCCTTGTTGGACGTGACCCATCACACCAAACACATGCCTATGGCACCGATGCTTCAATGTACCCCTCTAGACAAGGTGCTTAAGTCAACTACACTTATATGGCACCACCCACAATAGACCCTAGTGTGGTGGCATTCAAACATTTTGTTCATTTTACAACTTGGGTCCTCTCAGCCCCTCCAAGGTCACCTCTCTAGATGTGGCCCTCTGGCAAACTGCCCTTATGGCAACACCTTAACGTATGCTATCTTAGACTCAATCACATACTTAATACTTGTATGCTCCACTACCTTAGCTCAATACCACCAAAAATCACAAGTCTCCCCCACTTTCATTTGAACTCAGCTTGGTTCTACAGTAACCATGTCTCCACGATTGTTCCATAACTTATCTACCTTGACTTTGCATATCTCAAAGGGCAACTCAAAGCCAACTTGATGCTCCATGATCCACCAATCCACTTGATCACATTGTTCACTAACTACTCCATCTCAAAGTTTACCAACCAGCTCGATACTTGTTGACTTACTCAAACTCAAAGCCATCCCATAGGCCAATATCTACTCAAAAGGTTTCATAATCCTAATCAGCTCTATTTTGCCTTGCTCGAACTCATCCAATCTATTGAACAAATGCAACTTAAATGCTAATACCATTGGCTTACTTAACTCGATCGACCCTTTGACCACACAACTCATATGGCCTTATCAACTGGCCAACTCTCACTTGCTTGTTCCACTAAACTACACACTGTCGTGGTCCATTAACCACCATATCTCATAAGGCTTTCTCTCTCAACCAATACAAGCATAGTCCACTAACCAACATAATCTCATGGTCTTTTAACCACCATAACTGTTGGTCCATTGACTATCACAAACTCAGGGTTTTAATCCTTAACCAACTCAAGCTTGTTGCCTCTGCAAAGTGGCTCTATGCTTTGGGCCACTATAATCAGCTCGTACCCCTGCTAAGGCACTTGCACCACATAATAAGTGTATGTATTAGTAACTAATCTCAATAAAGCTCAACTTATGTCCCTCAAGACTACATGCATCCTGGCCTACATGGCCTTGCCTAGCACCATTCCATGATGCATGCCCATTTTGCATATCAGTCTCATCTATTATCCACCACTCGATGGGCATCGCATGCATGTATAAGCAAACACCATTCACTAGGTGAGGCTAAACTCTCATGCCCTTTCACTTGGTATCCAAGTGTCCACTCGAAGGCCTTCCACTTAGGCTAATTTTTCCCACAACATGCATCAACAGCTTGTTCTCGAGCCCATATAGTGACATTATCACAACTGCACATTGATAACTTTCTTTGAGCATAGCACCACCTTGGCCTATCATTATCATGCCTATATCTAAGGTGATGTTAGTCCCACCACTGATCCAAACTAGGCTCTAATACCAACTTTCATGAGCCATGTTTTCCTTATTCCAAAACAACTTGTTCGTGCACCACCAAGACTATTCATAGTTAAAGTCAACCTTTCATAAATCTATTTTCTCTTCGATAGCTTGATAACTCAATCCTTCAAGTTTTATACTTATGAGGCCTTCTTGTCTTTGGTCTCGTAGGGTCACACACAACATTCTTTAACTCAACAGGGAGGAACTTAACTCCCATCATCTCATCAGCCCATAATTCTCAAGGTGGCCTTGAGCACCCATATTTGCCTATAGGCATCAAGGTCCTGAGCACTAACTCACCTTCCTCGTAAAGGTGCACAGCCCTAATTCTCATAATATTATCTCATTTTGGCATGGTAAGAACCCAACACCATGCCTTCTTAAATTATCCGCAAGCTCTCATGCCTAGAACCTAAAAGCATAACATAGATGCTGGTCAGTAGCTAGCCCAACACCATACTAGGCTCATTTCATCCCATAAAACTCATATCTCAGGGCTTTAGCCCTTAACATCTCTCTAGGGTACCCACACGCATGATGGACACCCAACATCATGCTCGTCCCACCTTGGGGAACTCAGGTGTGCTCCCTTAGCCATAATATACCTTTACTAATTAGCCACAAGGGTCTAGTAGTATGCTTGTTTGCAAGCCTGCTCATCCTTCAAGCTCAATGGTGCCCTTCTTACGTAAACACCATTTCATGGTCTTTCGTTACTGATCAAACCAGCTCAATGAGGGAAAATCAAAAGGCATGGTGAATGTTATCACCTAACTCTATGGTTCAACATAGATGTGCAATACAAGTCCTATTAGCCATAACCATCATTGGGTTTACCATATCCCAAGGAGATACTGTGCCATACTCATGACTCGATAATACCCGCCCACTTGGACACCACATGTGCCTAAGAGTAGCTCACTTCAAACTAGCCAAGCCCTTATTTGCCTACTAGCTAAAGGGGTGGTCGAGAGCTAACACTAGTCATCTCCTTATAAAAAGCAAAAAAGATTTCCCAACCATCCTACCAAGAATCATAAGACTGTTTGAAATGGAGACACTTTTTTCTTCAGCCATCTCAAGGCCTTTCTTCATCGAATTCAAGGCCCGGTGACTTTTTTCTTGGTCACCATAATTCCAACATTCTATTTGTTACTCTACCAACCCACTCAAGGGTGCATGCATATAGGTTTGACCAATAACACCTGACTAGCTATCGACTCTAAAATACTTGCCCATAGCTTGCACTTGCCTGTGCATCTTAGGGCCTAGGGCTCACATTACCCACACACAATATTAGCAATATGTTTCTGGGCTTACACTGCTTGTGCATAGTTTCAAGACCACTATCCCAACCATAAAGCCTCATTCACTAATTAGCTTAAGATTAGTCATGGCAAGATCGAGGCACACCAAGGCCTAACCATAACACCCAACATATGTTGATGGCGTTCAAAGCAACTATCTACACATATGCCGATGATGTTTGAAGTAACTGCCCACACCAAAAGCCATCTTTTATCGATGTTGATCAAGGAATGTACTTGTACCAAGGGCTAAAATGTGTCGATGGTGGTCGAGGTAAGTGTCTGTACCAAAGGCTAGCTTGTGCCAATGATGGTCAAGGCATATGCCTGTACCATACACCAGCATATGTTAATGATGGTTGAGGCTTTGGTCAAAGTTTGATTATGAGCCATGATGTACATGGTGGGCTTAAGCATGAGCTAGTACCACATTTTTTTGCCTAGGGCACCATCATTGAAGCATCGTCAGAGAACCTCACCGACAAGATTAAAGGTTTCGATAATTAGGAAAAGGGGTCAAGGTGTAGGCATATGATGTACGAAGGGTGCTAGTCCTTGGCTCTTATATTAGCCTCTTATCCCTCAAGAAACCTTGACAATTCGTACCCCCTTAAAGAGCATAAGAGCTTTTACATGTTTGAAGCCAGTAGGCATTCAAGTGTATGAAATGAGGATACTTTTCTTAAATGGCCATAAAATCTTCTACACTTCAATTTTTTAGCTGAATTTTTTTATGGACACCAATAAATATACAAGGATCATGTAAAAGAAATTTGGGTCCAAAAATCCTTCTAAAAAAATTTCAAAAAATTTTGAACCATAAAAAATTTTAAAAATCATGAAAAATAGAAAATAAGTCATCTTGCCATTGAGCATCACATGAAGGCTTAGGGGACTGTTATATGAATTTTCAAGCTATAAAAATGGCATTGGCATGACAAAAATATAAAATTGTACTTGAACCCACTTATCGCCTGATCATGGTGCACATGGTACACAATCTAAGCCTAGGATACCCATGTGTGGTGCATAGCCCAACATGTGCTATTAGTGTTTGAGGGAACTACCGTAACAAGGGCTAGCATATGCCAATGGTGGTTGAGGAATGTGTCAAGATGAAGGGCCAACAAGTCTCGATAATGGTTGAGGCATATGCATGTGTCGTAGCCTACAAGCTATTCTAGGCCAATAGGTTCTCTTCAAGTCAAGGAATAATTCCAATTTTAGCAAAACAAGTTCTGACAGCCAAGAGGACCAGGCCTAAAGGCCTATTGAAGGCCCAGGTTGTGAAGAACTAGCCTAGAATAGTGGTATAGGTAATGATCAAGACTTCAAAAGCTCAAACACAGTGTTCAAGTTTGGAAGAATTAAGCCAGACCCAAGTGTGGGTGCTGGTGAGTAATGTACAGGCATACAGTTACACCCAAGCAAAAGCACTAATGATCTAGGTATAAGTGCATGATTAGACCCAGGTGCAAGCACACCTGAACATAGTTTTGGAAGGATCAGATTTTAGGGCTTCTAGAAGGCCTAATGCTGTAACACAATCTTTGACAAGTTGGAATTATGTTGAGCACTTGAGTTTCATAGCCTAACATAGGCATATGGAGTTAACTCCTTATCTAAAGCCATAAAGAGTTTAGCTTAAAACCAAAGCTCATGGCACATGCACTGAGAGTCATTTGGTGTTGATGGCACTCAAGTGGGGACAAATGCCTTGGTAGGGATATAAGAGTGGTGAAAGGGTTATAGTGCACAAGTTGCACCAAGTGTCAGCATCTAGCAATGGTGTCTGAGCCAACAACCTACACTAAAGGCCAGTATGTGTCGATGGTGGTCGACACATGTACTAAGACCAATGAACAACACATCTCATTGGTGGTCGAGGCATGTGCATGCATCAAAGGTCATTAGGTGCTGATGGTGGTTGAGGCATATGTATCTGTCATTGTCTGAAAGTGGTCTAAGCCTGATGGTTCTCTCTAAGTTGACGAGCAATTCTAGTTCTAGCATAATAGGGTCTAACAACTGGGAAGACCAGGCCTTAAGGTATATTAAAGGCCTAGGTCATAGGGAACTAGCCCAAAATAATGGTACAAGTAATGATCAAGACTCCAAAGGCTCAAGCATGATGTTAAGGTCAATTAGAATTGAGCCAAGCCCAGGTGCGAGTACTTGTGAGTGCTTATATGAATTTACAAGTCATAAAAATGGCATTGACATAACAAAAATATGAAGATGTGCATGAACCCACCTACTACCCAATCATGGTTGGCATGGTACATGGCATGAGCCCAAGATACTTTGTATGGTATGCGACCTAGCATGTGTCGATGGTGGTTGAAGCATGTGTCGAGACCAAAGGTCAACATGTCCTAATGGTGGTTGAGGCATGTGCATGTGTCACAGTCTGTAAGCTAGTCTATGCCCAAGTGTTTTGTTTGAATCAAAAAGCAATTCCAGTTCTAGTAGGACAGGGTCCAACAGCTAGGAGGATTAATTCTTGAGGCCTACTAGAAGCCCAAGTCATGGGGAACTAGCTTAAATAGTAGTATGGGCAGTGATCAAGACTCTAAAGGCTCAAGCTCAGAGTTCAAGTTTGGCATAATTGAGCCAGGACTACGTACAAGTGCTGGTAAGTGCTTATATGAATTTACAAGCCATAAAAATGGCATTGGCATGGTAGAAATATGAAGATGTGCCTAAATCCACCTACTACCCAATCGTGGTGTGCATAGTGTATGACTTGGGCCCAAGATACCCATGCATGGTGCATCGCCCAGCATGTGTCAATGGTGTCCGAGGGAATTGCTCACACAAAGCGCTAGCATGTATCGATGGTGGTCAAAGCATGTGCTAAGACCAAGGGCCAACATGTCCCAATAGTGGTCAACGCATGTGCATGTGTCATAGTCCACAAGCTGGTCAAGGCCCTAAAGTTCTCTTTGAGTTAAAGAGCAGTTCTAGTTCTATCAAGACAAGGTTCGATAGCTAGGGAGACTAGGCTTTGTGGCCTACTGAAGCCTTAGGTCATGGGAAACTAGCCCAAAATAGTGGTATGACAGTGATCAATACTTCAAAGACTCAGGCATAGTGTTTAAGTTTGACAAAATTAAGAAAGCCTAAGTACTAGGACTGGTAAGAGATGCATGGGCACACAGTCAGATCTATGTACTAATGATTGAGGTGTGGGTGCAAGGCCAGACCCAGTGTAAGCATTGATGATTGAGGTGTGAGCATATGGTCAAACCTACCTATGAGCGCATAATCAAACCTAAGTGCAGGCATTAATGAACATAACCCTAGGAGGATCAAATCGTGGGCTTTTAGAAGGCCCAGTACTGCAACACAATCTTTGGCAAGCTAGAATTATGTTGAGAACTTGAGTTTTTAGGCTGACTTAGGCATATGAAGTCAATTCCCTATCGAAGGCAGCATGAAGTTTGGCTTAAGATTGGAACCCGTGACACATACACCGAGCATCATTTAGTGCTAATGGCGATTGAGCGACAGATAAGTGCCTTGGGTGGGAAGCTCATAACACATATGCCACACCAAGTTCTAGCATATGCTAAATAGGTGTCCAAGGTAATAGCTCACACCATGGGCCCACTAATGCCAACGGTGGTTGAGGCAAGTGCCCTCACCAAGTGCCAACATCTAGAGATGATGTTCGAGGCAACATATCCCACCAAGGGGCCAATATCTACTAATGGTGTCTAAAGCAACAATGGGCCAACATCTACTGATGGTGTTGGATGTAATTGCTCGCACCAACCAAAGGCTAGATGTTATTGATGGTGTTCAAGACAACAATTTACACCAAGGCCAGTATATGCCGATAGAGTTTAAAACAAGTGCCCACACCAAAGGTGAACCCATCCCTTTAACAAATACCAAGGGCATTTGGTTGTCATTTACTTGAACGCTTGAGGGAGGGATGTGATCACCTAGCCGAATGGGTTGCAATGAAGAATACCATTCATCCTCAACCTTAGAGGGGTATGGGGTAAAAAAATGAAGCGAAAGGACTTCAATAGGTATGGAGGGGAAGGATGAATCAGAGTGACAAAGGGCTGAATCTCAAAAGATCATAGCAGTAAGGCCACTCTACCACTTACAATACCCTGTCACATATTTAAGTTGTCTACAAAGGATTCTTACCCTCTGCTTGGTGGGACTTGAGCTCCAAAGAGGCACGTATGGCTTGTCCGCCATGAGGGCTGCACCTATGACACATACCCTTAGGGGTTATGGGCCCCTACTATAGGTTGGCAATTGAGCAATGAGCATGTACATTGCTTCTAGCCCAGATTTTGACTTAGAGGCATTCAGTCATAATCTAAAGCATGATAGCTTTACGCCACTAGCTTTTCAACCAAGTGCAATGACTAATTGTGCAAATCAGTGGTTCCTTTCGTACTAGGTTGAATTACTGTTGGGAAGCTGCCATCAGTAGGGTAAATCTAACCTATCTCATGATGGTCTAAACCTAGCTCACATTCTTTATTAGTGGATGAACAATCCAACACTTGGTGAATTCTGTTTCACAATGTTAGGAAGAGCCAACATCGAAAGGTAAAAAAGCAACATCGCTATGAATGCTTGGCTACCACAAGCCAATTATCCTTGTGGTAACTTTTCTGACACCTCTAGCTTCAAATTATGAAGATCTAAAGGATAAATAAGCCATGCCTTCATGGTTCATATTTGTACTAGAAATTAGAATCAAATGAGCTTTTAACCTTTTGTTCCACACGAGATTTCTATTCTCATTAAGCTTATCTTAGGACACTTGTGTTATCTTTTAATAAATGGGCTGCCCAAGCCAAACTCCCTACCAAAAAATGTCTTTCACTCAGATTGACTGACCAAGGTTGACCATGGGTCTAAAAGAAGGGGTCATGCTTTTCTTTTCATTCAGAGAATAAGTAAAATAATGTTAAAAGTAGTGGTATTATGATTTTACTTGAAGGCTCCCACTTATCCTACACCTATCAAGTCATGTCACAAAGTTAGACTAGAATCAAGCTCAATGGGGTCTTCTTTCCCCACTGATTCTACCAAGCCCATTCCCTTACTTATGGTTTCATTGGATAATAGACAGGGATAGTAGGAATCTCACTAATCTATTCATATGCATCACTAATTAGATTATGAGGTATTTGGCTACCTCGAGAGAGTCATAGTTACTCCTACCATTTACCTACACTTGGTTGAATTTCTTCACTTTGACATTCAAAGCACTAAGCAAAAATCACATTGAGTGAGCATTTGTAGGGACCATCATAACGCCTTGTTTTAATTAAACAATCGAATTCCCCTTGTCCATACCAATTTTGAGATAACTATTCATTGTATGGGGAAGGACCCTAAGGGAGTCATTCCTAGTTTGTCCCTCGACTAGCATGCGATGACCCATTCTCACTATGGGAGTAGCTCGAGCAATGCATCGGTAGCTAACGGGTTCAGGATTATGACCCCTATGCCAAGCTCTTAGAGCCAATCCTTTTCTCAAAGTTACACATTCATTTTGTCAACTTCCTTCGCATACATTGTTTCATCAACCATAGGCTATTTACATTGGAAACCTGATGCAGTTATGAATATGATCAGGCGTGGATGGCACTCGATCTTCCTAATTTTCAAAGACCGTTGAAGGTGCACTAGACACCACATGGCATGCAATGCTCTTTGGATGACTAGACCCTACCTCTAGCTGAGTCATTTTCAGGTGGGCAAGTCGTTAAACAGAAAAGATAACTCATTTCAAGGCCCCAGCAAACATCTCCAGACTCCCTAAAGTTGTCGTCAGCCACTATGTCCTAGTTCAAGAATTTTAACCAGATTTTCTTTTGAAGCTTGTACTAGACGTGCTATTGGATGGGTTTTTCCCATTTCTTAGGATTGACTAGCCCATATGCAAGAGTTGTTCACATGGAACCTTTCCATTCTTCGACCTTCAAAGTTCTCATTTGAATATTTTCTACTACCACTAAGATTTGCACTAATGGTCACTTTACATCGGCTCACATTCTGAGTTTTACAATGACTACCACGCCCTCTTACTCATCGAGGAATGGCCCTCGCCCTGATGGCCAGGTATAGGTTGTGTGCTTAAGCACCATCCATTTTCAAGGCTAGTTTATTTGGCGAGTTATTACACACTCCCTAGCAAATTTCAACTTTTATGACCATCGTCCTACTATCTTAAGTAACTAATACCCTTTATGGGTTCTAGGTTAGTGCATAATTAGGCACCATAACTTAGCTTCATTTTCATCCTACATCATCATATTTGCTTACCAAAAATGGCCCACTTTGAGCTCTCAATTTCTTGGTGATGTTCAATAAAGCAGCCATGCCGTCTTACCTATTTAAAGTTTGAGAATAGGTCGAGGGCATTGCACCCCCAATGTCTCTAATCATTGGCTTTACCCTATAGAATTCGCTAAGGGCTCCAGCCATCTTGAGGGTAACTTCAGAGGGAACTAGTTACTAGATGCTTTGATTAGTCTTTCACCCCTATACCCATGTCAAATGAATGATTTACACATCAATGTCACTGTGAATCTCCACTAGAGTTTCCTCTGGCTTTACATTACTCAGGCATAGTTCACCATTTTTGGGTCCCAATAGGCATGCTCACACTTGAACCCTTCTCAGAAGATCACGGTCAATCGTTGGTACACCCATGAAGGATCCTACCAATCAGCTTCCTTATATTTTATGAGTTTTCTAGCCTGTTAACTTGAATACATTCAGACTCATTGGTTCGTGTTTCAAGATGGGTCAGATAGGGAGCTCGCAAAGTGACACCGAAAGTGTATAGGTGCTGAGGTAGGTTAAGATGGCACGTACTTTATTCCATGATCACGGTGATGACGTCTCAATGGGCATATTGAAAGCCCAAGCTTGGGCTGCCACTATGATCCATATTAGTACATGCCCCGAGCTGATCGATGGACTGACTCTCGCAATCCCACATCTAATTGGGGCACATCATCAGGCCCTATCCATTTCTTTCCTAACAATTTCAAGCACTTTTTAACTCTCTTTTCAAAGTCCTTTTCATTTTTCCTCATGGTACTTGTTCACTATCAATCTCTCACCCAAATTCAGCCTGGGATAGAATTTACTGCCCGATTGGGGCTGTATTCCCAAACAACTCAACTCATAAATAGTGCCTCATGGTGTAATAGGGTCCAAGCATAATGGGGCTCTCACCCTCTCTGGTGCTCCTTTCTAGGGACTTAGGCTTGGTCTACCACTGAGGATGCTTCTCCAGACTACAATTCAAACACTGATTTTCAAGCTAGGCTCTTTTTGGTTCGCTTAACATTACTAGGAGAATCTTGGTAAGTTTCTTTTCCTTTGCTTATTGATGTGCTTAAGCTCAACAGGTGATTTTACCTAACCTAAAGTCATGATGCAAGCATCAACCGAGCTATATGAGGGCTCCAATGGGGTCTAGATGGACAACGAGCACGTGTCACCAGAGACGAGGCACGTCAGGAGCTTTACCACTGATGGTCATGGTGCTATCATTGCCGGTGACACACTTTTAGACAAACCACGATCGATGAGATCATAAGAGGCCATTTTCCAGCCCCTTCACCCATAGCCCAATGGGTAAGGGGTTGGAAGGGGTGATGATGCATGGCACCCAGGCAAGTGTGTCGTCGACCTAATGGCTTAGGGTGCAACTTACGTTCAAAGACTCAATGGTTCATGGGATTCTATAATTCACACCACGTATCGCATTTTGCTACATTCTTCATCAATGTGAGAGCCAAGATATCCATTGTCGAGAGTTGTCTTGGTTTTTCATAATAAAAGGAGTCATGATGCCACTCGTTCATGCACTGCAAAAGGGATGGCGACGACATATGAGCTCTTTTTCATTTTGGTTCCTTGGTGCGATTTGTGCTGAGGGCTCGTTATTCAATTGGGGGTAATGATACCAATTGTTTCACCTACCTTAGAGGTGGAACAAAGTGACCATCAATCCTGTTGAGGGCCAAAAGGGGCTTAAAGCATGGAGACACCCTCACCTCCTTAGTGTTTCATTAATGCATTCATGGGTCATTCATTAAGCAGGTTTCTACAATGATCCTTTCATAAGTTCTCCTACAAAAATCTTGTTACAACTTCTCCTTCCTTTAAATGATAAGGTTTCAATGGATTCTTGTGATGTTGCAGGCATCAAACCATCCATGTCACCATGATCTAAATGCTTCACCAAATCATTCAATCAGTAGAAACCACAAATGGTGCCTATAAAGGGAAAGAACATAGTTAATGCAAGCTGATGACTCATGTTTACTAGGAATTCCTTGTTGAAAACCAATAATTGCAATGATCTATCCCCATCATGATGAAATTTTAAAGATTACACAGGCCTATCAGCCAAGGCTATAAACTCATTGAATACATCAGTGTAGTACGCATGCAACCTATAACATCTAAAGGCTTCATAGACCTGTTAATGCCTCAAACTTCTTTAGCTTAACCGGCCATAGTCCTTTTAAGAAGCCAGCCATAAAGGATCATCTCCATGCAGCTAGTTAGCAAGCTGAGGTCTTATTTGTTAACAAAATTAACTAGACAAATGACTCTACCAACTAAGAATGGCCATGCACCACCACCCATAGAATCAAGTGAAAACTTTCAGTCTGTCAATCCTTACTATGTAAGTTTCATCCTTGCAAGCATACTCTCCCTAAAACCCAAAGACTTTGATTTCTCTAAGGTGTTGGTAGAGTCCTAAAAATAACATCTGTTAATCCGTGGTTGACATTGTTTATGGTTGAGACTAGGATGGTATTTGATCATCTTTGGGCCCCTAACTTTCATTCTTGATTAATGAAAACATCCTTGGCAAATGCGTTGGCAATTGTTCATCTTTCATAAATCAAAGAATTTTACCTCAAACTATAAAATAAAAATGCTCGTTACTATCTCTATTAATCATTACTTTGATCCTGAAGGCCAACACAATAGCACCAAAATCTTATGATGTTATCCTATGCTAATGTATACAAGCATAAGCTAGCTTTGAGCATTATAATTTTTTCAAAGTAATGGCACAGAAGGAATGACCCAATAATTAAGGCTAAGAATGCATTGCCGACAGTAGGGATGAGTAGATTGATACTCATCATGAGACAAACCAAATGATCTAACCCTAGTTCCAACTACAAGCTTTTTAACTATAACAATTTAAATATGCACTATTAGAGCTGAAATTATTATAGCTGCTAGCTCCAGACTTGCCCTCTAATGGATCCTCATTAAGGGATTTAGATTTCCCTCCAATATATTGTTATTTATTATCACAACCTCTTTATGTTAGCATTAGGTAACTTGCATGCCTGTTGCCTTCCTTGGATGTGGTAGCCATTTCTCATGCTCTTTCTCTGGAATCGAACCTTAATTCTCCATTACTTGTGACCACTATAGTAGGCCATTATCCTACCATTAAAAGTTGATAGGGTAGAAATTTGAATGATGTGTCACCGGCATAAAAAGGCCATGTAATCCGTCGAGCTATCATGAATCATTAAAGTAATGGGCAAAGCCCACATTAACCTTTTATAAAATAAATGCATCCTATTCAAAAGTTAGGGTTTGCTGCACATATTAAGCTTTAGAATTACTACAGTTATCCAAGTAGTAGATACCATTAAACAAACTATAACTAATTTAATAAGCCATTCATAGTTTCACAGTCTGAATTAGTTCATATTTACACATGCATGGTTTAATCTTTGAGACAAGCATATGGCTATTGGCAAGATCAACCAGGTAGCATTCCTTTAGGACATTAGTGCTACATGGGCCTCATCTCACTGACTAAGCAGTGAAAAGAGCCAACACAAAGCATAAACATCATGTAGGTCGAGCACGTAAAATGCTAGCATCAAACAAACAAGGACCAAGAGCCCATATCCTCAAAACATTCCATATTTGAGAGCATGGTAGAATACCAGTGCACCAATGCAGCCATAAGAGTTTGGGTGGCACACATGAGACACGAGGCACGATTAGGGTCTAACTCATAGCCCTTAAGGATATAAAATGGATAATAGATGGTAAGACATTTGGTTTCTAATGATTTAGGTTTGTAACACAGGATTCTAATTATGCCCCTAGGGTACGATAACCACATAGAAAGAGATTAAAGAGGATGACGGTCAGCAGTTTGATGCATCAAGCATAGAGCATGCCAACCAAGCAACCGTAGCACCACTCATATGCCCATTGCTTACAAGTGGTAGCATCTACGCACACCGATCCATAACCCACCCACTCAATTGCTCGATGAGTGAGTGGAGGAAATGATGTACGAGGCCATGCCATAACCATTTAGCATGGGAAAAACACAAGCAAAGGCTACAAGATTGCCCCATCATCTAATAAGCAACAATGGCACGACACCACCATTGCTTAGTTTGGCTAAGACTACAAGCAAACTCTATTGTCACCACCTCAGGGGGATATTGCCTAATTCAGGGAGTTATTCCTAGGGTCTTGGGTAGCATCGGTTGTATGAAAAGGCTTGGCCAGGCCAAAGCATTTTTATGGTCGATAAAAAGATATCATGAGACTACCAAATACCTGAAAAACTTGGCCAAACCAAGCCCGTGACCACAACTTCTGCTTGCCACCCCAGGGAAGCATTGCTCAATTCAAGGACTTGGTCTAGTGCAGCAACAATCACAAGCATGGCCTTAAGCTCAGCATAACCAAGCCCTTTTTCTATATGCACGCCAATCAATTGAGGCCATGGGCACTTGCTGGTCACTGAAGCAACTAGTTGTCAGACAACACAGTCAAAAGGTATGCATAGCCTAGATTTTGCTCTAGAGATGTTGTCATGGATGTACATAATGATAGGCCCATCACGTACACCTTTTCCTCTCATAGAAGGAAGAAAGCCTAAACAATCACCCCTTAAAGAGCATAAAAGATTTTATAGATATACTAGTAGTAGACATTAAAGTGTCTATAATGGAAACACTTTTTTCAAACAAGCATATCTTGCACCAAGGGTCCATAGGTACCAATGGTCATTGAGGCATGTACCTATACCAAGGCCCAGTTTCACGAGCCATGTGTTCCTTACATTGAAACCACATATTCATTTGGCACCAAGACTACTCATAGTCAAGGTCAACATTTCGTGAGTCCATTTTCTCAAGGATAACTCGATATCTCAATCCTTCAAGCCGTATACTCATGAGCCCTTCCTAGTTCTAACCCCGTATAGTCACACGCAACAATCTCAAACTTAATAGAAATGAACCTAATTCTTATCAACTCATAGCTCACGATTCTCAAGGTGGCCTCAAGCACCCATCTCTATTTGTAGGTGTCATAGTCCATGCACAAGTCCTAAGCCAAGTAGGCTGAAAGATATAGCTTTTTTAAGTTAATGCAGATGAAGGATCAAGAAAGATCAAAAACAAGGTCAAAAATGCACTTATGTAACCCAAGTGTGCAAACTAAGGCCTAGGCTAAGGTACTAAAGCATGGTGAGGTCAGCAACCTAGTGCTGAGAATAACGACTACTCATTGGAAGGATCTAGAATACCCTAAAAGAATGGCACAAGTAGACAGGTATGGAAGGCTCTAGATTAGCCTAGAGATAGGCCAGATGTGTGAGCATAGAAGAGTCTATAGTAGCCCAAAGCCAACAAGGTGCACAAGCACTAAAAGTTCTAAAAGGGCCTAGCATAGGAACAATAGTGGGTATTATAGCGAGTAAACAATGAATACTTTAGAAGGCCTTAGTTACAGGTAGAATAATAACCAAATAGGGAAAGTTCTAGATCCTACTAGGCATGGGACTTAATGGTAGTGTTTGAACTCTTCCTGACCCAAGGCTTAATGGGGAGCCTAGAACAAGCTAGATATTGTAAAGGCCTTAGTCTTCCAAGGAAGTGTCTAAGGAATTGGAATGGTTTAGAAGACCTATAAAGGCCACACAATTGGATCAATAAGGGCCATATGTGTTAGGGAGGCTCAAGTATAAATAGAAGCCCTCCTTTCATTTTTAAGCAACAAAAAAAAAGAAAGAGAAACCAAGTCATAGACTTAGCCATACTTAAAGACTTAAAGATAGATATAGGAGTCATTGTAAAGGCATTGAGCAATTGTATATAGCATCAAGTAAATAGAAGTTACAATTGTTTTAACTCTTCTTTCTAGCTTTCTTCCAAGCTCCTAGGGAGCCAATGGAGTACATGGCATAAGCATTCAACATAGAGTCAGAAAAGATGCTAACTTAAGCACATGGATGGTAGTTTCTAGCCTAAAGCTACATGGGTGCTAGGCTTAAGCCCCCCACCCATGACAATTAGTATTAGAGAAGGTTTTGAACCTTGGCAATGACCAGTGTTGGTGTCAATTAGAGTGCACGTGTAGCTTCCATGCTTATGTGTCACTTAGGCTATTAACTTGCATTTAAAGTTACAAGCTATAGGCATTATTGGTAATAGGTGTTGAGAGTAGAGCACATGGACACTTGAGTGCTCCTAAATATGTGTAAGAGATCCTTAGTTCAAGCTTTACATTTGTGGCTGAGTGCACAAGTGATGTCCATAAAGGTCGCTTACCCATAAACAAAGAGAGAAAGGCTAGTATGAGTGAGAGGTTCTCATCTATGAATGCTAGTTCAATGACACCAAAGATCATATAAGAGTGCTAGACTCCATATGCAAGGAGTCCAAAAAAAGGTAAAAGCCATGGATAAAAGCTAAGTGAAATGGTAAGGTGCGAGACTTAAAGCAAGAGCATTGCCATTGTTAAGTCGATGGTCAGGGCTAAGTACACTAAGTCTCTACAGCCTATGGGTAAGGGCTGAGCCTAGGGGTAAGGGCCTGAGTGAGAAAGATAAGAGTAATATATTTTTAGGGGAAGAGAAGGCTAATGAAGAACCATAACATTGGAAGGCAATGACCAAGGGTTCGATCCAGGATAAAGGTACAATGACCATGTCTTTTAACTACTTTTTATGCTTAGGACCGTATAAGGCCATGGAACACCCATAGTAGAAAAAGCTTTGAGCCATTGTGAAGACTTAGGGAAAGTCCAATGGCAAGAGTCATGATGGCAGTTGAGTCGACAGAAGAAGATCTCTCAAGCTTTTGATGAAGGCAAGGTGAGTGTGGCTATGAAGAGCCACTAGCTCTAGAGATGGATAGTTTGTCAAAGAAATGGTAATAGCCTAGACATGTGCATTGCATGCCTTGCACCTGTGTGCTCTACACACCTTAAAGGGCTCATTAAGTGAGAGAAGAGGCAAAAGACCCCCTGGTTTAGAGGAAAGGATAATGGCACATCAAACATTGAGGCATTACACACTTTGACAAGCTAGAATTACAGAAGCCTATGGGACATAAGCATTGCATTCCTCAAAGGGCCCATTGAGCATAGAAAAAAGGTAATTACATGTCACCAGCTAAGGCACTGCTTACTTTGACAAGCATTGGTGTGATGGGAATCGCATTTGATTATGATTAAAATAAAGGATGACAGTGAAGGTGTATCGAGAACCATTATGGACAAATAACCATCATGTGCCAAGAACCATTAGAACGAGAATGGGACATAAATCTAGTGTATTCGTGCCATGAAAGAATGACATCCTCTAGCAACGAGGGCATTGCTAGAACAAGTAAGGGAGAATGTCATAGTCCATGCACAAGTCCTAAGTCGAATGGGTTGAGAGACACAGCTTGTTTGAGTTGATGCAAGTGAAGGATTGGGAAGGATTGAGAACAAGGTCTTAAAGGCATATATGAGGCCTAAGTGTCTAGACTAGGGCCTAAGCTAAAGTATGAGAGCATGGCAAGGTGAGTAACCAAGTGTCGAGAATGGGGACTACTCATTGGAATGATCTAGAATGCCCTAGAAGAATGGCACAGGCAATAGGCATAAAAGGCTCTAGATTAGCTTGGAGATAGGCTCGGTGTGTAGGGGTAAAAAAGTTTAGAAAAGCCTGAAGACCAGCCAAGTGCACAAGCACCAAAGGTTCTAGAAGGGCCTAGCATGGGAATAGTAATCGGTACTATAACACCTAGATGAGGAAGGGATTGGAAGGCCCTAGCTGTAGGTAAAGTAGCAACCAAAGGGGAAAGGTTTTGGAACCCACTAGGTATGGACACTTAGCAAGAGTGGCCGAACTCTTCCAAACCTGAGGCTCAGTGGGGAGCTTAGAACAAGCTGGATTTTACAAAGGCCTTAGCCAACCTAGGAAGTGTCTAAGGACTATGAAAGCATCTAGAAGGCCTATAAGGGCCACACACTTTGATCAATAAGGGCCATATATGCTAGAGAGGCTCAAGTATAAATAGGGGCCCTATCTCTTATTTGTAAACAATAAGAAAAAAGTAAGAGGAACCAAGTCATAGACTTAGCCATACTTAGAGACTTGGGGATAGACTAGGAGTCATTATAAGGGCATTGAGCAATTGTATATAGCATCAAGTACATAGAAGTTACAAGCTTTAACCTCTTTTCTAGCTTTCTCCAAGCTCTTAGGGAGCTAATGGAGTGCATGGCATAAATATTTGGCATAAAGTTAGAAAAAAAGCTGACTTTCGACACATGGATGGTAATTTCTAGCCTAAGGCCACATGAGTGATAGGTTTAAGCCCTCAGCCCATGACATGGGCATCAAGGTCCAAAGCACCAACCCACCTTGCTCATAAGGGTGCACAACCCCAGTTCTCATAATATTATCTCATATTGGCATGGTGAGAACCTAATACCCTGCTTGGATCATCTGCAAGCTATCATGCCTAAAACCCAAAGGCATAACACAAATGCTAGTCAATAGCCAACCTAGAGCCACATTCAACCAAGAGTGCATTGTTGACAATAAAGACAAGTAGAACGGTGCTCATTGTGAGGTAGACCAAATAACCTAACCCTAGTTCCAACTACAAGCTTTTTAATTGCAACAATTTAAATATACACTATTAAAGCTAGAATTATTGCAGCTATAGGCACCAAACTTACCCTCCAATTAATCCTTATTAAGGGATTTAGATTGTACTCATTCTAATTACCAGACTTATAAAGCCCGATATTGTTATTTATTGTCACTACCTCCTTATGTCAGGATTGGGTAATTTGTACAACTACTGTTTTCTTTGGATGTAGTAGCCATTTTTTATGCTCTTTTTTTGGAATCGAACCTTAATTCTCTATCACCCATCACCACCATAGTAGGCCACTGTCTTACCATCAAAAGTTGATAGGGAAAAATTTTGAATGATGTGTCACCAACACAAATGCTATGCGATCTAACAAGTTATTATGAATCATCAGAGCAACAGATAAAGCCCACATCAACCTTTTATCTAATAAATGCATCCCTTCCAAAAGTCAAAGTTTGTTGCATGTATCAGCTCTAGAATTACTACGGTTATTTGAGTAGTAGATACCATCAAATAAACTATAACTAATTTCATGAGCCATTCATAGTTTCACAATCTAAATTAGTTCATAGTTACACATGCATGCCTTAATCTTTAAGACAAGTATATAACTAATGGTAAGATCAACCAGGTAGCATTCCTTTAAGGCATTGGCACCATATGGGCCTCAACACACTGACCAAGAGTGAAGAAAGCCAACACGAATTATAAGCACCGTGTGTGTTAAGCACATATAATGCATAGCATTAGACAAACAAAGGTTGAGAGCCCACACTACAAAACGTTTTGCACTGAGAGTACAATCGAACACTAGTGCACTAATGCAACCACGGGGGTTTTGGTGGCACACTTGGGACACAGGGCACAATTGTGATTCAACTCACAGCCCTTAAGGACATAAGGTGGGTGAAGGATAGCAAAACATCTGGTTTCCATCGATTTAGGTATGCAACACAAGATCCCGATTATGCCCCTAGGGTACGATGACCACATAAAAAGAGATTGAAAAGGATGATGGGTCAGTAGTTTGATGCATTAAGCATAAAGCCTACCAACATACATAACCATAGCACCACTCATATGCCTATTGCATACAAGTGGCAGTTTCCACATACACCAATCCATAACCCGCTCAATCAATTACTCAATGAGAGAATGGTGGAAATGATATACAAAGCCATGCCACAACTGCTTGGCATAGGAAAAACACAAGCAAAGGCCATGATACTACCACTGCCATCCAACAAGCAACAATGGCATGGCACCACCAATGTTGGTCTAGCCAAGATCACACAAGCAAACTCTGTTTTCACCAACCTAGGGGAACGTTGCTTGATTTAGGGACTTGTTCTTGGGGTCTTGAGTAGCATTAGCTGTATGCATAGGCTTGGCTAGGCCTAGGCATTTTTATGGTTAATAAGAAGGGACCACGAGATTACCAAATACCAAAGAGACTTGGCCAAACTAAGCCTACGACTATAGCTTTTGCTTGCACCACCCCAAAGAGTCGTAGTCCAATTCAAGGACTTGGTCTATGGTCTAGGGCAGCATCAATCACAGGCACAGGCTTGAGCTTTTCATAATTGAGCTCTTTTTTCATATGCACCCCAACCAGTTGAGGCCATGGGCATTTGTGGGTTATCGTAGCAACCAGTCACCTGACAATATAGCCAAAAGGCATACACAGCCTAGATTTTACTCTAATGACATTACCATGGATGCACACAATGACAGGCCCATCATGTACACCTATTCCCTCTGTGGGAAAGAGAGAGTAAGCCCTTACAACCACTCTCTAAAGAGCATAAGAGATTTTATAGATATGCTAATAATAGAGTTAAGGTGTTTGAAATAGGCATATCTCATACCAAGGGTCTTCAGGTGTTGGTGGTGGTTGAGGCATGTGCCTGCACCAAAGCCCAGCATGTGTCAATGGTGTTTAAGGCAAGTGCTTATAGTAAGGGCTAACATGTGCCAATAATGTTCGAGGCAACTGGCCTCACCAAAGGGTCATCTTCTATCGATGTTGATTGAAGCATGTTCTTGCACTAGGTCTAGATTGTACCGATGTTGATCGAGGCATGTGCCTGCACCCAAGGGCCAGCATGTGCCAATGGTGATTGAGGCAAGTGTCCTATACCAAATGCTAGCTTGTGTCGATGGTGGTTGAGGCAAGTGCCCATACCAAAGGCCAACTTGTGTCAATGATGGTCGAGGCATGTTCTCGTACCATGCACTAGAATGTGCCGATGAGGCTCAAGGCCTTGGCCAAAGTTTAATTCTAGGCCATGGTGCACATGCTAGGCTGAAGCATGTGCTGGTGTTGCATCTTTTTGCCAAGGCACCATCATCACAGAACCTAACTGATAGCATTGAAGGTTTAACAATTAGAGAAGGGGGTTGGGGGTGCATGCATATGATGTGTGATGGGTGTTGGTCCTTGGCCCTTATATTGGCTACCTATCCCTCAAGGAACCTCAATAACTCATGCCCCCTTAAAGAGCATAGGAGCATTTCTAGGTTTGTAGCTAGTAGCTATTCAAGTGTTTGAAATAAGGATGCTTTTTTTCAAATGGCCATAAAATCTTTTACACTTTGATTTTTTAGCAAAATGTTTTTATGGATGCCAACAAAAATACAAGGATCACGTATACAAATTTGGAGCCAGAACTCCTTAAAAAATTTTTAAAAAATCTCAAACCATGAAAATTTTTAAAAATCATGAAAAATAAAAAATAAGTATCTTACCGTAAAACTTCACATGAGGGCTAAGGAGACCATTATATGAATTTACAAGCCATAAAAATGGCATTGGCATGGTAAAAATATAAAGATGTGCCTGAACCCACCTACTACCCGATTGTGGTATACATGGTGCGTGGCCCAGGCTTAGGATACCTACGCATGGTGCACAACCTAGCACATGCCAATGGTGTTTGAAGGAACTACACACACCAAGGGCTAGCAATGCCAATGGTGGTCAAAGCAAGAATCGAGACCAAGGGCCAACTGTCCCGATGGTGGTTAAGACATGTGCATGTGTTATGATCCGTAAGCTAGTCTATGCTTAAAGGTTCTTTTTTAGTTAATTAGTAGTTTCAGTTCTAGCAAGATAGAGTTTGATAGCTAGGGGGACCAAGCCTAGAAGGGTGCTAGAGGTCTAGGCCATGGGTAACTATCTCAAAACAATGGTACAGACAATGATCAAGACTTCAAAGGCTCAGGCCTAGTGTTCAAATTTGACAGAATTGAGACAGGCCCAGGTGCAGGACTGGTGAGCATTATATGAATTTACAAGCCAAAAAAATGGTATTAGTATGGTAAAAATATAAAGATGTGCCTAAACCCACCTACTGCTTGATCAAGGCGTGCATGATGCATGGCCTAAGCTAGGATACCTTCGCTTGGTGCATGGCCCAACATATGCCAAGACTATGGGCCCACATGCCCTAAAGGCAATCGAGGCATATGCATGTGTCACTATCCATAAGCTAGCTAGGCCCAAAAGTTCTCTTTAAGTCGATGAGCAATTTTAGTTATAACAGGACAGAATCTAATAGCTAAAAAGATCAGGTCTTGAGGCATAGTAAAGGTCCAAGTCATGGGAAACTAGCCTAGAATAGTGGTACAAATAGTGATCAAGACTCCAAAGGCTCAGGCACAATGTTCAAGCTTGGTAGAATTAAGCAAGGCCTAGGTACGGCATTGGTGAGCATTATATGAATTTACAAGCCATAAAAATGGTATTGGCATGATAAAAATATAAAAATATAAAAATATACCTCAATCTACCTACTACTCGATCGAGGTGTGCATGGTGCATGGCTCAAGCTTAAGATACCTATACGTGGTACGTGACCCAACATGTATCGATGGTGTTCAAAAGAACTACACACATAGAGGGTCAGCATGTGTCGATAGTGATCGAAGCATGAGTCAAGACCAAAGCCAACATGTCCCAATAGTAGTCGATGCATGTACATGTGTCACGATACATAAGTTGGTCTAGGCCTAAGGGTTCTCTTCGAGTTGAAGAGCAATTCTAGCTCTAGTGGGACAGGGTCTGATAGCCAAAGGGACTAGGCCTTAAGGCCTACAAGAGGCCCAAGTCATGGGAAACTAGCCTAGAACAGTGGTATGGGCAATGATCAAGATTCTTGAGGCTCAAGCATGATGTTCAAGTTTGGCAAAATTGAGCCAGGCCTAATGCAAGCATTGGTGAGCTTTACATGAATTTACAAGCCATAAAAATGGCATTGGCATGGTAGAAATATGACGATGTGCCTGAACCCACCCACTGGCTGATCATGGTGCACATGATGCATGACTCAAGCCTAGGATACCCGTGCTTGGTGTGCGACCTAGCATATACTAATGGCATTTGAGGGAACTACCCACATAAAGGGCCAGCGTGTGCTGATAGTGGTCAAAGCATGTGCCAAGACCAAGGGCCAACATATCCCGATGCCAGTCAAGGCATGTGCATATGTCATAGTTTGCAAGTTAGTCTAGGCTTAGGGGTTCTTTTTAAGTCAAGCAATAGTTTTAGTTCTAGTGGGACAAAGTCTGATAGCCAAGGGGACCAGGCCTTAAGGCCTACTAAAAGTTTAGGTTATGGGGAAATAGCCTAAAATAGTGGTACAGATAATGATCAAGACTCTAGAGGCTCAAGCATGATGTTCAGGTTTGGCAGAATTGAGCCAGGCCCATATGCCAACTCTGGTGAGCTTTATGTGAATTTACAGGCCATAAAAATAGCATGCCACAACAAAAATATGAAGCTGTGCCTAAACCTACCTACTACTCAATTGTATTGTACATGAAGCATGGCCCAAGCCTAGGATACCCATACACAATGTATGGCCCAGCATGTGCAGATGGTGTTAGAGAAAACTGCCCACACAAATGGCCAGCATGTGCAAATGGTGGTCGAAACATGTGCATGTGTCATGGTCCACAAGCTGGTCTAGGTTCAGAGGTTTTTTTTTAATTGAAGAGCAATTCTAATTCTAATGGGACAGGATCTAATAGCCAAAGGACTAGGCTTTGAGGCCTATTGAAGGATAAGTCACATGGAACTAGCCTAGAATAGTGGTATAAGTAGTGATCTAGACTTTAGAGACTCAAGCATAATGTTCAGGCTTGACAGAATTGAGGTTAGCCTAGGTGCAAGCGTTGGTGAGCATTACATGAATTTACAAGCCATAAAAATGGCATTGGCACAGAAAAATATAAAGAAGTGCCTAAACCTACCTACTGCCCAATCATGGTGTGCATGGTGCATGGCTTGGGCCCAAGATACCCATGTGAGGTATGTGGCCTAGCATATGCCAATGGAGTTTTAGGGAACTACCCATACAAAGAGCTAGCATGTGTTGATGATGGTCAAAGTATGTGCTGAGACCAAAGGCCAACATGTCCTAATGGTGGTCGAGGCATGTGTATGTGTCATGGTCCGTAAACTGGTTCAGGCTTAGAGATTCCTTTCAAATTGAGAAATAGTTCAAGTTCTAGTGGGACAGGGTTTGACAACTAAAGGAACCAGGCCTTGAAGCCTATTGAAGGCCCAGGTCATGGAAAACTAGCCCAAAATAATGGCATAGGCAGTGATCAAGACTCTAAAGGCTCAAGCATGATGTTTAGTTTAGTAGAATTGAGCCAGGCCCTAATGTCGGCACTAGTGAGTGATACGCAGGCACATAGTTAGACCCAGGTGTGGTCACACCTAAACACAACCTTGGAAGGATCAAATTTGTGGGCTTCTAAAAAGCCTAGTACTACAATACAATCTTTGATAAGCTAAAATTATACTGAGCACTTAGGTTTTATAGGCTAACTTAGGTAGATAGTGTCAATTCCTTATCTAAGGCTGTATGAGTTTGGCTTAAGACCGGAGCTCGTGACACATGCATTGAGTGTCATTTGGTGTCAATGGCGATCAAGAGGCAAACAAGTGCCTTGGGTAAGAAAGTCATGATACACATGCTAAACCAAGTGCCAACATCTGCCAAAGAGGTGTTCGAGGCAAAAACCCACACCAAGGGCCCATTTGTGCTAACGATGGTCAAGGTAAGTATTGGCACCAAGTGCCAGTGTCACAGCCCATACGTGTATAACATGGTCGAGGCACTTGTGATGAGGGCTTAAGCTTGAGGTCTAAAACAAGGGCATAGAATGCTTGCACAAGCTCTTAAACCAAAGTTACACTTCTAGAAGGGCCCCAAATGGACGAAGCCCTAATGCATGCAAACCAAGCCCCACTATGGGCACACCAAGCCACATCAGACCCAACAAAGCACCAAGCCCAAGCAAACCTAATAGAAAAAACTTTCTAAAAGGATCTAGAGACTTTCAAGGATAGTATAGTTTCCTATACAATTTGAACTCTTGATATATATCTCATGTAATCTCTTTGTAATCTTAAACTCTGTAATAGCCATTGGATTGAGTCATTCTTGCCACTGATTCATGGGGTCTTCAACTATAAATAGAGGGCCTTTCTACCTTCATTGGATGTACAGAAACACTTGAGTGAATACAAGTTACAGCATTTTCAAGCATCTCTTTCTCTTTAGTCTTTTCTAGCTTTAGAGTGACTTTTAATGTTCTTCTGAGCGCTCACTCTTTAAGAATGTTTTTAGGCTAACTTGGGCATACAAGAAAAGAGTCCAACTTAAGGTTGTATGGAGCATTGGCATAAGTCCTAGGCCCATGACAGTTGGTATCAAAGCAGGTTTGCTTTAAGGTTATGTTTAGTTTACACTCAAGGTGTTCGAGGGAATGGCATCTCAAAGAGATGTTGGTAGCCAAAAGCTAGAGGTTCAAGAGCCAACCCATGGAAAAGAAGAAAAGGCTACCCCATGGGACATGATGTCAACCCTGGATGGTCGTTTAACCAAGATAGAGGTAATAGTGTTAGATCTTAGAAAGAGGTTCAAAAAGACTGAAGAGGAGATCAAGGAACAATTCCATGGTGCCCTCAACGAATCCATCAACATGTTCACCTAAAAGAATGAAGCCTTGGAGGCCATGGTTAAGGTGATGCACAAGGAAATGAATGAGCTCAAAATGGAGCTCATAGCATGCGAGGTAGCTATTAGGAATGGTGTGTTAGCTGTAACAACTAAGGCTCAAGTAAAAGTTCCAAAGCCAAAGGAGTATAAAGGAGCTAAGTCCATAAAAGATGTGGACAACTTTCTATGGGGAATGGAGCAATACTTTTGAGCCATAGGCATTGATGAGGATGCCACTAAGGTAAGCACAGCTTTTATGTATTTGGTTGACATTGCACTATTATGGTAGAGATGCAAGTGTAATGATGCAAGCCACAAAGATGTTATTGTCTGGACTTAAAAGGAGTTTCAGGTAGAGTTTAAGTAGCAGTTTTACCCTGAGTATGCTAATGATGAGGCAAGGGTAAATTTTATAGGCTTAGTTAAGAGGTGAGGTGTGAGAGTATGTTTGAAAGTTTCTAAAACTAATACTCTAGATTTCAAATCTTGGAAAAGAGGAAAGTCTCTTTTGTTTCATGGATGGAGTCAAACCATAGGCTAAGAATGAGTTACAGTGAAAAGGTGTCAAAGATCTAGTCAAAGCCATGACAACTATTGAATCCTTGGTGGAAATCTGGCCATAAAAGAAGTCTGAGTCATTCAAGCCAAAAGGTAATGGTAGAGACCAATAGTCCAAAGAGGAAGAGAAAGATTGATAGTCCAAGGATGGGGACAAAGGATGATAGACCAAGAATAGTCAAGGCAAGCCACCATCTGGGAAGTGAAAGCCAAAGCAGTGGAACAACAAAGATCATGAACCATTAACTTGTTATATTTGTGAAGATCCACACTTGTCGAAAGATTACCCCAAAAAAACTAAGCTATCTACCATTAATAAGGAGGATGGTAAGGGGTCAGAGAAGGAAACCATGAAGCTTGGCTTGATAATGCTAAATTCAGTCTAGGCCAAAGAGTGCCACAAGCAGAAAGGACTGATGTTTGTCGACTTGATTATTATAGGAAAAAAACTGAATGCATTTGTGGACATAAAAACATCTCACTATTTTATACCTAGAGATGTAGCCTAGAAGCTAAACCTAAAAGCATAGAAATGGGCTAGTATAATTAAAATAGTCAACTCTAAAAAAGTCCCAACAATTAGCATAGCCCATAAAGTGGATCTACAACTTGGTGAGTGGAAAGGCAAGGAATTAGTTGAGGTAATTTCTCTAAATGATTATGATCTTCTTGTTGGTTTAGAATTTCTTGACCATATTAGTGCACTTGTTGTGTCTTTTGTCAATTTTATTTGCATACTAGACCATCAATACATATGCATTATGCCAATGAAATAAGAATTAGGGTCATAGACCAAAATGCTATCTGTCATACAGTTGGCCAAAGGAGTGAGCAAGAATGAAAAACTTTTCTTGCAACCTTGAAGATGGAAGAGTCTAAGTAGAATAGTGTTGACACCCTCTTAGAAGTGTTAAAGGTACTGGAGTCATTCAGAGACATGATGCCCACTGAATTGCCCAAGAGGCTACCATCAAAGAAAGAAGTGGATCACGAAATTAAGTTGGTGTTGAATGTTGTCTCACCAGTTAGAGCCCCATGTCGAATGTCAACCCCAAAGTTGAAGGACCTACAGAGATAACTCAAGAAGCTTATTAATATAGGTTATATCAGACCATTAAAAGCCCTATTTGGCACCCTAGTGTTGTTCTAGTGGACGCATGATGGGTCCTTACGACTATGTATAGATTACAAGGCATTGAACAAGCTGATAGTGAAGAACAAGTACCTAATCCCACTCATTACAAATTTGTTTGACCAGCTTGGAGATGCTAGATAGTTCACCAAACTAGACTTATGGTTAGGGTTCTACAAAATCAGAATTGTTAAGAGGGATAAGCCTAAGACAGTTGTGTCACCTACTATGGATCTTATAAGTTCTTGGTGATACTCTTCAACTTGACCAATGCGTTAGTAACATTTTGTTTCTTAATGAACAAGGTACTTTAGCCATTCCTAGACCATTTTGTTATGGTTTATCTTGACAATATTATGATTTATGGTTATAGAAAGAGTATATAGAGCACCTTAGGCAAGTGTTCCAGGTATTGCACGAAAATGAGCCATTCATGATGAAGGAGAAATATTTTTTTACTCAAAAAGAGGTGCCATTCTTAGGCCACATTATTGAAGGTGCCAAGATCTGAATGGATGGAAGCGAAGCCTAGGCTATACTAGATTAATAGTCACCAATCGAGGTCACGGAGCTGATACATTCCTTAGATTGGTGAACTACTACAAACATTTCATCAAAGGCCATTCTACAATCACCACACCATTAATAGACATGCTCAAGAAAGTGAGAGTGTGGGATTGGAGTTAAGAGTGCCAGCAAGCCTTTAATCGACTAAAGCATACAGTGATTAAAAAGCCTATTCTTGTTTTAGCAAATCACACTAAACAGATATAGTGTATATAGATGCATCAAACTTTGCCATTAAAAGGGTGTTGATGTAGGAAAACCATCCGATTGCCTTTGAAAACCAAAAGCTCAATGAGATCGAGTATAGGTACACAGTTTAAGAAAAAAAATGACAACGATGGTGCACTATTTATCCACATAGAGACATTACCTATTGGGATCCATATTTATGGTTAGAACCGATAATATTACAACAAGCTCCTTCTAAACTCAGAAGAAGCTACCTTTCAAGTAGGTAAATGGCAAGATTTCCTTACAGAGTTTGATTTTAGCATGGAAAGCAAGCTTGGAAAAGCTGACTTAATGGTTGATGCACTTAGTAGAAAGGTGATGCTTGCTACCATCAACAATCTTAATAGTTCCTTGGTGTCACGCATTAAAAAAAGACTAGCCCATGATCCTATAACTAAGATACTCATATAGTATGCTCAAAAAGATAAAACCAAATGTTTTTAGTTGTAGGATGACTCACTTTTCACCAGAGGGAATAAGATATTTATGCAACAGCATGGGAAACTCCGCAAGGAAGTTATGTAGGAATGCCATGACTTAAAGTGAGTTGGCCACATTGGAGTGCACCGCACCTTAGCACTGGTGCAAGACCAATACTAGTAGCCTTACATACAGGATGACATTAAGGCTTATGTCAAAACTTGTCTAGTCTGCCAATAGGACAAGGTGCAATAGAAGTTACTAGCTAGTCTATTGGAGCCATTGCTTATATCGAAGCATTCATGGGAAAGCATTTTGTAAGATTTTATAGTTAGACTACCTAAGTCATATAAGTTTGGGAACATCATGGTAGTGACGGATAGAGAGTGATGGATAGATTTTTCAAGTATGAAACATTCATTCTAACAACCAAAAAGTGCAAAGTTGAATAGAAAGTCTACTTATTTCTGAAGAATATGGTGCAGTATTGGGCCATACTACAAACTATCATTAGTGATTGAAATGGGCATTTTACTAAGTGATTCTGGACAAAGTTATTCAAGTAGTTAGAAGTCAGACTTGAACTTTTCCACTAGCATGCATCCACAAATTGATGGGTAAACTAAATGAGTTAATAGGTTATTGAAGGTCTACCTCAAGCACTATGTTAGTGCAACATAGCATGACTGGCCAAACTATTGGATGTTGCTCAATTTTCTTACAACTTGAAACGGAGTGAGGCAATAAGCCAGAGTCCATTTGAGTTAGTGATAAGCCAGCAGCCACTCATTCCAAGAGCTATTGCAACAGGCTACACTGGACCTAATCCAGCAGCTTATAGGTTTGCCAAGGTTTGGCAAAAGCAAGTAGACCTTGCAAGAATCTGTCAACACAAAGTAGCCAAAAAAAGTAAGAATTGGGCAAATCACAAGTGATAAGATGTGCAGTACCAAGTTGAAGACTTGGTGATGGTAAAACTACACTTAATCTTGCACTAATTGATTTAGGAGTCACATGGGATGTGATTGATAAGTAAGTTATCTACCTAATTTACTTATCATGGCTTGTAAGACTATACTCAAGGTTATGATAAACTAAATAAGATACACACTAGAAAAAAAGGATTTTTTCAACTTGATAATGAGAGCTATTGATTTGATCCAAAATAGTATGAGCAACAAATTAAAATATAAGAAACCATATCTAAATTGTTTTAATACAAAATGATTTTTACTTGCTTATATTTTATACTTATATGGTTTTTTTAATATAAAATAATAATTTGTCACTTTAAGGCATAAATGATGTCAACTTGACCAAAACTTCTTGGATTGGTACTAAAACTTAAGAATAGTTTTCAAGCAAGAAAGGAAATTGTTTGTTCGATTCTATTTATCCATGTTGAGGATAATAAGAGATTAGAAATCTATCAAAATCATAGAGATGATATTGATAAAGCCATATATATGATATTGGCTACCATGAGTTCTAAATTTTTAAAACAACACCACAAAGGTACTTTTGTTCTTGTTGCATCTTGTTATTGCTGTTTTTCATATAGCTTGTAAGTGCACAAAT
This sequence comes from Durio zibethinus, assembly GCF_002303985.1. Next base: position 10,563,296 of record NW_019168381.1, on the reverse strand, counting down.
CAAGCAATAATAATGAAAGTATCTTAGTATCATCTCTCAAGGGATTGTAGATTGTAAATTTTGGGTTGCTCTTTAAGTACCAAAGGTGAGATCTTATATTCCTATATCTAAACAAATGAAAACTTGGGTTTGGTTGCAAATCTAAATAAACAGAAGATTGGAAAAGTAATATAGGCTTTAAATCTCACTTAACCAACTGTCACTTTGTAAGCTAAAGATGTATAGCGATAAACTAGATCTAAAAGAATAATAATTGAAAGCTTGAGAACAAGATAGAGTGATTGCTGAATGCTTGTAAAAAAAAAAGGTGGCATAAAAGTAAACTTTGTATACCACTAAAAGACTAATGGTCGAACTTGTAGAAAGTAAAAGAGATTGGAAATCAAACTTGTAGGACAAAGAAAATGTTTTGTCAAAATATAGAATGTAAAAAACAAGATTTAGAATTAAAATAATGAAAGAAAAGATCTTGGGAAAATACTTTTTTCATTTGAAATAAAAGAATTTTAAAGAACAAAGTTTGGTTATTGGCAAATCTATCACCTAAGCCAATAACTAAACTAAAATAAAAGAAAAGAACTAAAGAACTAAAAACTTAAAAAAAAAAAAAAAAGAAGTAAGGAATAAGATGTTGGAAAAGGGTAAATGACCTCCTTATTTATAATAAAGGATTCAACCAAGGTGGATAGGATTATAAGATTTTGATTCAAATTCAAATACATGATGATAGAGCTCATCTTCATATTTTAATAAGGCATGGTGGAATGAGACTCCTCTTTCTCAAGAATACTTTCCTAAATGGGGTCCTGAAGAAAAGATCTTGGCCTTTGATCAATGTATGATGAAATCTTGATAAATCTCCACTCTTGGATTTTGCTAAGATGAGTTTCCAAAGCAAGGATTTGAATTTCATCCAACTCTTTGAAGAGATAAATTCCTCCTCTAAGTAAAACTTTTCAAAGCAAAGTTAAAGTGTCATGATTCCTCTTAAACTCTTCTTGGCTGAATATATCTAACCTCCATATTGGTGAAAATTGCATAAAGTCCTTCTTGAATTAGGTATTGGCTAAATATGATAAGGATTGGAGAGTTATTAAGCTTTCAAACTAAGTTTCATCTTTTCTTGCATTTGAAATTGATGAATGGATAAAGTTCTTCTTGGATGAAAACACTTTGGCCGAAAGTTTTTCTTTTTCCTTCTAAGCTTGAAATTCTTCAAATATCATATGTGTGTTTAATCTCCTCTTGGAAGTGAACTAACTGAGTGCATATAAAGTTATTATGCAAGCAAAATTCCTTCATGGCTAAGTAAAATAATCACTCTTGAAATAAATCTCTTTGGCCGAATACAAGGGACAGTTCATGTGCAAATAAACTCTTCTTTTGTTATATGGTTAAAACATTCAAAGAATTTAGAAGTGAGATTGAAAATTGAATTGGCAAAGTATCTTAACACCAAGATTAAATCAAGGTAGAGAGCTTAAGACAAGAACTTTGAATTATCTAAAAGAGAATTGGATTCTCTCATAATGGACTCCATTGGAAACTCTACAACCTAAGATAACAATTCCAAGTGGAGAAACTGAACCTTGTTGGACATGGTTTGATCTTTGATATATAAGCTTACTATACCCTAGAGATTACTACTTACCTACCAAATAGAAGTTTCATCCAAATCCATTGTCATGATAAGAAATGAGATATGGAATAGTAAATGCCACACATGTCATAATTAAAAATTTTGAACAATGCATGACTTATGTGAAGTATGCATCATCTAACAAGCTTAGAGCTTGGTTGGATAAATGTAAGTCTGTGGATATCTAAAAGGTTAGATATTAAATCTACAATCTCAATGAAAAACGTGTTTGTTCTATTGCATGCCATTTTCTAAAAAGAATTGTCCCTTCTAGAAAAAGGTAGTGGGAGTAAAATTGAACTTGAAAAGTTTAAGAACACAAAACTAAGCATTTCGATGGAACATGGTCTCTCTAGACTAAGGCATTCAGTGCACAATCGAAAGCTTAAAGTATACATAAACCCCAAAGGACAAGTAGGATACATTAATCTCTTAAGAAATATAGATTTTTTATGGACAAATATGTATTTCTCATAAATGATGAAACTACAAAAAAGGATGAAACATTCAGTTATAAGAGATAATCAAAAGAATTTTATATCATTAAAGACTAAGATGAACCTTTTGTGTACAAGAAGTTAATGGGAGTATAATCATTTTGATAAAGCTTTATGTGGATGACATATAGCTTGTTGGAACAAAGTACCTATGCTACAACTTATAGTAGATTTAGCTATCCAAAGAAGATTTTCATATTGGATATAAGAGAGGCAATGCACATAATGGGATAAAAATCTATAAGGATAAATCCAAAGGGTTGCATAACTCTCCTAATCCATAAATGTAGTCAAGATGCTAAAAGAGTTTAGCATAATGGAATCTAATAGTAGATCATTGCCTATGTTACATGCTAAGAAACTTAATGGGTCACACACAATAATTCACCTTGGCCACTTTTTGTTTTAGTTGCTTAAGAGAATTATGTATCAATATACAGAGTATTAGCAGTAAAATTTTAAAAAATTTTAACTCTTTAAAGCTACAATCATTCAATAAGATAAGATCATCCAATAAGATCATGCAAACACAATAATTAGTTTTAGCTAGTACTATATTGCCTCTTGTGCCAACTTCACTTTGCACGAAGTAAGAGTTCAATCAGATTTATTTTAGAAAGCCTAGAGCTATCTAAACATTTAGCTTCTAATGATGATCTACTGAAAAAACCTTCTACAAGGGATGAAAAGAATGCAAAACTAAAATCTCTAGCTAGTGAGATTAGTCAATTACCCTTTTTGTGGTTTTTTTCAATTGTTCTCAACACATGAGATGCCTATTCTCTTATAATGCTATAAGAGATTAGGGTAATTTGAGTTCTTTATATAGAGATAGGAGCAATTCAAAAGCCTATGGTATTAAGGTTTCCTTATGCTTAATTTTATTTTCAATTAAATAACCAAGTCCTATTTTTAATAGGATTACTTACTTGGCCAGCCATACAATATCCCATTTAGTAATGAACTTTTTTATGTTTCTTTATATTGGATTTTACAATAAATTAAGCCCAACTTAATTTATTCTAATTTTAATTTTTCACAACATGTTCTATTGTGCGTGACCCATTGGCTCCTTAGCATGTTAACAACAAATATAAGCATTGTAATTCTTAATATTTAGACTTAGATGAATCAAACCTTTTGCCTTTCTTGCTAATTCTCTAATTAGCCAATCTCATGTTTATAGATCATGATCAACGCTAACTACATTATCATGACCCTCAATTGCTGAAGAAAGTCAATATAGCTTGACAACCTATCCGTGCATGGTCTTTACGTATAATTAATACCCTTTCATCACTAAGCATCTTGATTTGAAGATTGAGCATTGTTTAGTGTCTATTCAATTTTTGTTTAATCATGTTAAGTTTTATCCTTGATATTAACTCACAAATAAGTTTTATAATAATTATAAACTCTTATTTCACTTTGGCCAAAGATTTCTTAAGTTAATTCGATCAAGACCAATTAAAATGCTCTCTTAATCACATAAGGTGATGAATCCCATCTTGATTACTTCATGCATCTTTATATGCCTCATCTTATACCCAACAATACTCGACTAAAGCATTCTTGGTTAGAACTATAAGTAAAGTAAAGTCAAAGTATATCATTTATCATATAAGATCATAAGTAATCTCAAGTCAAAGGATCACTTATACAACCATTACATGAGAATATAACTTAGACACTATGTGAACTACCATGTAGCATTCTCATCTCAGGTTATGTTCAGTAAACTTGTTCTTAAAAGAAACACTCACACGTTAACTCAAGTTTATATAGACTTCAACCTATGAGATCAATTGTTTGCTTTATAAGTAAGAGCATATCCATATGCCATTTCAACAGCTTTTATCAAGTCTTTTCTTGACAAAGCATCGATTAGAAATAATTTAGGAATAATGCTTTAATGCAATGATGATCTCATAATTACAATCTCATTGTAATTCCCTTACAAAGCATATTTATTCCAAGGACTTTATCTATAAGAAGTAATATTAATTATGTGTCTACAATCTCATAGATAAAAAATACCTTTGATAATAATAGATACATAATATGACATGTATCCTATAGATAATTCGATGGGTCTTAGGGCATATTACCAATAGAATCTTTATAGCTAATTTGATATTTTTCCTCTTCTCTCATTAAATGGTAAGAAGGCACAAGAATCACCACACAAAGGACCATTAACCTTATGCAAAGAAGGAGCTAAAGCTTCCAACTTTGAATTGTCAAATAATATTCTATGCTGCTAGATATCTACCATTATAGTAACCTTTGACTTTTTAGAAAGGTTTTTAGTTGCAAAATTCATAAAGAGGGATATGAGTAAACAAGGAACAAGCTTGAAAAGAATTTGTATAAGAAGGAAGGTGACGTGCATGAAATGGAGTTGAGCTACATCATTATTCCTAATGCTACCAAAATTGAGATGGTCACTAGTTAAGGACTTAAAGGGCTTCAAAAATTAACCTTTGATAAGCTTAGGTGGCTGCCAACACACCTCACACATGGCTACTTGTTACCTTTCCATTGGACCACACATACAAGCTAACATAAAGGATGAATGACATGGATAAAAGAGCAATGGCAATTTTGATTTTTATCATTTTCAAAATAGTCCATGTTTAAGTTGTAATATTTAACGTTGAGATGTATTATTAAAGGCCATTCATTGGCTAAGAAAAGATTTATCTTTTACCTTGAACTAGGGCATTACAGGGCTAAAAGAGAAAGCCTCCCTTACATTTTGTATTTTTCTTTTCTTTCCAGCCCTTAGGCAACATTACAGGTACACAATTGATGGTCATGCTCTACTCTTTTTAGGCTTCATTTAGCATTATTTTCTTGTTATTTCTTTAGCCATTTTACTTGTTCATTTAACTTTCTTTTATTAAACCTCACTTTAAATTTCAAGCATTTATGTTACTAATGGAATTTCAATTGTCATTTACTTTGTTTCCAATCCTACTTGCTTTGTTCTTTTTCTACCTTGTTCAGTTCGGTTTTCATGTGTTCTCTTCCTTATGTGTTTTGTTTTCATCTTGTTTTTTGGCTTGGGTATGAAAGCCTAAAGTGGCCTTACATGTGAGACATCATGAAAGGGTCCTAAAATGGCTTGGCTCTATCTTATCTCCAATTAAGTTATGCTTTCTATGGCTATTTTCAACCTAGATTTTCACCCATCTGTGTTCAGTTTTTGAATATGTTATGCATTTTTTTTTTGCTTGTTTTTAAGTATATTTTAAAGATATGCTTTTAGATTTAGTGTATCTTGCATGTCTCCTAAGTTACGCTAGCATTTAGGCCAAAAGGTCTGTGTTGTTCTCATTTTTCATGGTGTATTTTCAACTTTGTTTTTGTCCCTATTCTATTCGGTTTTAAGGGTTAGTTCCTATAAGTCTTTTTGATGCATTTTAGATCTATTCTATTTTCATGTATTTTGTTTTGATGTTTCCATGTGTTTTCATTGATTTTCCTTTACATTTTAGCTTATTGGTATATTTTTAGGGTTTATTCTAATCTTGTTCATGGTAGTTGTTTTGGGTTGGTTCTAAGTGGTTTTCTAAGTTTTAAATATGTATTTTCTATTTGTATAATGCCTTATTTAGGTTGTTTTGATGTCATCTAGATTAGATCTCATGTTTAAGTAGTTTGTCATGTAGATCATTAAATGTATATTAATATGTGTGCATGGCTTCTACTTGTTGGTATTTTGGTTTTTCTTTACTGTTTTAGGTTAGTGTTTATTTCTGTTTATAGTGTTAAAATGTTATATCTTTGAGTTTTATTCATGTTTAAATTAGGTATTCAATGTCTTGCAGGTTTAGGCTTGTGTAAATGTCCATTTAGGTTAGTTTACCAAGTCTTTGATAAATTTTTCTTTTTCGTTTTTGTTAGGTTGTCTTTTTTTTATTTGCTTGCTGTTCCAGGTACTGTTCCAGCCCCTAAACTTGTTAAATTTAATCTTTAATTTATGCCTTTAACTTGCATTTTCAAGTATGCTTGCTTTTATGTTTATATGTTAGTTAATTTAAGCTTGATTTACATGTTTTGTTGTTAAAGTTTACAATATATATGCAGTTGCTTGTGTGATTAATTGTTGATTTGGATTTTAAGTCATATTAGTTAATGCCTATTTGGTTCTTGCTAGTTTAGTTTGCTTGGTTTACCCATTTTAGGATTAGGCGCATTTAGGGTTAAGTTATCATTCAGTTAGGTTAGTTTAAAATTTTGATAAATTTTAATTGATATGTTAATCTAGGTTTACATTCCCAAGCATTTCTTTTTATGTCATTTAGATTAGGTCAGGCGCCATTAGTTTATTTTAGGGATGTTCCCATGTATTTAAATGTCATTTAGGGTCATTTGCATTTAATGTAATTTTAGTCATTTTAATTCCATTTCACGAATGTTTAATTATTGCATTTTAATTTTATAGTTTAGGTTTTTTTATGCTTTAATTTAAAGCTTTTAATTTAGGGTTTAGAAACTTTTCATTTCTAGAAACTTTATGTTTTTAGTAATTTTCCACTTTAGGAAATTTTTTTATGTTTAGTAAATTTTAGGATTAACATAATAATTTTAATAATTTGTTAGTAATTTAGCTTTAATTACTTGGGGATTCAATTTTAGGATTTATTTAATCTTAATTGAGTTAATTAGTTTAATAATTTCACAAATTTTCCCTCGAGTCAGATATATCCTAAATGTCCAATTTCAGTAGTTTGTCCTAGGTTAGATACTCAATCCCCAAAGAGAATAACTTAGAATACTTCCATTCTATTTTATTTGTGTGGCTCATACACTTGCAATACTCTTGCATGACAAGTATCACGGTCTAATGCAATGATTTGATTCATGGGTATTTATAATATTTTAATAATTATGTTAAACTTAAATTACATTAAATACTAAGTACATTTATCCATAATTAACTAGATTCATAAATGTCATAGAGTCATGAATGATTAAGTTCATGAATAGTTAGATTCATTCAATTTGGATCTATTCATAATTTATTAAATAATAAATATGAAGTTAGACTCAAATTTTAAATGACATGAAACATGAAATACATTAATCTACAATTAATTGAGTTTATCAATATCATAGATTCATGAATGTCAAGGTTCATAAATAGTCAAAATACACTCATTAATAGTTAATTAGGTTCATTTATACCATAGATTTATGAATTATTAAATTAATGAATATTGAAATATAGTAAATGAATCTAGACTCAAATTTTAAATTATAAAAACTACAAAATACATGTATTCATAATTAATTGAATTCAAAAATACTATAAATTCATGAATGTCAAATTAATAGTTAGATTCATGTAATTTAAAATAAAAATAAAAACAATAATAAAAAATATTTTAAAAAACCACATGTCCACTATTTCAATAACTTGCGGATAGAAATAGTATATGTTCATTATAGAGTTTTTTTTTTTTTTTAATATGGAGTCTTTTAATTAATTGATTGATTAAAAGAGAAAGATAAATTAATTAATGATAATGATTAATTAATAATGGATTGATAATTGATAATTTATATAAAATAATAATCAAATTTTAATAGAGATATTTTAATATTTTTTTAGTATATATATAATAATTATTTTGACTCACCAATCTCCATGTTCAAAATACTTCAAATTTTTATAATATAAAAAAATATACATAATGAAGAATCTGGAGTTCATTCAATTAATTTATGTAACCACTTTTAATAAATGATATCTAATAAATTTAAAATTTAAATCTCAGCGCACCTGTAATATTTTTTCTTATCATTAACCCATTACCTCCTTTTATAAAAAAATAAAAACAAGAGACTTGAAAAGAGGTCTTATGGTACTTGGTAGATAATTAGTATGGCTTACTTGCTCCATTGTGCACGATAGCATGAGTAGTGTCCAATTTTTGTATTATTCGATCAAAAATTGTTTGTATTGGAGGCTACTTTAGAATAGTTGTTACGGTTGACAAAAGTTTTTGTTGAAAAAAGAACGATTAAAAAGTACAGTGAAAAAAATATGATTAAAAATTTTAAGTGTTTGGTGTTTTTGTGCAAAAATGTTGAGTAATTGAAATGTTTAAAAAAATATATTTAAAATAATAAAATATTAAAAATATGGAATAATAAAGTGATTTTATTTCAAATATAATTTTTTATCATAAAAGCAACTCTTGAGAAATTTTTTAAATTAAAAAATCAAACGTTTAAATCAAAAAATCAAATATTTTTATTATTTAATATTACATGTCGATCAATAGCAAATTCTTGAAAAAAAAAAAAAAAAAAACTAGCAATTCAAACGAGGCCTAAATCATAATCTTAATTCAAAGCCACTTTGAGAAGATAAATGGAGAATAAGACAGCCCAATGGCACGACAAACGTATCCCATGTTGCAAAATGGAAGGTTTGGATAACTTTGCTTCTTTCTCTCGTCACTGCTATGCCTTACCTTCACTCTTCAAATCACAATTTCGCAAGGCTTCGGCTTTGGATGCCAACAAAATTTGGGCATCAAAAAAGGTTATAGGACCCCCATTTGAGAATGTCAGCTTCCCTTTTAGCATTTACATTGCATGCGCCACAGACAGTTTGGTCCACCAACAAGCTTCCATCATCACATTCACATGTACCATTACACAAATTCAAAATATCAATACTTATATTTCAGATCTGAAAAATTATTCTGCCATGATTCATTAATTAATTATCTGCATTTTTCTATGATTTTTTACTAAGACTTTTAGCAATGCCAAATTATGTTACTAAAGAAATTCTCATTTGTTAATAGACGTCACAACCAACCTTTTAAGGCAATTAAAACAGCCTGGTCTTAAACGGATGATAAGTTGAATCAAAAGCAAAAGCACAAGTCATAATTACAACCACCAAGATCCACCCAACAAGAACAAAAGGAACAGATTTCCACCTCAAACTATAAATGAAAAAAAAAAATAAAGGAAAAGAAAAACAAGTACAATGGCCAATGGAGAATTAGGGGAAAAGAAGAGAGGGGAAAAAGAAAAAGACAATTGGCACCTAATAAAGGAATATTAGATCGAGGTCAAGCATTCAACAAGGCCACCAAACTTATCATGCTAATTATGGACATAATAAAGGAATGACAATCCATCTATCCATCAGAGAACATGTTATGGTGGCCGGCCTGAGATAACTTATCGAGAGTCATCTGCATCATTGACCTCATCAGGCTGTGCATCCAGATCTTCTCGCAAACTAGAACGACGTAGCTCCTCAATTCGGGTTGTCACTTCAGACATGGAGGGGCGATTGTCAGGGTATTGGGCAGCACAATCTACTGCAAGTTGCAAGAGTTGGACCATCTCTTCCTCCACATTCTGATACCTGATGAGCTCAAGATCAAAAACCTCAGAAGTCCATTCCTCACGAACAACAGACTGCACCCATCTTGGGAGGTCAATTCCTTCCTCATTCAAGATTGAATGGGTGGGGGCTTTCCCGGTCAGTAGCTCCAAAAGCAACACACCAAAGCTATAAACATCAGCCTTTTGTGATACTTTGCGGGGGTCAGTCACCTCCGGTGCCCGGTACCCAGCCACTCGATTGGGAGTGGAGGAAGGCCCTACAAGGTGTGCCAGGCCAAAATCTGAAACTTGAGCTACATAGGATTTAGTGAGGAGGACATTTGAAGACTTTATGTTTCCATGAGAAACATTAGGGCCTTGAGAGTGCAGGAATTCGATTCCCCGGGCAGCTCCAAGAGCAATTCCAGATCTAGTGTCCCAGTTCAGTGGAGTCCTTCCTGCTCCTTTGTTCCCTGTATCCCAAAAGTTTAACAGTGAAATGAAAGAAAAATTAAAGCTAAATACAGCACTATCACTCCAGACTATGATGTAATCTCCAGAAATAGCTGAAAAATGATGCTAAATAAATCAACAAAGTTTGATGACAAACACTTAGATGAAAGCAAAATTGAATTTTGCTCATAACAGGAGAGGTAAATGGCTGAATGAGAAGATCAATGCAATATCATTCATATCATTCACCTATGAAGAATGAATACCATCTACATATCAAATTAAGCAACTTCAAAAGAAGCAATGAAGAATTACTTTGAATTCCACCCATTTAAGCATCCTTTTTTATCAGTTTTTTATAAGAGAATCAACCCATAATAATAATAATAATAATAATAGTGCAGTTTATTATTATCTTCACAAAAGAACCAAGTCTAAGAGCTAACTAATAACAAATAATAGTATCAAAAAAATTAGAAACACAAACACATAAAAAAAAAAAAAAAGGCTCAGTAATCATCTCCACCAACAGATGATGAATGAAAATGATAACTATTCACCAACATAAATCTGGAAAAAGCAAAGCAATAAATGATCTAAAAAGGATTGCTCTAAATTTTAAAAAAAAATGCTCACCATGCAAAAGCGCAGATAAGCTTCCCATGGGCATGTAATCATAAACAAGAAGCTTCTCATCCCTACTAAAGTAGTAAGCTCTGAGAGGGACCAAATTTTGATGATCCATAGCTCCAACCCCTTCAATCTTATCCTTAAATTCCCTCTCAGAAATTGTGACATCCTTGAGCCTCTTAACAGCCACTGCATTGCCACCTTCCAACACTGCTTTATATGTTGTTCCAAATGGTCCTTTACCTAAAACCTCAGCAGAAGCTCTCAACAAATCCTCCAAGTCAAACACTCTCGCTGCATTCCCAAAGAAAACCAACTTCTTAGCTCCGGTCCCATTGGTTTCAGCTGCTTTCACTCCACCACTACCCACCATTGCTGCTGCTGCTGCCGCCGCGACTGAATACCCATTCCCATATCCACCATTCTCCATTTCTCCACCTGATTTCTCCCCAGGAATCTCCAATTCTTGATTTTTAATCGAAGCAATGGCAATTGACCTCGTTTTCTTGCTACTCTTCTTTCTACATAAAACCATCAAAATCATAACAATCAATAGAAATCCCAGCATAGATCCGATCACAATACCTGCAATTGCACCCCCAGACAACTTGCTCTTCTTATTTTTCTCGTGTTTATTCACGTCCGTCGGATTGGCAGGCTCAGTTGCATTCCCTGCAGCAGCAGTAGCAGGGCAAGCCTTGTCAAGTGGCAGTCCACAAAGCAAATTCCCCAGAAAAGCATCGGACCCATACTTCTGTAACCCCTTTGGGATTGAGCCGTTCAACAAATTATTTGACACATTAAACTGATCGAGATTTTGCAAAGAACTCAAATCAGGTACCGACCCAGAAAAGCTGTTGCTATCAAGAAGCAAAGTTCTTAACCTTGTCAAATTGTTGAAACCAACAGAGATTTCCCCAGAAAAATTATTACCGCCAAGATTTAGCCTCACTAAACCATGAAGACCAAACAGGAACTCCGGGATCTCACCAGAAAAACGGTTCCCTTGCAAGTAAAGGTTTCGGAGATTCTGACAAAAAGCAAGATCCGAAGGGAGTTGTCCGGTTAACGAGTTGAGACGGAGACTGAGGGTGCGCAGCTGAGTCAAGTTCCCGAAAATGCCAGGAGGGATTTGACCTGAGAGTGCAACGCCAGGTAGCCTAAGCCCTGTAACGCGGTTCTGCTCGCACCTAACCCCAGCCCAGGAGCATGGACTTTGGTTGGAGATGTTCCAGAACAGGGTTCGGCCTCCGACCGAGGAACGAAGCGCCAAAAGCGCTGCTCTATCGGTGACAAGATCTGGTTTGGTCGCCTTTAGTAGGAGCAAAAAAAGAATGGAAATGAAAAAAATTTGGGTTGGCATTTTTGGTTTTGCTTAAGACAAGGGATTAAAGATATACTAATGCGGATAATATGGGAGGATTTTGCCCCTGTTTGTCTCCCGTTTGGCTTGGAAGCATTCAAAGAAAAAAAAAGGAAAGATAAGAGAAGAGAATAGAGAGAAGAGAGAGTTTAATGAGAGAGCATTTTTTTCTATGTCGATAGGTAAAGGGTGGGTGAGTAGTAGTACTGTAGTGACGAATGTGAAGGAAATACAACCCAATCCAATACAATACGGTAATACAATACAACGGAAGAGGCAAACCCTAGCTGTGTACGGTATTGAACGATGCTGGTTAGTCAACAGGGTTTCCTACCTGCTTTTTCTTTTCTTTCGTCTTTAACGGAGTATTTCTTTTTGTGTTTTTATTTTTTTAAATGAGTAAATTAAAACATATTTAACAGAATATCTCTATTCATTTTTGTTCTTTTTTACTGATAAGCTGTAAACGTTTTTTCATCGTATTTTTCTCTCAACGGAGATGAAAATGCGGCTGAGTAAAATTAAAGGTTTTTTTTTTTTTTATTTGATGGGGGAGTGTCGGGCCGAGGCTTTTATTTTAGCTTTTGCGAATATAGAAATTTAGCATTATGCAGCGGGAGATTCAAGATTTTTTTATGTTTAATTAATAATATAATAATAATAAATGTTGATAAATTTATTAATTTATTTAAAAAATAATGTTAAAAAATTTTGTGAATTTTTTTATTTTTAAATTTTTGGGAGTTTTCACGAATATCTTAATTCATCATTTGAATTTGCCACTGACGTTGTGTATTTATTATTTTTTAATAAAAATTTCACAAAATTGATGTCACGTTGTTAATATGGATTCGTCATTGGATGCTTTAACTACAACAAAAAAAATTTAAAAAAATGAAACGCAAAATGAAAAGAATTTGCAATTTGGTTTCTCTTTATCCAATTATAGAGATGATGCTTAAAAAATTTGGGTTCATTTGAATTAGCAAAAAAATTTTGTTTTGATGATATTAAAATTAATATTATTGTTAAAATTATAATTATTGTAATAGTGATATTAAAATCAATTTTGATATATAATTTAGATATCAATGTAATAATGGGAAAAATGTTAAATATAGTGTTAAAAAGTAAATAACAATAAATAACGTTAGATTAAAACTTGTATATAATAAAATTTATAATATATATTTGATATTTGTAAAATTAATAAATTATAAAAAATTATTTAAAATTATTTTTATATTAAATAATATTTTTATTATTAAATATTTAAAACTTAATTTTTATATATATTATTATTATATATAAAAAAAAGAAAATAAAATAATGAAAAAGCAAAGTTAAAGGCCACAAGTGATACAACCATTTTTGTCCCTTCACTATTGTTTCAAAAAGTGAAAAAGATTTTAAAAAGTTAGCATTATTGACAAGGAAACCTGCAGTAGAGATGGAATTTACAATGTGACGAAAAAAAAAAGAAAAAAAAATATATGGTGCGTATAAAACAACTTCAACTCCACTGAAATTGTTTGCCAAATGTATGGTTAATCTAGTTTGGGAGCAAATTGCACCTCAATTGGGGACATGGGCTTTTAGTGAATTGTATCGCACTAAGGTTTTACTTTGTAGGGAAGATGAAAAAGAAAACGAAAAACTTGTTAATATAATTATTAAAATTTATAATCATTTTTATTATTTTGTAGATTAAACATTATATTAATAAATTTTTTATTCTCGTCCCTTCTAATAATTTTTATCAAGCAAAGCCTAATTGTCCAAAGAGAAAATTTTCACTATGTTAGAGACTACTTTCGCCAAGAAAAATGAATTTTTTTTTATGGATTGTTATTTTATATATTGTGAGTGAAATTTTACAAATTAATGAGATTGAAATATTATCATACATCTTTTTTTTTATATTAATATTTTTATTTTTTAAGTATATTTTAAGTGGGTGTATATCAACCTCTAATCTTGATCGATGGGTAATGTACAAGATAAAATTTTATCATTTATTCAAAAAAAAACTTGCTTTATTATTTTCTTTTTATAGACGAAAATCTATTCAATTTAAATTACTCCTTCCATCTCATAAATTATGTTTGGCTTGTGTTTTTTGCAATGAATATAATATTCCAATAACATATGATAAAATAGTTTAGGTTTTCCCGAAAATCAAGTAATTAAATATTTGAATCTTTTTCATTAAAAAAAAAAACAAAAACCTTCCGTAGTCTAATTAATATAAGCCACTAGGCTCAATACTTAACTAATAATTACATTATCTGACAAATGTTCAAAGTTATATCTAATACTTACATTATACACAAAAATAGAAAGTAATTAAAAGACTTAATTAAATAAAGAACTATTCTTGATTCGAATTAGCAAATTAGCAAACAGCACCAAAAAAAAAATCCTCTTTGACCTTTTTTTCTCGTGATTGTTTCGTACATCGATCAGTTTGTTTCTTAGTAAATAGAAATTTATTAGCAAATAGCACCAAAAAAGAAAATCTCAAGTTTAACTTCATATAAAAGTGCTTGGCATGCTTCAACAACATATCGGAGATCTCAAAATTACATGAAATTATGATTGGTCCCTCGTTCTGGTTATCAAGATCATCTTATTCTTGGGATTGCATCAACAATTCCTTGAAAATTGAAAGTGAAAGATACTCTTACCTCTTACTCTCATCCTTTATGTCATTGGCATGAGTACAAGAGCTCAAATGCCGAAGATAAATCTAGCCTTTACTCTGATCGACCTTATACTTGTTATTTCAAGTTCTTACATGCAATTCAAATTTTGCACTAATATTTTGGCACACCAAGTAAGGGCTTTTTTTTGTTAAGTTTGGAATGACACCATGAAGAAAAGTAGTAGAAAAATGAGGTCAACCCATAACAACAAAAACCTCTAACACCTAACTCACCTTAAAACTATGGTGGTTGAGCTAGAAGTGATCGAGATGGTGAAGATCCAAGGTCTACCTGACTAGAGAAAAGTTAAAAAATAGGAGATTGATGGAGCTGGCTGTGATTGAAGTGGTGGTTGACCTTAAGAAGGAAAAAAAAAAGAGATTGATTGCTCTTAGCCTTGGCTTTCGAATGTCCATTATTGAAATCTAATCCAAGGTCTGGCTAACTTGATGAAAGAGGAAAAAAGAGATCGCCCACTCTCAGCCTTAGCTTTTAAATACCAATAGTTGAAACCTACAATGGTATTTCTAATCCTTTTAATCAATTGGATTTACTATATGCTAATATATTGATACAATGAGCAATACCATATAATAAGGTTCAATATTGAAGCTTCAAAAGTGAACGAGCTTTACTACAACAATAAGTGAAGCTACAAAAGTGGATGAGTTTTGAAAACGAGTTCGGCATAAGAGCTCAACTCGATAAAATTGCATTCGTAAAGGTCTAGCTCAACGAAATAGCTCATCTTGACAAATTACGTTCATAAAGGCCTAGCTTAACAAAAGAGCTCATCTCGACAAATTGCATTCATAAAGGCTCAGCTCAACAAAATTGCTTTCATTAAGGCTTAGCTTAGTAAATGAGCTCACCTTAACAAATTGATTATTAAAGGCCTAGCTTGGCAAAAGAGTTTAACTTGACAAATTGCTTTTATAAAGGCCCAGCTTAATAAAAAGAACTTATCTTGATAAATTGCCTACAAAAGGTCGAACTCGGGAAAAACTGTTTATCTTAAGAAATTGCTAGCAAAAAAGCTCATCTCGACAAATTACTTTCATAAAGGCTCAACTCAACAAAAGAGCTCATATTGATAAATTACCTTCATAAAGGTCCAGCTTAACAAAAGAGCTCATCTCAACAAATTATCTCCAAAAAGCTTAGCTTGGCAAAAAAACCACTCTAAAAAAATTTTCATATACTGATACTTGGTTATACTGACGGTCAAATTGCATTAATAAAATAGACTTTTACTCATGAATTTTTAATACCGTCAGAATATACCATACTTATATACTATACATGTACCAACACTTTATTTAACCGTTGGTATAAATAAACTTTTTTTTACAGTATATGGCTATCCGTTAGTCTAAATATGTTATATACTGATGGTTATTAAAGTAACCGTTAGTATAGGCTCAAAAACAATTATTGGCTTTTGTTTAAGCAAAAAAATTAGAGGGCATTTGGTTCACGAAATCGTAGATTCCGAGAAAAAGTGTGATACCTGAGGTTTTCTTTCATTTTTAGGGTATTTCATGTTTAGATTCACTTGTTCAGTTGGAGGGATTCTATATATATATTAAATCTAAAATAATTACTATAATTTCCTTGGCATATATGATGATAATTTAAATAACCTCATTTTAATTGAATGAGATTATTCAAGGCGTTTTCTAGCAAAAAATACCTTGAATAATTTCTTGAAAAACTTAAAAACTCTAGAAGTAGGGATCGAACCTATGACCTTATGGTTAACAGTTGTATGCTCTAATCGATTGAGCTACTTCAATGTTTTTATAATTGAAAGGTATTATTTAAACTAAGAATAATCCCCTTTAGGAGGGGATTATAAAAACGATTTGAATAATCCCCTCCCATTTTCTTTTTGGATTATTCAAAACATTTTTGGCTAGAAAACACCTTGAATAATCCCATTCAATTTTTTGTAAGAGATTATTCAAGGCATTTTCTAGCCAAAAATGCCTTGAATAATCCTCTCATAAAAATTGAAAGGGATTATTCAAGGCATTTTAGCCAAAAACATCTTGAATAATCCCATTCAATTTTTTGTAAGAGATTATTCAAGGCATTCTTCCAATCAACTCTACATACTTAATCTCTACCTCCCACCAACTTTCTCCACCCATCGATACCCATAGCCTAATCTCCATCTCCCACCAACTTTTTTCACTTTTCATTGACTCTACAAACTTAAACCCATCAGCACCCATTTTGTTTTAGAGCTGAATCAAAGTTGAAGCATCAAGACTCTCATCATTTCTCAAAAGGCATTTTTCATTTTATGCATGTCAATTTTGTGTCATCGAGCATGCCTTTTTTTTTTGTCCTTCTACTGGCATTGGCTTTGATGATTGAATGTTTTGTGAAGAAATAATAGCTTAAGACAATTAACTGTTTGGGGTTCACTTCAAACAAAACATAATCTCCATTTTCTTGGTAGTTTTGGTAATGCATCTTTGTTTTAATGTTTTCTCGTTATTGATTGACAAAATTTTCTCTATTTGGTTAAAATTTGTAAAGGATGGCAAATTATTGCCATATTAAGGTGTAATCAGACCATTCATATCTAATTAAAATCAATAAAAAGAAATGAAGCAAAAGTTCCTTTCCTGCCTTGTATATGCCTAAATAATGGATAGCTTTTGGATGTTAACAAATAAGACTCAAGACACACATGATTAGGATGTCTAATGTGAAAACCTCTTGGAAGCTTGGAAATGTCTATCTCTCTTGTGCGTGTTTTGATAGCTTCACTAAATTAAAAATGATGGCAACAGTCTCAAACATTGACCTATTTATACTAAATATGTATTTTCTAGGGAATTAAGTAGGGGAATCCCAATCACTACAAAAGTTTCTTGATTTTTTATCTATTTGTTGAATTACGTTAAGCATAACATTACACCTCTAATTGTGATCATGACTAGTAATGAGCTAATCATTTCACATTTATTAGAGACTCCATTACTAGTTACATACTAAAAAAGTTGATTTTCTTTGTTTTTTTCTTTTTTTTTAATGACTAAAATTGAAAGTTTTTTGTTAAATGGGCACTTCACCAAATTATTTTTTATCCATATTTTCAATATTTTTATGGCAAACAAGTTTCATGGTATCTATGAATAATTGATAGGTTAGCAGAGGATAAACTTACAAAGTTGAAAATTTTGTGCAACCTTGAGCTAGAAATCAGCACACGAGTTCTTGAAAGTCAAAAGATGGGTTGTTCTCTTTTAGGTTTTTCTTTTGTTGCAAAGACCTCCTCTACTTTGGACTTTTAAGAGGTAAACATACAAGTAAGCTCTCACCAGATCCATCTACCTCAGTAGTATAAATTATAAATATTTTATTTAATTAATCATATGTACCTTGCTTGATTTGATTATTTTAACCAGAAAACATATGGAAAGAGCTTGCAATCTCTCACTTTCAGCCTGATATCCATGGTTTTTCTTTGATATCAAATGAGATGCTTTATATAATTTAAATTGCCTAACTTTTAGTCACTCATGATAGCTAATAGCACAAGGTATTGTTGTTCAAGAAAATGAGTTTCTTGTTTAAGCTTCAGTTTTTGTATTTTTAGCTGTATTAGATAAATCTAGGCTCAGTCTTTGTCACCTCAAAAAGTAAAAAGGGCCTATAAAGATTTTAGAAAAAAAGATTTTAGAATGTCACTTACAATGTCACTTTTATTGCAGCTTTTTCACTATTAAAGATCAGAATAGGCAGTACCCTACAAGATAAGATCATTTTTTAGACAAAAGGTGATAAAAATCCTTGTGCACAATTTACTAAAAATAGCTTAGAGATGTTTGGTTTCTCAAAAAATTGCTTACCCTTGTTTAGATGGGATGGACTCAACATTTTTTTCAAAAAATCTAAGTAAGTAAACTATAGTACCATCTTCATAAACTTTGTAATTTGTCTATTTCCTATCATTTAAACAGCTTGTTGAAGTTTCCTTTTACTTGGATCCAATGCCTTTTACTTCCAACATAGGGTTATTGTCTTTTTTGGCTTAAATGCACTAAATGAAAGGACTGTAGGTCCAAACAGTTCTACCATGGGAGCTTGGAATTCTAGTAATGATGAATCGCTTACTAGATACACTGTCAACCAGGGTTATACCATTCATGGCTTGAAACTTGGTAAAATCTCTCCCTTAATATGCAGTTTAATGTGTAGGAAAAAAATGGTAATCTTGCCTTTATTTTTTCATTAGCAAATTTTTTTCCTACATTTTTTGTTATCTAAAACAATGAAATTTCTTAAATAACAATATGACTGATCAGGAAATGAATTGTGTGGCTCCGGCATTGGAACAAGAGTTGCAACATATCAATATGCATCTGATGTGAACAATCTTCAAAACATTATTCAAAATATACATAGAAGATTTAAGGTTCAGCCATTAATAATAGCACCAGGAGGATTCTTTGATGCAAACTGGTTCACACAATTTGTACAAAAGACACCCAAATCTTTACAAGTAGTGACTCAATATATTTACAACTTAGGTATAGGTACAACAAAATAGTAAATTACATTATTTAAAAAATATTTCCTAGAATTCAATAATTAAATTACTTATTTTCCCTATATGTTGGTAATGATAATCAGCTTATAAACAAAATCCTAGATCCATCTTATCTAGATGGTGGGCAGTAGCCCTTTAGAGACCTTCAAACAATTTTGAAGAATTCAACAACTTCAGTAGTTGCATGGGTTGGTGAAGCATGATGAGCCTATAACAGTGGATAAAATCTTATTAGCAATTCATTTGTTTATAGTTTTTGGTATGCTTAACTTAACCTTGGGAACATTTCCTATGTTAATTGACTGGTAAAAGCTTAATTTGACATGGAATTCTTTATTGGGTTTTACTAATTAAACAAGTATTTAGACAACTTGGGATGGCATCATCTTACTTTGGGGAGTTGTTTATTTACTTCGAGTACCATATTTGTAGACATTCAATCATAGATATTAATGTTTTTTTTTTTTAGATTTGGTACAATAACGATAGTTCTTGACTTAATTTAAATTTGTGGATTATAAAACAATTTGTTTGTTGTTTTATTTCAAATGTTATTAAATATTTTTACTTTTTATGTGTTTTTACTTTATATGAAATCATATCATATTATGATTATAAATAAATTAATATTAATAATTGAAAATATAATTCAAAAAAAAGTTTTTATCAATGCCTTAAAATTTATACCGATGCGTTTTACTATTAGAATATTTCAGGCTATACTAACAGTCATCACGAACTGTCGGTAAAAGTTAAAACACATAAGGCTATACTAACAAACATTGACTATTGGTAAAAGATATATTAATGGAGACATCGTCGATATAAGTTGAAAAAATTAAAACATACGAGTCTATACTAATTGGAATAACCGTCGATAAAAGGTATAATGTAGAACACACAATAGTTGCTATACCAATAGCTATATATATAGTGACAGATTAAAATTGTCAGTATATCTCCATTACATATTTCAACAGCTTAAAAACTATCAGTATAGATCTATACAGACAAGAGATAAGAGATATACTGACAGTTATAAATTCATTGGAATAGATATTTTGACCATTAGTATAGGGTTTATTATGCTATATCAATAGATTTTTAAGTTTTACTGATGGTTTTTTTAGCGTCAGTATAGAGCATTTTTTTTGTAATGAGCTCAACTTGATGAAATTGTCTTCATAAAAGCCCAACTCGACAAAAAAGCTCTTTTTGATAAATTATCTACATAATGGCCCAATTTGGAAAAAAAGCTTACCTTGACAAAATGCCTTTACAAAGGCTTAACTCGACAAAAAAGCTCATCTTAACAAATTGCCTTCATAAAGGCCTAACTTGACGAAAGTGCTTAGCTTAGCAAGTTGCATTCATAAAGGTCCAGCTTGGTGAAAGAGCTCATCTTAATAAATTACCTTCATAAATGCCCAACTTAGTGACAAATCTTACCTCGACAAATTACCTTCATAAAAGCCTAGCTCAAGAAAAAAGCTCAGCTAAACAAATTATCTACAAAAAGGCATAGCTCAGTAAAAGAGCTCAACTAGACAAATTGCCTTCATAATGACTCACCTCGACAAAATAACTTAACGCAACCAAATTTTTTCATAAATGATCAGCTCGATCAAATTTTCTTCATAAAAAGATTAGTTTGACCAAGATGACTTCATAAAGGCTCAGTTTGGATAAATTTCCTTCATAAAATGGTTAGCTCGACTAAAATACCTTTATAAGGATCAGCTAAGCTAAATTGCCTTCAAAAAGTTTCAACTCAACCAAATTGTCTTAATAAGGTCTTAGCTAGACCAAATGCTTTCATAAAGTCTCAATTCGATAAAATTTCCTTTATAAAGGATTGGCTCAGCCAAAATGCCTTCATAAAGGCTCAGTTTAATTAAATTTCCTTCATAAAAGATCAACTTTGTCAAATTACTTTCATAAAGGATCAGCTTGGTCAAATTTCTTTCATAAAAGATAAGCTTGGCCAAATTTCTTTCATAGGGATTAGCTAAGCCAAAATGTTTTCACAAAGGATCAACGCAATCAAATTTCCTTCATAAAATATTAGTTTAAGCCATTTTCCTTCACAAAGGCTTAATTCAACAAATTTCCTTTCATAAAAGATCAACTTAGTCAAAATACCTTTATAAAGGCTCAACTAAGTCAAATTTTTTTCATAAAAGATCAGCTAGCCAAACTACTTGCATAAAGGCTCAGTTCAACCAAATTTTCTTCATAAAGGCTTAATTTGACCAAATTTCTTTCATAAAATATCAACTCGATGAACTTTCTTTCATAAGGATTAACTTGGATAAATTACCTTCACAAAAGGTTTAACTTAACCAAATTTCTTTCATAAAGGATCAGTTCAGCCAAATTGCTTTTATAAAGCTCAACTTGGCCAAAGTTCCTTTATAAATGATCAACTTGGCCAAATTTTCTTCATAAAGTATTAACTCAGCCAAAATAACTTCATAAAAGATCAACTCAGCTTAAATGCCTTCATAAAAGATTAGCTCTAACAAATTTCCTTCATAAAGGATTAACTCAGTCAAATTTCATTCATAAAGGACCAGTTTGACCAAATTTCATTCATAAAGGACAAGTTTGACCAAATTTCCTTCATAAAAGATCAACTTAGCCAAAATGCCTTCATAAAAGCTTAGTTTGGCCAAACCTTCATCATAAAGGATTAGCTAGGCCAAATTTTCTTTGTAAGAATTAGTTTAACCAAATTTCTTTCACAAAAGCTCAATTTAAACAAATTACATTCATAAAGGATTAGCTCAGCTAAATTTTTTCATAAAAAATTAGCTGAACTAAATTTATTTCATAAAGACCATCTTTACAAAATTCCTTCACGAAGGTTTTGCTCAGTTAAATTACCTTCATAAAAGATTAGCTAAGCCAAATTTCCTTTACAATGAATCAGTTTGGTCAAATTGCCTTCATAAAATCTCAGCTTGACCAAAATTTATTCATAAAAAATTAGCTCAGCCAAATTACCTTCATAAATATCTCAACCAAATTTTCTTCATAAGGGATCAGCTTAGCCAAAACACCTTCATAAAAGGCTCAACTCATCCAAATTACCTCTACAAAGCCTCAATTTGGTCAAATTTCTTTCATAAATGATCAACTCGGTAAAATGGCCTTAATAAAAGTTCAACTCTACCAAATCTCCTTCATAAATGCTTAGCTTGATAAAAGAGCTCAGCTCAACATTACCTTCATAAAGGCTCAAACGTTTAACTTGGCAAAAAAGCTTAGTTTGACAAAAATGCCTTTAAAAAAGCTTACTTTTATAAAAGTAGCCATTAAAAGAGCTCGCATTGCAAATTTCTTTCAATAAAGCTTAGCTTGATAAAATTATCATCATAAGAGCTCAGCTCGTAAAAATTTTCTTTCTAAGAGCTTAACTTGGCATAGACCACCTAGGCACAAATTCACTTCGACAAAATGAAAACATAATTAAGTATTATTTACCACCTCATAATTCCACCGCATTGAAATTCATCGAGGATCACTTTAGTATAAGTCACTTTAATATAAAACCATTTGCTAAAATTATCCATCTTATGAGCCCACCTTAGCAAAGATTATCTCATATGAGCTCATTTTGATAAAATTATTCTTGTATAACAAAAACTTACACCCATAAGAGTTTACTCAACATAAACTACCCTTGTATGAGGTAACCTTGGCATAGATCATTAGTTATAAAATTCACTTTGATCTAAATCACCTTGGTACAAATTCACTTTAGTATAAATTCACCTCAATATAAATGACCTCAATGCACATTATGAAAATCACTTTGGTACAAATTCCTCTCAGTGTGAATCACTTCAACACAAATTTACCTCAGTATAAATCACCTCAATACGAATTCATCTTTATAAAAATGACATTAGTATAGATTCATCTCGATATAAATCACCATAAAATAGAAAAACCTTGGCATAATCATCTTTTACAAGTATTCTTTCGAACAAGGTAAAAGAAGATTGACCTAAGGGAAATCTTTTAAAGATTGGGATAAAAAGCCTGACACATAACCAACATTTCTTAAAATTAAGCTCAAATATAATGCTATATTCATCACAATCATTGACCAAGTAGGTCAGCCAAATAATGATAAAATTATCCAAAGCATTTTAAGCTAGATTCTGATGCTTCAACCAGCTTGGTTTGATTGTTCAAGCCATTTGATTTAGGGACAAAATGATAAGGGTATTTTATAATCTAAAGGGTAAAATCATTTTTTATTATAGACAGTGATCGGTAGAACAATAAGAGTAATTTAGTCATTTGGTCCAGGCTTATGTGGCGGGCAAAGCTAACATGGCAAATCGATGTAATTTGTCAGAGCACACCTCACTAATTATTTGTATATGCCCTTCAAACTGAATTGATTTTGGTGAAAAACATTGTCATATTATGATACTTTGATATTTTATATCTAATAGAGGTCTTGATTGTTTTATCATTAAGCTTGTTTAGATATATTTTGTTGTTGATGCTTACATAATAAGATCATCAGAATATAAATAAAGCTTTGCAAGGGAATTATAATAAGATTATAATTATGAAATCTTCTTTGCATAAAAGCTATATGTTCTTAAAAAGTTTCTAGTCAATACTTTATCAATAATAAGATAATGACAAAAGTTGTTGAGACTAACACATAGTTATGTTCTTACTTATGAAGCAAGCAATCATTTCTCATAAGTTAAAGTTTGGGTAAACTTGAGCTAACATGTGGGTACTTTTTGTAAGAACAAGTTAACTAAACCTAACTTGAGTTAAAAATGCTATATGATAGTTCACATAATGTCTATAACTATATTATCATGTGATGATCATATAAATGATCTTTTGACTTGAGAATACTTTGACTTTACTTATGGTTCTAATCAAGAATGATCTAGTCAAGTATAGTTGGGTATAACATAAACCCTATGAAGATGCATGAAGTAATCAAGATGAGATTCATCACCTTATGTAATTAATAAAGTATCTTAATTAATCTTGATTGAATTAACTCCAAAAATCATCGGGCAAAGTGAAATAAGAGTTTAGAATGGTTTTAAAGCTTATTTGTGAGTTAATGTCAATGATAAGACTCAATAAAATTAAACAAGATTAAGTAGACACTAAACCATGCTTAATGTACAAGTCGAGATGCTTTGTGATGAAAAGATATTAATTATATATTAAGATCATGCACGGATAGGTTGTCAAGCCAATATTAACTTTCTTTAGCAATTAAGAGCCATGACAATGTAGCTAGCAATGATCATGATCTACAAGTATGAGATTGGCTAATTAGAGAATTAGTGATGAAGTCAAAAGATTTGATTCATCTAATTCCAAATATAAAAGATTACATTGCTTATATTTATTACCAACATGCTAAGAAACCTAATGGGTTATACATAATAGGACAACTGTGAAATATTAAAATTAGGATAAATTATGTTGGACTTAATTTGAATTGGGTAAAAACCAAAGATAGAGGAAATAAACAAGAGTCACAATATCTACTTAATATGTGCAATCAGCATCATAAGAGTTAATTACGAATCACGTCACTCATGCATAACCCTAATTTAGTTTAACCTCCTCTATATAAGAAATATCAACCACCCCTTTATAAGAAGTAGAAAGGTACAAGCTAAGAGCAATTCTAAAATAGTACAATTTCATCTCATATGTTGAGAACAAATTTGAGACAAAACTAAGAAAAGGTTTCACTATACTCACTAGCTAGAGTATCAATTTTGTTTCTTCTATCATTAGACAAGGTTCTTTCATAGTTTTTTTTATGTGAATCACAACTAGAGGCTGCATGTTTGCATAGCTTTTGGCTAGCAAAAATATTTAGTGATCACTTGTTTTATGCAAAGCAAAGTTGGCAATAGAGGTAAACCACCCTTAGCTGAAACCCATGTATTGTGTTTGTATGATCTTGGTAATTAATCTCGGCTTTAGGGAGTTAAAAATTTTAAAATTTTATTGCTATTACTTTGTATATTGAAGCATAATTTCCTTTAAATGATATTAGACCCTTGTCAATATAGATTATACAACTTGGAACTTTGTTTGGTTGTTCATGATATCAAAACTATTTTTATTACAACCTGTTATTGTGATAAAGAGGCTAGAAAATGTGTTTTTCTATGTTATTTTGATTTGATTCTTTTATAATATCAAACATGATGTCTTAAGATGATTGACCATGAATTTTATGATTTATGAACATTGTTTGCGTGCTCTATAAATTTTTTTATTTGTAATCTATTCACAAATAGAAAAATTTAGCTATAGAAATATTGTGAAAATTGTTCTCACTCTAGGGCTATTTTTTATACAAAATTTTAACTCATGAAAATAGGCACATTGATGATCACTGTGTTAAATTTTGAGAATTTTTGGAGTTGATTTGGTCATTCAAAAGTTGATGACAAATTCTACCCAGAAATCTATCACTGCTAAACATGTAAAATATGAATATGATGCATAAAAATGCTAATGTGATTATGGTACTTTGCTTTCTTAATACAGTTGATATTCTTAAGTGTTGAGAGACTCTAAAAACTTTTTCACTAAAGTTTTAATGAAAACCAACTTGGTAATCATTATTGAAAATCTTAGAGAACTTTTTTGTCAAGATTTTAAGATTTACTTTCTTGATTATCAAGTAAAGTGGATTATTTTTTTATAAAAGCTTGAGTAATTATTACTTGTGATTAAAGAATCATGACTAGAGGCATAAGAAAGCATGGGAAAAAATTTAGAACTCTTAAATGATGGCTTAGTGGGGCCAGCATAGCAACCAAAACTAAAGCTATCAAGTTTTTCATCTAAACAACCCTAGCCGTATGACACTTTCCTATTTTGAATAGGTTTCAGGCAAACCCTATTATGACATTAATTCTTGTTGAATTTGGATTCCTAAATAATTTAGGATTGAGAAATTAGATTTCATACAAAAGTCGAAATTAAATTGGACTTTCTAAATTGTTTAGAACTTCTAATGAACAAGAAACTACTTCACCACAACACTTAGTGTGACTAGGAATTCCCAATACATGTATTTTGTCTTGGATTTAATTGATTGGCATTCCTAAATGGTTTAAAGTTATGATAATCATATTATACTAAAATCTAAGTTAAATTATAATTCCCTAATTGTTTAGGAAATTATGATTGCAAATTATAATTTCTAAGACATAAGATAGACATATTTAGCTACCTTGCTAAACATGTTTATGCCTTGCATCACATTGAGTTGGATTAATGTTTGATATGTGATATTAATATTTATTCAAGGAATAGATGTGTAAGATCATGAATTTGAACCAAACATGTTGTCTATTGATATGTAATAAAATATGCATGTAGTTATGAGATAAATACCAAGTGTGCGATGTTGGTTTGTTATTATACATGCTAGAATTTATGTGTGATAAATGACATGTATAATTGTAAGATACATGATAAGATTACATGTATTAGGTATGTAATGAATTTTTATGCATGCTATATGAGACCTATGATAAATTGAAAATCCTTTAGGAAAATTTTAAGTCTTGATGCCTTCCATAACATAACTTAGTAAGGGCTTATTGGGCTCATTCAAGGCACTCGTTATTCGAAATAAGGTTGTGCTATAGTTCATGAGTGTTGCTTAACTAACATTATACTATTTGAATGGGAAAAAACTTGACCATATAATTTTGGAGGCAATGATTGGGTAAATCACATAAGATGTGGTTAGACAAGGATTTGTTACCCAATTAATCTAAAAGCCATTTAGGATGTGATTGATAAGTAAGTTACCTACCTAATTTACTTATCATAGCTTATTGGGTTCACTCAAGGCTATGATAAACTAAATAAGATCCGAACTCACTAAAAAAATATGATTTTTCTTAATTGATAGTGAGGGGTATTAATTTGATAAAAAAAAGTGAAAGCAATCAATATATAGATTTAGACCTTATCAATATTGGTATTGAACAATATGACTAATACTTGTTTATATTTTATAGGTTACAAAAGATGAATAATAACTTGTCACTTCATAGCATACTTAATGTTAATAAGCTTACAGGGCCTAACTTCAATAATTGGTACCATAATCTCAAGCTTATCCTATGGCAAGAGAAGATGCTTTATGTTCTTGATGAGCTGATTTCATCAAAACTGGATGCTAGTGTTAATGATGAAGTGTGGTGAGTTTATGAAACCTATGAAGACCATGCTAATTAGGTCGTATGTACCATGGTAGCTAGCATGATCTCCGAGATACAAAAGTAACGTAAAAATATGATGCTCTAACAATCATTCTGCACCTAAAATAATTGTTTGACAAATAAAAGTGGACTAAAAAGTTTGGGACCTTTAAGGAATTGTTCCGAGTAGTGATGTCTAAGAACACTTTGGTTATAATACATTGTCTCAAAATGATCAATTGGATTGAGAAACTTAAACAATTAGGATTTATGATGGATCATGAGTTAAGTGTTGACTTGATCTTATCTTTTTTTCCTAGTAATTTTTCACAAGTTGTAATTAACTTCAATACCATCAGATGGAAGTGTCATTACCATAATTGATGTATATGTTAGACATTGCCTAAAATACCATAAAGCATCAAAAGCTTGAGGCTCTTCTAATTTTTTTATCCGAAGTTAAGAAAAAATTGGCTAAAAAGAAAAAAAAACAAGTAGGTTGATAAGAAGGGATCCAAACAAGGCTATTAAGACTACTGGCAACATCAAGAAGGACAAGGGTGCTTGTCATCACATGGTAAAGAAGGTCATTGGAAGAGGAATTACAAGGTCTACTTGTTAAGTTTAAAGGGCAAGAAGTCTAAAGAGACTCATAATTCGAGTATGTTAACGATTGGGATCAATCTATCTCTTTTTTACACGTCTCCATATGTATTAGATCCCAAACATAGTTCTCACTTATGTAATGATATACAGGGGCTAAAAAATAGTAGATCCTTAAAAAAAAGAAAGATGTCTTTATAGGTTAAGGATAAGCAAGTGTTGTAGCCTATGCCATGGTGACTTATTGCTTGCCTTAACCTTCTAGTTTAGTATTAAAGCTTAAAGATTATTATTATGTTTCAGTCATAACTAGAAACATCATTTTAGTTTCTTATTTGAGTATGAATGATGAATTTTCATTTAATATTAAGGGCAATAGTTGTTCCTTTTATTTAAATGATATTTTTTATGGCATAAGAATGTATGATAAATTTTGTATGTTATTAGATTAAACAATAATATTTTCAACATAAATGTCAAGAAACCTAAACTAGATAAACCAAATCAATCTAACTTTTGGCATTATAGGCTTGATCATATCAATGAAAGAAGAGCCACAAAGTTACATAAATAAGGATACTTTATCTTTTGGATTATGAATTTTATAGAACTTATGAATCATGTTTGCTTGGAAATATGACCAAATCACCTTTTAGTGGAAGAGAAAGAACCAGTATGGTTCTTGGACTAGTACATTTAGATGTATGTGATCCAATAAACATAAAAGCTAAAGGAG
Source organism: Durio zibethinus (assembly GCF_002303985.1). The sequence goes on along the minus strand of NW_019168381.1, from coordinate 10,534,501 downwards.
GATATTCTTATTTCATTACATTTATTGATAGTCATACAAGATATGAATTTTTGTATTTAATGAAACACAAGTTTGAATCCTTTGAAAAGTTCCAAGAATTAAAAAAAAAAGGTTGAAAAGATAATTGTTAAGAGTATCATGACAATTAGGTCCGATCAAGATAGAGAATACTTAAGCCATGATTTTTAAGGTTATCTAAAAGAGAATGTGATTCTCTCATAATGGATTCCATCGAGAATACCATAGCACAATGGAGTTTTCAAAAAAAAAAATAGAACCTTATTGAACATAGTTCGATCCATGATGAACAATTTAAATCTTTCTATATCTTTTTGGGTTATGCACTTGAAACAATCGTTTATCTTATTTACAAAGCTTGATAAGACACTATATAAGATGTGAAAAGGTAAAAGACCTAACTTATCATATATAAGGATTTGGGGTTATGACGCGTATATGAAGTATGCATAAGCCTACAAGTTTGGAGCAAGATCAGTTTAGTGTAAAATTATAGGATATCTAAAGAAAACAAGAGGATGTTATTTTTACAACTCTAAGGAACAAAAGATATTTGTTTATAGACATGATGTCTTCTTAGAAAAAGAATTTATCTTGGAAGAAAACAATGGGAATAAAGTAGAACTTGAAAAGTTCAAGAAACATAATTTGACACTATAATGAAACTTAAGCTAATGGTTAAAGTATAAAAAATGCAGCAAAAAACTCAAAGTATACAAGAATCTTATAGGTTAAGTAGAACTCGCCAAGTTCTTGGAAGATATGGATTTTTCATACATAAGGATGTGTTAATCATAGATAATAATCCTACAACCTATTAAGAAACAATGTTGGACATTGATTCTGAAAAATGTCATGAGGCCATTGAATCCGAAATGAAATCCATGTGTATAAACCAAGATGGGCTTTTGTGGAGCCACCCAAAGGGATAAAACCCATAAGGTGCAATTAGGTTTTCAAGAAAAAAACCAACATTGAAGGCAATGTACAAATGTACAAAGCCATGCTAGTTGCAAAATGATATAATCAAAAATATGGAGTTCATTTTAAAGAAACCTATTCACCAATAGCCATGATAACATCCATTATAATTTTGCTAGCAATAGCTGCATACCATGACTATGAGATATGACAAATGGATGTTAAAACAGCAATCCTTAATAGGAATTTGCATGAGGAAGTGTACATAACACAACTTTGATAGGTTTAAATTTAATGATGATGCCAAAGTTAGAATATACATTTTGACAAAGCAATTAAAAAATTTAGATTCATCAAAAACATAGATGAACCTTGTGTATACAATAAGACTGAGAGAAGTGCAATCATTTTCATAGTGCCATATATAGATGACATATTACTTATAGGAAGCGATATACCTATGTTACAATCTACCAACGTATGGTTATCAAAGAAGTTTTTTTGAAGGATTTAGTGGAAGTAATATATGTGCTGAACATAAGGATCTATAAAGATAAATAAAAAAGGTAGCTCGATCTCTTACAATCCAAATATATAGATAAATGCTAAAAAGTTTTAGCATCGAAGAGTCTAAAAGGGGATTTTTGCCAATGTCAGATAACATAAATTTTTTCTAAAGACATATGTTTTAAGACACAAATTGAGAAAGATCGCATGGCTAATATTCCATATGCTTCGGTAGTTAGATCTATCGTGTATGCAATGCTATGCACAAGGCCTAATATCTCATATGCTTTAACCATAACAAGTAAATATCAAGCAAATCTCGGTGAATGTTATTGAAAGGTCGTGAAAATAATTCTTATGTACTTAAAAAGAACTAAGGATGTGTTTCTTGTCTATAGTGGAGCCAAACTCCAAGTTAAGGGTTATTATGGTTTCAATCTAATAAGGATGATAGCAAATCTCAAAGTGATTAATTTTTATACTAAATAGTTGAGTAGTGAATTTGAGAAGTTTCTAACAAAGCACAACTGCTGATTCTGCAACTAAAGCCGAATATAACTTTGCATCTGTGGCTACAAAAAAGATTGTTTGGATCAAGAAGTTCATAACTAAACTAAGTATTGTTCCTAACATTGTTAATTTGATAACAATCTATTATGACAACAATGAAACAATCACTCAAGCCAAGGGACCAAGGTCTCATTAAAGATCTAAACATGTATTGAGGTGATATCATCTCATTAGAGATTTCATTTCTAAAGTGATGTTAAAATTGAATGAGTACCCATTGAGGATAATATTACTAATCCGCTTACTAAAGCATTAACCTAACAGAAACATGATAAGCATGTAATCAAATATGGTATTAAATATATAGATAATTTGGCTTTAGTGTAAGTGAAAGATTATTGGTATATGCCCTTTAAGCCGAATCAAGTTTGGTGAAAAACATTGTCATAGTGTGATACTCTGATATTTGATATCTAATAAAGGTCTTGATTTTTTTGTCATTAAGCTTGTATACATATATTTTTTTGTTGATACTTATATGATAAAATTCTTAGAATATAAATAAAACTTTGCAAAGGAATTACAATGAAATTGTAATTATGAGATCCTCATTGCTTAAAAACTATATATATTCCTAAAAAGTTCCTAGTTGATGCTTTATCAATAAGAGGACATTAACAAAAGTTGATGTAGTGAGTAAAGCAAATGTGGCAAATTTATCTAAACTTTTTGGAGCACATTTCACTAATGCCAACATGGTAGACCACCAATCCCTAAAGCATAAATACCCCTCTTTTCATCTAGGTGAGAAGGCTACTCATTTTCTCTCAGCTCTCTCATTTTTCAATTTACTGTCTTACCTCTTTCTTTCTTTTTCTACCTTACTAACTTAAGCATCGAAGTACAAATGTTGGAAACAACTTCAGTCTTTACTCTTAACAAACCTTTTGTAATATCAAGTTCTTGCACTATGCTTTGAATTTAGCACAAACAATAATAAAATAAATAGCAAGTTTGAAAGTTGATAGCAAAAAGAAAGGGGAAAGGAATAACAAGTTTGAAAGTTGATAGCAAAAGGGATGGGTGTGAATGATCGAGCGAGCATATGGAAATAAAACTTACAAAATAACAAGCTTGAAAGTTTATAACATGTTATAACAATTATTAGGTTATAAAAAGAACAACCAAAGGCGTCATGTGTTTGGCCTCCAAGATATAAACCTCTATAAGAAATGTAGGGTCTCGTAGTATTCTTTTTACAAAGTAAGCTACAATCTAAGGATAGGGAAAGAAGTTACAGGTATTCAGATTTGAACCTCATAGTTATTGGATGTTACCTCTTAAGAGTGACTGTATAAACCAATTGAATTAAATTTTGAGTTCAAATCTTATTGTATTTGCATTAAGTACATTTAACATCTCAATGTAAGGTTTCCAAGTAATGTAGGATCTTCAACCATAAGCAATGGTCTTACCCAAAGAATGATCATGTGCAGCCAAATAACATGTGCTCTACAAGCAACAAAAAAGGCTCATAAGGACAACTTCTATAGGAATCACTAATAAATGATGGAATCACTTATAGTATAAAGAGAAGAAAAGGACATTGGGTTTGACATTGCATATCACTACTTGTTCAATATGTTAGTATACAATTTGGTAATGCATGCAAGGAAATAACGAGCAATCAAGACTATTAACACATTTTTGTTGAAAATATTTTATTAATTAGTGATTTATAAAAATAAATTATTAGACGTAGATGTACTAAAAAGCTAAATCATTGAAATTATATTATTAATTATATTTTGGTTGGAGTGGGATGTGAAATACCTAACCTTCCACTAAACTTGACTATGACTTGAGTGGTCTGTCAAAGCAAAGGGCTTGACTTAGCTCAAGCAAGCCTTTAGACAATATTTTTTAAGTTTGAATCTCGAGTTGTTTGACACATGAAAATATTTTATTATTAAATATTTTAGTTTTATATAATTTTTTAAACATATTTAAAATATTAATAATTAATATAAAAATATTTTAATATTCAAGTTATACTAAAATTAGTTTTAGGCAAAGGTTTTTAAATGTTAACCAAATCTAAGCCAATCTTTGGACACTTCTATCTTTTCATTCACGTCCAAATTAGTTGTGAACTAATAAGGGCAACAATTCTAGCCTATTTTATTAATTTTATTTAGAGATAAGATATAAATTAACCATTACACTTACGTGAATGGTTCAACTTTATTCTTAATTTTTTTTTGGATATAATTTTACCATCATATTTTAAATTTTAGAGCAAATTTACCGTCATACTTTGAATTTTGGAGCAAGTAAAAAATATTCAGTTGAAAGTTTTGTTAGAAACTGATCTATTCTTCAAAAATAATTTTAAAATGGTAGGGAAAAACACTCGTGAAGCTAAAACTTGAAATTTTTTTATCATGATTTTTTAAAAATGTAATTAAACACAATCCAGATCTTTGTTTATATTTTTTATTTTATCAAGACATTGTCTACTATATTTAACATCAGATCATACTTTTTTCAGTTGATTTTGGTCTCTTTTCGCTGTCTTTTTTTTTTCAATTTTTTTAAACTATAAATTAATTTCTAATAGAATTTTCACATAATATTCTTTAATTGCTTTAAATTTGAAAAATAATGGTAAATTTTCTCCAAAAATAAAAGTATAATAATAAAATTACACCAATTAAAAGATTAATGGTATATTTTGACCACTCACATAATTAAAGTGATAACTTTGTATTCCATCCTTTTTATTTATTTATTTATTTATTATTATTATTATTATTATTGAATTATAAAAAAGACTCAACCATATTCTTTAGGTTTGCTAGGTAGAAAATAAAAGTGGAAAGATGGATATGGTAGAGTGAAAAAAAAAAAAAAAAAAAAGAAAGCAAATTTGGGATATACTTGCTATGAGAGAAAAGTGAGATGAAAGAAAATAATAAAAACAGCTATTTTTTTATATTTATTTACAGAAACAAATCAGTCAAAATTGAAAAGGAAAAAAAAAAAAAGGGAGAAATGAGTTAAATGTTGTGTACTTCAAAGATTATTTATTATATTTAAATTTTACCTTTTCATCTTAATTTAAAAAGGTATAATGATAAAATAATATATTTTTTATTTTTTTATTTTCATTTTCAAATCTATGAAACAATGGACAAAAAGTTTTATATTTTTTAACTTTTTATCTTTCATAGTTCATGCAAAGCATATCAATGAAAAAAATCTAATTTTTTTTTTATTTTTTTCAATTTTCTCTTCTTTATGTGAAAAGAATAATTTTATTTTTTATTTTTCATTCTTTTATCCACTTTTCCAAATAATACTTTGGAGTAGAAGATCATGTACTAAACAACTAAACGAAATACTGTAGTGCTAATTTTATTAAATAAAATGATATATTTTTATTTAATTTTAAAGTGCTATATATATTTCTAAAATATTAATACAATACGGTAAACACTTAAGTTTCACTTTTCTATAACAATTAATCCTTTTATCGTTTTTGGAGGGGTTTTTATTCCGGTTGCCATTCCAGATAGAAAAGTATGCAAATAAAGAAAGTTTTTTTTTTTTTTTTAATATCAGTGATGTTACAGTAGGAAAAACTGTTATGCTCAATTTATGATGACCATGTATTATTGATTGATTGGATGGTTTGTTGCATCCACCGACTACGTGACGGTAAGAAGCCTTATGTTACAACGTTTGTTGGGCGGGACGGGGTCCACCCTTGTCCCACCCTCGTACCGGTTGTCGCGATGCGGTGCTATACTTCATTTTATCACATATTAAATTTATTTTTTTATATTAAATTTGTCATATTTTGATTTTTATTAGTTAGAAAGTTTCAATTTTGATATTTTATAATTTTATATTTATCATTGATAAAAATGCATGTGAAAATTTATTTTAAAAACATTGACAGGAGTAGTTTTAAATATATATTTATAAATTTTAATTAATTAAAATATTTAAAATAATGATCAAAATTAAAAATTTTTAATTAAAAATCAATTGTGATAATTTAATTAAATTCATCATTTAAATCATTATTCTTTTATCGCAATCAATAGAATCTTCATATAATTATTTATACCTAATTAAGCTTTCTTTTATGTGCAAAAAAACTTAAAACTTCATTTAGCTAATGTTAAGCGAGAATATTTTTTCCATACAGCACCGATGATAAGAGAAAATTTATAGGGTTACGTGACGAAATAGAAATTTAAAAATAAAATTCTTTTTAGTTTTTATTTCCCTCTTTTTATTTTCTCTTTCGTTTTCTTTTTGTCATCAATTAAAAATAAAATTTAATCCATGTCATCAATGTCATGTAGCATTTATATCTTAGTTGACAAAAATAGTTAACAACGTTAATGTTTCCATTTACATAATTGCTTAATTAGATATAAATTATATATGAATTTAATTAATTGTAATAAAAATAATAAAAACTTTAACTCTCTCCCATTATTTTTTTTGTCTATCAGTCTTAATGTACAACTTTAATCACCATTTATAAGTATAATAACTTTCACTATGAATTCTATACATGCAAATGGTGGTGATGAGTATATTAAAAAATAATAAATAAAAAGATGATAGACAGGATCTCAACCAAACGGTAAGGGTTGAGATGATATATTTAATTAAATTCAAAGATTTTATATTGGCTAAAATACTAAAAAGACTCTAAATAATTTCATTTTTTAAAATAAATTTATATGTTTTTATTATATCTAAATAAATATTTATTTTTCATTTATATCCAAATAAATCTTTATTTCAAATAAAAGATTGCTATATATTAAGAGTATATTTATGTACAAATTAAAGATTAAGAATTTATTTAAATATAAATTAAAGGTTAAGAACTTATTTAAAAGCAAAATAAAGTTTAGGAGTTTATTTGAATGCAATAAAAATATAAAAGATTTATTTAAATAAAGTGATAAATTTTAGAGGTTTTTTTGTTATTTAACTTATATTTATTAGATGGGAGCCACAAAAATAATGAATATGTAAATAATAAATTTAAGTTGGGGTTACCTAATAAATTATTTATAAAAATCTTTAAAATTTTTGGGAAATTTATATATGTAAAGAAAATTTTAAAATTTTTTTTCCTAATCTCTAAGAAAATCTATTCAATGTAAGGTAAAATTTGAACTTGCAACTTGAAAATTCCAATTTATTATGAAAATTGATATCATAAAATATCGAAATGCAAATAAAAAATTTTGAATTTCCAATAAGAACTTAGAGGCAAATAATTAAAAATAAAGTTACTTTTAAATTGGAAATTCACCTACTAAACAAATCTGCCAATCTCAAACTGGATAAAATAAATGGAAGATAAAATGTATTAATCAAAAAACTTTGAATCTTATTCATCAATCAACATTAGCAAGTTTTTGGTTTGTATGTGGTAGCATCTTTTTTAGGGATGCCAATTTTATCTATATTTAATGGAGAATTTGATTTTTTTTATCCAAATGAAGATGAATATAAGTATTACATTATAAGTGTGAGATGGGGATAGGTATGATTTTAAATTTTTATTGGGTACAAGGATGGGGATAGGTAATATAGCACATATCCTATACTTGTACCCTATCATATACTTGTACCCTATCCTATACTTGTACCCTATATATATTTTTTCACACATTTAGTATATAGATTTTTTATTAAATAATATATGAATTATTATTTTAAATTAATTAAAATTAATATATTTTTATTAAAAATATTAATATATATTTTTTAAAATTTTCTTAAATATACAAGATAAAAATAAGAAAAATATTTAAAAAAAATTTAGTTTTTAGTTTTTCTTTTTAAAGTTATAGGTATGGGGATTACCTATACCCATTAAATACCCACAAGAATGGGGTTTTTTTTTTTTTTTTTTAAGTTATGAGTATGGGGATTATCTTTACCCATTAAATACCCACAGGAATGGGGGATAAGGATAAATTTAAAATACCCATTGGGTATGGGTATGAAGATGGGTATAATATGAAAATCTATGATAAGGATGGAGAATGCTCTACCCTACCCATATCCTACCCATTGACATCCCTAATCTCTTTCCCTAATTTATTTTTCTAAAAAGTCTTAAGTTATATTTGGTGTATAGGATAATTGATAGAATATAGTACTAATCATTTTAAATTATGTTTGGTTTGTATCTAAAGAAAGGAATAGAATTACAAAGGGATTAATCATCCTCTTGGTATAGGATGATTCAATCCTTCCAAAGTGAGAAGATTATTTTTAATCCATAAGATTGAACTTGCATGTCCTATTATACTTTTAAAAATTATATTAATTATTTAAATTTTATAAATTTTGAAAAAAGATAATTTTGATCAATAAATAAATTATATTATCCTAATCCTTGCACACATTAAATACAAGATAGAATGATATTATTTAATCTAATCCTATTCATAATATTATCTTCTTTTATCCTATCATAACTTTATATACCAAATACATCCTAAGAGAATAAGATCACAAAAAATAATTCGAGTTTATAAGATAATTAGTATCAATTTTTCCAATGAATGGTCGTCAAAACAAAAATACAATTTTTTTTATTGAAAGAAAAAATGCTTAATATTATAGGAACCAATGGCTAGATGAAGCTTCTTTAATTACTCAATTTAGGGTGAATTTTTAATTTTTAAATACATGTAATATTTATGATTTTGGATTACAAAATTAAAGGTAATCCTTTCTTCTCTTCCCATAACCTTCATCCTCATTTTAAAATTTAGAACTCAAAATTTCAAATCATAATCTCAATCCTTAATTACTAAAGTGATTAATAAAGGCTAAAATATGAAAAAAAAAAAAACTTAAAGTATTTAATATAATCTAACTAATCCCTTATATTATTATCACATCTAAATAAGTTCTTCAACTTTTATTTTTTTATTGTCTACGCCCTTCTACAATTAAATCAATGACATGTAGATATAATTTAGGACATGTGGACAATGATGTGGCAAAAATATACACATGGCAAAATAGTTAAAAAATGAGAAAATTTCAAAATAAAAAAGGTGGTTTGACAATTTTTTTAAATGATACCATGACTAGAAATAATTATTAAAAAGGAAATAATACTAATATATAACATTAATAAAAAATAAAAATTATTTTGATGACCTTAATATTCAATAAGTATTAGTTCAAAATTACAAGTGATTGTCACACACACACACACACATATAAACAAAATATATGTACATTAGAGGTCATAAAAGTAATTTTAATTATTTTATTAATTTTACACATAGGCATTTTCTTTTTACTAATTATTTTTATCATGGTATCAAATAATAAATATTTTTTATGTACATATAGTTTTAAAAAACATAATAAATAATTATTATTATTTATTAATAAAAAGGAAATGTCTATACAAAAAAATTAATAAAAAAAACATTTATATTTATATGAAAATTAATAAAAAGGAAATTAAAATCATTTTGTAATTTTCATATAAATATAGATATTTCCTTTATTTTATTAATCTTACACATATACATTTCCTTTTTACTAATTATTTTCGATGATAGTGTCAAATAATTAATTATTTTTATTAATTTTCTTGTAAATATAGATATTTTCTCTTTTATAAATTTTACTTATAAATATTTTTATTAGTAAATAATAATTTTATTTATTTACATTCTTTTAGTAATTATTTTTTATCATGGTAACAAATCATTAATCATTTTTATTAATTTTCATCTAGATATAAACATTTCATTTTTTTATTAATGTTACATCTTCTTATTATTTTTTATAATTATGTTTTATCATTGTATCAATTAATAAAAATTTTGTTAGACTACATTTTTTTCGAATTTTTGTATTTTTATATTTGTACATTTTTTTGCCACATTATTATCCACATGTGCAAAAATATGCTAACATGTCATTAATTTAAGGGTAGAATGACTTAGATAGTGAAAAATAAGAATTGAGGGACTTATTTAGATGCAATAATAGTTTAAGGACTTAGATTGTTTTGAATATTGCAAAAGCTTTTATATATATATATATAAATATATATATATATATTTAGCCTTAAATATAAATGAAATAACAAAAATGAATGCTAAAAGTTACTAACGTGTTAACTTTTTTAAGTACTTGGCACACGTATCATATATAAATGGTTTCAAGTTAAACTTTTGAAATTAATAGATTTGTTGTGACTAAAATTAGATTGACAAAGTTAAAAAAAAAAAAAAGCTAGGGTGACAAAAACACAAGTTTTCGAGACTTTTTCTTGTTTCCCGTTTAACTAAACCTAATTTTCTCAATATATTAAGTTGCAAACTTGGTTTCACATGCTTTTTTAGAGTGAAAATAATTTTGTGTATCGCTACAACATGGGTTAACCCTTGAAGCTTCATCTCTTTTCCTAACTACAGACATCCTATTTGACATCTCATTTTTAGTATCATACATGTACATCTGAGCAAATTTAGGATTCTAATTAGGAAAGGGAAGCAACGACTTAATCCGATGATGATTTTACCCACAAATCTTGAAAACATATGGGCCTACTCTATTATTGATACTGTTATCAACTTTACCTCTGGTTGAGGTAAATTGGAACATACAATAGCATACTCTTATGTTATCCCTAAAATCTATACATCTACATCTTTTATCATATCTAAGTAGGCTATCTAAAAACTTTAAAATTTTTTGAAAGTAGACAACCAAACAATTCTTTGCTTATAACGCAATGTAAATGTAGGATTACGTGTTTGCTTTGAAATACTAACTCTCTTTTTGTACCACATTATAGCATCATAGAAGGGACAAACACACTTAAGACCATCGAAATTAAAAGTTACAAAACATGTTCCTCGAACAAAAAATGAAAAAAAATAATAAACAAAAATCTTATTAGTATCACATAAAATAAACCAAATAGATTAAATCATCAATGAATAAATTATAGTAAATTTAACCTAACTTACTTGAATGCTCATTCCATTTTGTCTCCCTACCATAGCCACTCAATTATTCTCAGTCTCCTAAACCAACTATTATATCATGCTTGTCACCTAAAGACATTAAAGGCAAAGACACAAAACTAAATATAAGTCAACCACTACCATATAATTAGAGGAGAAAAGAGTGTAAAAACACCAAAAATGAATGAAAGATTGCCAGTAGATTTTATGTGCAGACTATATTTAGAAAACTTGTCAAACCATCCAATTGCAACTCAAAGTTTCTTTTTTTTATATATATATGAGTAGTTGAATTTCTTGCAATAAGGGACTTAGGTGTTTTAACTGCAACTGGCTCTAATTCCCCATTAACACCAATAGTTGAATGCAATGATATATGAGACTAATATCCATTCTTTGTGTTAGAAATAATAGAAGCTTGTCCTGATACATCACTGGCAAACCCCATTAAATCATCTAGCAAATCTGAAGATTTTCTCCTAACTATCTTTGGCCTAACTAACACATCTATTATCCTGAGGTCCATTAATAACAAATTGAGGAAAAGTACCCATAATTAGAATTTCCTACTTTTCAACCCACTATAACATAATACTACTATCATTGACCTAACCAACACATCTATTATCTCCTGATACTATTCTCCCTTACTCAACTAATAAGATCCATGGCTAAAAGCTTTTTACTTAACAGACAAAACCTTCAAGCAATATATACATGAGCACAAAAGAAAAAAAATAGCATAGCTACTTACAGCAAAAAAGCAAGAGATCAAGAACCCAAAAAAAAATTGACGTAATAAAGAACAACTAAACCTAGACAATGAACTTCAAAAAAATCTATATAAATAAAAAGAAACACAACAATAGTAGAAAAACAAAAACTTAACTTTGAGCTTACCTCAAACTTAATCAACCAAAAACCTTCAACAATAAAAAAAAAAGAATAATAATTAAAAAACCATTTTCAAACAACATACAAAACCAAAGAAATTTCCACTCAAACCATTTTCCATTAATGATAGAAAAAGTATAAACTAATCAAGACAACTAAAAGAAAAAACAAGATGAAAAGAAATGTAAGATGCTGACAATCAATCTAACACAAAAATGGCCTAAAACAAACCATAAAAAACACTAATACAAACTTCAAAATGAAATTAAATAACATGCAAATCACCTTGAATCAAATCACCTTAAATGAAATTAGCGATGACCTTGAATAAAAAAAACTCTTAGCTATATACTTGTTGGTAACCACCTACAAGGGGTGGGTTACATCCCATAAAATAAATTGCCCAAATTAACTGCCTTGGGTAGTTTATTTTCATGTCATGAAACTACCTTAGGCAATTTACAAACTCTTTTAAAAAAAATGCCACCCATCTCATTTTGTTATATAGTAATGGCATTCAGCCATTAAAAGAAAGAGAAGGAAAAAAACTTTCTCACAAAAGAAAATTAAGAGAAAAGAGAGAGCAATCGGACATGCGTAATATAAATTTCAAGAAGAATTCTTGCTTTAGTGTGTTGAAGAACTTATGCCGAGGAAATGAACTACTTTTGAATAATGATTTTATTCAACGACTAGTAATTCAAGTCAAATTTTCACTTTTGCTTCCATTAAACAAGTATATGTGATTATATTCGTATATATATTGCATGTATTTTATCATTCATTAGTATCAGAGCAAGGTTGGCTTATGTTCTGGTTCGTTTGTATGTTTCTCATAGCCAAAAACATGATATGTTCTTGCATGCTTGCAAACATTCATAGGAATTGACATAAGTTGTGTTATTGATATAATTAATGTTTTAATAATTCTTGGAATATAAAAAAAAGGAAATGCAATTGCTGTTTCACCATTTTTTTAATCAATTGTTTTTTGATTTCTAGATAAAGCATCTGAATGCCCTAGGAAAAATTTAAAAAAATTAATTTGTTTTCAAAATAGAAAGCAAGCATTCAAATGCCATGTCCAGAGCATTCTAATTCCTTTTGTTTTTCAAAAATATTCTTTAAAAAATGTTTTTTATCCTTCATTGACTTTGAAATGTTAGATCACATAAAAATGATTGAGATAATTCTTAATCATTTTTTTGACTTGTGTTGACTCATAAATTAATGATTTTCTTGTATTTTGTTACAAAGAATTATGACTATTTTTGTGAAGACTCCCATCAATATGAGGACATAGGCATAATTTTTTAGAGTCAAAAGGCTATCGGGGGATTTGACACAATGCCGAATAGATCCAAATGTTGCTATTGATGGGCATGTCATCAAGGTCATTGGCATGATTTAAGAATTAATCTGGTGTATCTACATGCACATTAAGAATAACCAGATCAAATATAAAATTCTAATGGGTATACTTTTGACTCATAGATAAAAGAATTTTTTTCAAAATATCTAGATATCTTTTAAGAGTGATCCTAAATATGAAACATTAATTAAGAGTTTTGTAAAGGAATAAGTGAGAATGGGAGCAAAGAGGAGTGTGAGCCTCTTTGTTTGCCTAAGTCTTAATAATGGGAAATACAAAATTCCTTAAGCTCTATGGATAAACAATGTGAATGTAAAACTATTAGAAGAATTTTTAAAATATATCCTTATTCTTAGACAAGTCATTTGAAATGATTAGAAACATGTTTGATTAACATTTAGTATGTATATATATATATATTTATTATGAACATGTTTTTGGATTTGAACTATGTTTTGTAAAACTTGCTTGTGTGAAATCAATGTATATGTTATTAATTATATGTTGGTAACCTTATGGTTAATGAAAATTCTAAAATAATTGATTTGTTCTATCTTAGAATGCTTGATTTTGGTTAATAAAATAAATTAGTAATAAACAAACACATTAAATAATGGAATTTGATTACGAACATAGTGACCTTTTAGTTTTATTTTTATGTGAATGATTATCACTATTTTATTTGTAACATTATGGCAAAATAAGAAGTGTGCAATGCTAGGTATTAATTAGTGCATATGTCTCTCGAATGTAAAATTATACTTTGAAATGGCTTCCATTTTAAAAAACATTGTTGTTGAGTTAAATAAGGGTGAGAAGCTAAATGGGAATGATTTGAGAATTGAAGCATGAAAATCTAGTATGTATTTGAAGAATAAGCAGTTCTTGAGGTTTTAAACAATGTCCTTGATGAGTCTGAGAAAGGGAATAAGTCCTAGCATTGAAGGGTCGAAAGGTTTATGAGGCCTAAAAAAAAAATTTCACTACATGTATTATGTTGTTTAGTAGTATGAAAAATGATATTATGAGTGAGTTTCAATTTCATGGAATAACCAAAAAGAAATGGAGTACCCTAAAAGCAAAGCTTGGTGCAACTTTAGTTACCAAACTAAGGCAGCTTACTATCAAGTTTGACACATATAAAAAGTAGCCTAATCATAAAATGAGACAACATGTGACAAAGATGTCAAACTTGATAAGTGAGCTACAGAAGGTTGGCCATACTCTGACAAATGAACAACAAGTTCAAGCTATTATTCGTTCTTTGCTACATAACTGGGAACATATAAAGGTTAACCTTAACCATAAAGAGAGTATAAAAACTCTCAATGATATTTTTCATCATCTTCAACTAGAGAAAGATTGTATGGAAGCATCTAAACCTAGTGTTGATGCTTATATGGCATCATCTAGTTCAAAAAAAAATTTTAGAATTCAAACACAGCCCACATGATGGGACCATGAAAAAAGCTCCTAATAGGCTAAAGAGTGGCCAAATCGGTAAAGGACAAGGTCCTAAAGCTTATCCTAAAAAGAATAAACTAAGAATCAAGTTCTTTAACTATGGCAAAAGGGGTCACTTTGCTCGTGAATGTAATGAGCTAAAGAAGGTAGAAACTCTTAAAGCATTTATACATAATACTAAAGGTACTATATTTATTTCTAATATTATTATGATGACTGAATCACATCTTTAATGGATTGTAAATCAGGGGCCACATACCATATAGCATGAAATAGAAATGCATCAGTGGATTTTTGTCAAATTTCACGCGAAAAAAAATTAATCTATGTAGGAAACAATTCATTGATTGAAGTAAAGTGAATTGGCATCTGCAAGCTATTTATTTGTGGTAGAAAAACCCTTATCCTACATGATGCATTTAGTTAGGATTTGTTTTAAATTTCAACAATACTAGATTGAGTTTGTATTTGGATACAACTTATTATGAATTTAGATATTTGTCAAATGGTTTTATAATGTTAGATATTGTTCCATACAATAATCTAAGCTTTTCCCTTATCATTGATTATGATGCGAATATTAATGTGAATATTTGGCATGGTAGACTTGGCTATATAGGTCAACAAAAAATGGATAGATTAACAAAATAGGGATTATTAGGCCCTATTAAGAAAGTCAATTTACCATTATGTGAAAGTTATCTAGCAAGAAAAATGATAAGAAAACCATTTGGTAAGAAAACTTTGAAGTTTCATTGTAGTTGATACATTCTGACATTTGTGGCTTGATGAATGTTAGGTTATGGAAAAGAGGTCAGTATTCCATCAAATTCATTAATGATTTTACATGTTTTGGGTTTATTTATTTGATTTCTCACAAGTCTAAAGCATTGGAGTGCTTTAGAAAGTATGTGACCTTGGTAGAGAATCAATTAGATAAAAACGTTAAGCTGTTAAGAATGGATTAAGAATGTGAGTATTTGTCCAATCAATTTAGAAAATTATGTGATGAAAAGGGTATTGATAAGCAGTTGACCATTCTAACAACTCCACAATAAAATAGTGTTACAAAGAAAAGAAATAAGGCTTTTTTGGAAATGGTAAGGTTTATAATGGCCCAAGCAAATTTGTCAATCGCTTTTTGGGGTAATACATTGTTAACTACGGCCTATATACTGAATAGAGTATTTTTCAAGTTGGTTATGTCTACCCCTTAAGAATTATGGACAGGGAGAAAACCTAATCTCAATAATTTGAGACCATTGGGTTATGCTGCTTATGTACATGAGACCACTCATCTATATGGCAAGCTAGGTCCTCGAGACAAAAAGAGTATATTTGTAAGATACTCCAAGAATACAATGGGATACATGTTCATAGGTGAACAGTCAAGTGGGAGTGTAACTGAATTTGAATCTCGGGATGCCACTTTCTTGAAAAGTGAATTTCTAAACAAAGGTGAGATAGATAAAAAAATATCTTTTACAAGATTAAAAAAGTAAATAATTTGTTAGTTACAAATCAATTAATGCATATTCCTAATCAAGAACTAATACTATCTTATCCAAGTGGGAGCATAACTAAAAATGATGAATTTGGTGAATTAGTTTTCCAATAATCACAAGTCAGGCGAATGAATCGTGGAAATGTTTCTCGACATGATTTTGATTTTAAAAGAGAAGTGTTTTTTATTACTCTACTAGATGAAAAAGAGTTAAGAAATGTTAAAGATGCTTTCTCATCTTTTGTAAAAGAAAAATGGATGAAAGTAATAGAAGAAGAGATGGAGTCTATGAGATCAAACTATGTTTGAGAATTAGTTGATCTTCTTAAAGGATACAAAGCGATTGGGAACAAATGGTTTCTTAAGATTAAACATAAGTTAAATGGGACAAATGAAATACATAAAGCTTGTTTGCTAGCAAAAGGGTATACTCAACAATAGAGAATTAATTTTGAGAAAACTTTCTGTCCTATTGTAAGATTTACCTCAATACACATGATACTAGCCATTATAGCCAGTTTAGATTTGGAGTTATATCAAATGGATGTGAAAACTACCTTCTTAGAGTTTCTTACTCTAGTGTTGTTGGAGGCCTTATGTATGCTATGATGTGCACAAGGCTAGACATTTGCTATATAGTGGACATGGTAAGCATATATCATCCAATCTAAGTCAACCCAATTGGAAAGCCATTAAAAGGATATTGAGATATCTAAAATACACTATGAATTATTCATTGTGCTATCAATGAAGTGATTTGCACTTGGTCGACAATACAGACACTGATTAGGGAGGAGATTTAGATTAAAGAAAATCTACATCTAGCTATCTTTTCTTACTAAATAGTGGGGATATTTCATGGAGTAATAAGAAACAGACTTGTATAGTACTATCTATAATAGAAGCTAAATTTATAGCATTTTTAGTGGTAGTGTAAGAGGTTGTTTAGCTTAAGAGATTCTTGAATCATTTGGATTTGAAAAAGATGAGTCCAATTTTGTATTGGCGAATTACAATATGCAATCGTATTAAAAAAGATCCCAAATATCATTTTAAGACCAAACATATAGATACCAAATATAATTATGTAAGCAATATAGTTGTACAAAAAAAAGTCAACATGTAGTATATTTCTACACATAAGACGATTGTAGATTCATTTACTAAGCCCATACTTAGATATGTGTTTAATAGCCACATAAAATCTCTAGGATTGCATAGATGTTGATGTACATGTATTGATTAAATAATATATGATAGTTTTCCATTTAAGATAGCTTATATTAAATATAATTAATCCCATTAAAGTTTAGTATTTTTTTTTAGATGCATGCATGCTTGTATACGGTATGATTCAAAAGGTATGTCAAATAGATCATTGGCATTCTCATATAAGTAATTGCTTCAATGGTTTGGCACTATATAGATAAGATTATTTTTAAGTTATGGATGGAGAACCCAAACTTAAAATGAAATCGCCTTAATAAAAGATTAAGATAAGGTTGCTCAATATTAAGATTTATGATCGAAAGTGAATAAACTCACAATTCACTGTTTGTTTTAATAAGCCAAGTGGAAGTCCTATTGATAATGTGAAATTAAGTAGATTTGTAGACTTAAGTTAGATAATGAGAGTATCTAAATTATCGACTATACGGTATTGATATATAAATGATAAAAAACATACTTTGTTAGAGAAAAAAAGAGTAATACTGTAGCATATGTTTCATACCACATGTGTATTGTTTGACCAAACAGGGTAACAAAAGAATTGATCTCTGTTTCTTATTGTGTGAGACTTTTGAGGTTGAAAGATTTCATGTTTAGTACCCTCAAGGAATTTTGACACTTCTTAAAGTTTTAGTTCAATGTTGGCTATCTTGGATTATAGCAATAGTAATGGATGATTCAATCGAATAGGACATATTTGGATAACAGTTGAATTAAAATGGAGAGATTCTAAAAGAAGCAAAGACCATTTTGGTGTCACATTTGGTTTTATTTATATGTAGATCAATTATGTTTGAAATGTCAAACATAATTGTGAATACATAAGTATATTATATAATATGATAAAAAAGAGATCGTGAGAATGTGAAATGTGATTGACTGGGTCGAAGGTGCTGTATACTTACTCTACTTGTACTTGAGAGTTACTATACATACCTAACTGTTATATAAGTGATTGGATATGATTATGAGCTGCTATATGCACCTAACAGTCGTATAGCAACTAAGCTCTCAAAGTATGTTGGTCGCACAGCTTGTTTCCTTATATGAACCTAATGCAAAAAATAGAGAAAATATTCTTAAGATTATGAGAGTTTGGCACCAATTTTATGCAAGTGGGAGATGCTGGTAATCACCCATAATGGGTAGGTTACATCCCATGAAATTAATTACCTTGGGCAGTTTATTTTCATGTCATAAAATTACCATAGGCAGTTTATAAACTCCTTTAAAGAAAACAAAATGCTACCCATCTCATTTTGTTATATAATAATGGCATTTGACCTCCTTCAAGAAAAAGTGAGAAAGGCATTATACAACGCTCAAGAGAAAAAGAAAGAGAGCAATTGGGTATGCATTATACAACTCTCAAGAGAAATTCTTACTTTAGGATGTTAAAGGACTTACGTTATTGAAATGAACAATTTTTGAACCGTGATTTTGTTCAACGACTAATAATGCAAGTCGGACTTTTGCTTCCACTTTTACTAAACTATTAAGTTTATATGATTATGTTCATATATATATTGCATGTACTTTATCTTTTAGTATTCACCTTGAATTAAATTAGCAAGCAACCTTCAACAATTTTTGAAGAAAAAACAAAACAATAATCAAATAAGAAAGAACTCTTTTGGAATAACATGCAGCAAAAAAATCCCATTCAAACTATTATTCATCATTGATTAAAAAAATTATAAATTGATTGACCAAACACTAAACAAACACACAAAATATTGCTAACAAAAAAAAATCTCATTCAAACTATTATCCATTATTGACAAAACAAAGTATAACATGATAAACCAAACACTCAACAAACACTCAAAATGAAGAGAAAAATCAAAATATTACCAACCAATCTCGTGCAAAAAAATATATATATATATATATTCAAAACCAACCACCCAAAAACATTCCTTACCAATCAAAATAAGAACATTATCATTAAGTTATTTCAAACTGGAACAACACAACATGCAAACCTCTAGAAAAAAAGTAATTCAAAAAAATTTAGGACAAAATAAAACCAAACATTGAAAATAAAGAAAAAAAAAAGAATTCAAACCATTCAACTATTTAACTCCATAAAACCAAAACTGTTCCCAAAAACAAACAATAGAAACTAATCGAAATTCAAATTAATAACCAAAAGATGAAAAAATAACCTTTTACTTGAAATCATAATGTTATGAAAAAACAATAAAATGGTTAAGGAGAACTAGGCAGTGAAAAAAACAAAAATGAAAAAGAGAAACAAGTCAATAACAACCTAGGAATAATATAGAGCCTCGCATAAAGTTGACACCATTATCTTCGTTTTTTGTGCCAAAGTTTCACTTTTTTTTAAATCCTCTTTAATGTTATAGATTATATAAGACTAGAATCTCTTAAAAGAATAAAATATCAAAGTCCACAAAAGCCAAATAAAGCTTTAAAAAAAAAACAAAACAAAAAAAAAACCTAACCTGAAAAGAAACAAAAATTGGATAGCTATGAAGCCCAAAAGAAATAAAAAAATAGATAGTGATCAAGCCTAGAATTTTTTAGGATATCTAGGGCTATATATGTTATTGTTTTTCATTGAAGTTTAATTGACACCCAATATCTTATAACTTTTCATTTTTTGGTTAATTGATTTGACACATTTTATGAAAAAAAAAATGAGAATAATTTACTATAGTACATAATTCCATTACTAGATAATCTTAGTACTGGCTTACATATAATATATATATTTTAGTATTTAAAGTTTTTAGAATTTAAATCTTGATCACTGAAACTAAAAATTCAACATTTTACTAACAAACCACATACAATATTATCAATCCAGTAACTTTATTTTTTTTGGTACAATAACTTTATTTTCATTTTCAAATAAGTCATGTAGTTTAATAGGAATATTTCTTTGTCCTAATCTCATGGAATTTATTTCAAGAATAATTGATAATTTGAAGTACTTTTTTTTTAATTTGTATAATTGATAATTTTATAGAGTATAAAGATGTAGGCTCCATTTGGATGTGAACATAGCATTATTACAGTGTGAATTCAATGTTTTTTTACCTCATTTTGCACATTTAAAAACACTTGGATAACAAGAAATCAATGCATTTGCATCCATTGATATGAGAAATTGAATTTGAAGGGAGGCTTCAATGGAGATTTTCCTTTCCTACCACATCCTTTTTTCATATCTAACCTTGCTTTTTTTTTTTATTTTATTTTTACACTTGAGGGATGTTTGGTTCAAAAATTCTAAGATTTCAAGAGAAAAATGATTATGTGAAAACTAATAGATTTAGGGGAACGGCTGATTTCTACATTTTGTTAAATTTATTAGAATGTAAGATTTTTGTATCTAATAAATTCTTTTAGTATATTGATATTGATTACACGTGAATAATACGTGACATTCATGAAAATATAAAAATAACATGTAACATATAATTATATTTAAATTACTTATTTATTTAACATGTTGATTACTTATTTATTTAGGGTGTAAATGATTTATCTAATATTTTTATGAAATTAATAAAAATAGAAATTACTAAAACTATTTATACATATCAAATAATATTTGTGTAAATTAATATTTTCAAAATATTTGTATATATATTTTTGTTAAGTTATTTAGTTAAGTAGCAAGGTTTTATTTTGATTTCGCCATGAGTAGCAAAAAGCACTATGTTTTTAATCTTAAAAATGTTGTAGGTCTTTGTTAAAACTATATAATTCTAAAAAATAAATTTTTTTTCATAATATAGTTTCAACAAGATTACATTTTTAACCTTAAAAACATAGTCTTTATTAAAATTATATAATTTTGAAAATATAGTTTCAACAAAAATCAAGTTTTTAATCTTAAAAACACTATCCTTGTTGAAACGATAGAATTATGAAAATATAGTTTCAACAAAAATCATAGGTTTAATCTTAAAAACAATGGCCTTGTTGAAACTATAGAATTTTGAAAATATAGTTTCAACGAAAATCACGATTTTAAAATTAAAAGCATGGTTTTTATTGAAATTGTAAATTTTGAAATTGAATTTTTCTTCAAATTATAGATTTTGAAAAAAATAAAATTTTAAGCAATTGAAAAAAAATTAACTATAACCAACAAATAAAAAATCAATTATGAAAATGAAATTTAAATATGATCATTGTCGGGTGTCAAAGTATGGGCTTGGAATACCTTTTTAAATGTCAAATTGATCTCAATTTATCATGTAATTACTTTGATATTGAAAGATAAAATAAATCATAAAAATCATTTTTTTAGGATAATAGAGAGACAAAATTTGCATGCTAAGCGAAATTTTAAAAATTCTCAAGGAAAGAAAAGTTTCATATTTCCCCCAATTTTCTTCTTCTTGATACTTTTGGTAATTTAATATTTGTAGACATAATGAAACCAAATATAAGAATCAAATAATGAAAAGTGAAATTTTAAGTGGAAAAGTTAGATTCCACTAATCGAATGTCTCCTTAAGATTATAGTGCAGGCCTAAAAATATCCTTGAAACTTAATTTTTTTTTATTTTTCATTTTTAATTTTAATTTTTTATTTAAAAAATTTTAAATAACTTTATTAATTTAATATTATAATTATTATTTATAATCATATAATAAATTAATTAATAAATAAATTACTAAAATTTTTAAATTACTAAATAACAAATAATTTAAATGTTATATTATGTACTAATTTTAATCAAATGTTTTTAATTGTAATTTTTTCACTTAACTTTACCTCGCTTTTATCATTATTTTTGTATTTAAATGCATATCTCGCCATTAATTTTAATATCACCATTACATTAACTAATTTCAAAAATAATTTGATCATAATTGTTTAAGCTCTTTTATCACTATTTTTAATCTTATCAAAATTAATTTTATCATGACTTAGCATGGATATGTAATACCGCAACTTCTTTTACGCATCGATCAACTATAATAGCACACCCTTCCTAATCCCAAGCAAAATTTTATTTTGAACTGAAAGCATCTTTTGTTTTTGTTTTAAATAACGTGATTCCTAATGTTTTTATTTATTTCCTAATACAACTATTTTTTTATGCATGACAATTTCATAATATCATAATTTTAATAATTCATAAATGGCAATGAAGGAGCTATATATATCATATAAAAATTCCCTCAATTTAACTCTTTTTATTAATTAATATATCAGTTGTTTAAAGGAGTATCAAGCGATGATGAATGCATTTGTAAGCATGCTGAAGATAACCTACCAGCTTTAATCATCATTTCTGGCTTGTCAACGTACGTAGGTCCAATTTACCAAATAATAAACAGCCATCAATGAAAATGAAATTTTTTTATAAATGAAAATGAAAGATTTGATGTCGAAAAACAGATGTCAACTTTGAGGTTAGAAAGCATGAAAACATAGTTATTTAATGCTTTAAAAATTATGTGCAAATTAGCATTGATATATATATATATATATAAATATATATATATATATAAAAGAGAAGATTAAGTTATACAAACAAAATTATATATTTTTTTATATTTTTAATTATTAATTTTAATAAAATCAATGATAAAAATTAAATTAAAAAAAATTAATGTCATTCATTAAATCTATTAAAATTAATAATTAGTAATAAATATAAAACTAAAAAAATTATATTGATTTAAGTTTATCTCTATATATAATGAAGAGAAAATTGTTACAATTAAAGAGCGTGTAGTGCATGGATTTTTCCCAACTAACGCATCTTTTATTTTATGGGAGAAATTAGCTGTTTGAGGAGATAGATGCCTTTGCCTTCGGTTGGATAGAAAACTTCTAACTTTTTGCACTGTCGGCTGTCCCTCTTCTTCACTTAAAATAAAATAGGGTTGATTTAAGATGCTAAAAAAATAGATAGATATATAAAATAGGGCAAGCGATAGCATATGTGTGGGACAAGAACAGAGAAATGTCGGTGTCATCAATCTTGTGTCAAACCTAGAGGTGCTCAAGGCGAGCTATTCATCCCGATCCAAAAATTCGTTAAAATTTTAAGAGGTTTTAAATAAAAAAAAATTCATTAAATGAATGTAGATAAAAGTTTTAGATTCGTTTAAATTTTAAATTGAATTTTGAATAAAAAAATTAAAATTTGGGTTCATATCGATTCGAATAGAATATATAATTCAATTATTATAATTAAATAAATATGTTAATTTTTATTTTTTAAAAAAAGTATTTTTATTTTTTAATATTTTATTATATAAATTAGATTTAATGGATAGACTTGGATTTTATATTTTTAACTTGGGTAGGATTTCAAAAAAATTTAGGCCTGAAATATCGAGTTAGACTGAATATGAATAAGTATATAAACTGTTAATACCAAATAAAGATTCGATCCAATCCAACCCATAAACACTTTTAGTTATTCCTTTATTTTTGTCATATTTGCAAATTCATTTTAAAACTTTGCCAACTAATACAAGACAAATCCTTTGGTAATTATTAAGTAAATATGGATATGGTGATAACTTGTGTTTTTTAATAATTGAAAAGTTGTTTAAATAAGTATTTCAAAATTTTGTTAAAATAAGAATTATTATTAGTACTATATCGACAAGTATTGACTTTTTCAAGAATTTTTTAAGATAATTATAAGATGATTCTAGTAATGTAGGATCAATAAATTATTGATTTAGAAAATATATATACAATCAATTATACTTTATTTTAATCCTTAATATCCCTTTCATTATTATTTTTCATATATTATCTACACTACCTATATAGATAAGGGTCGGTATACTCTTTCATATAAAAATATCTACAATGTAACCCTTTGGGTTTTTCTCCCATTGATGTAGGCCACCATGGCCAAACAATTTTTTTTTTTTGTGTTCTTATCTCACTTATTCACTTTCATTCACACAAACATTTTTACTTAAAAATTAACATATTAGTATATAACTTGTTAGAAATTTTTTCAAAATATGAAAATAGTTTGATTAAGTAAAAACTTAATTATAAGAGAAATCATATTTAAGCTATTTAATAGCTTAAGGTAATGTTTCGTTGTTTAAAACGATTGATTCTAGACTTAAAGAATCAATGAAAGATGTCATACTATTGAAGTAGTTGGCTACCTTAGTAAAAACAAGTGATTACCATGTTCTTGCCTTGAGGAACAATTAACTATAGGCATTTTAGAAAGGTATCAAAGTGGTCTCAGTACAAAATGGAACAGTTGACTGTAGGCATTTTAGAAAGGTATCAAAGTGGTCTTGGTACAAAACTTAATAAAGAAGCAGTTAACTGTCTAATATAGAGAATGAATTGCTATAGCTAAAACTGATTGCTTTATCGATTACTATAAATTTTGAGTATTCTAGAATTGAAGGAAGTCGATTGCCTTGAGGCAGCAATGACTGCCTTGCTTTTATGGAGCATGAAAATACAAAGAGGTAGTCGAATGCCTTTTGTGAGTAGTTTACTATTCTAGTGAAAATTTGTAATTTTTTGAACCTTGAAAAATAATTTCTCTTGGAGCAAAAAGAGTGATTGTTCAAATGAACCAATTCATTTGTGATTCAAAAAGGTATCTTTTTCAATAAAAGAAGTGATTTTTTATTAAAACAACACAATCAAAAAGTTACAAACTTAGAATTTAATCACTATAAATAAAGATTGTGAGTGCTCATTTGAGGAGGTTAAAAACGTTCAAGATAGTTCTATTTGAAATCACTCTCTCTTTTCTTTCATTCTTTCACAAATAAAGGCTAATTACTTTGACATTATTTGTATAGAAATTAATGTTCAAAGTTATATGCTTTTTGTCTTTTATCAAGAGATGTTTAATGGTTTGATATCATAAGTGTAAGGTGACATCAACAAGTCTTCATTACATTTTAAAGACATTTTTGTTATATCCATTTTGCATACCTTAACTGGTAAGGACAAAATAAACCTTAAGGAAAATGGCATTTGTAGCACTTTTTGAAGCCATTTCATTTGTTCTTTGAAGACTCCATCTTAGGTTTAAGACAAAACTTGGAATGGAGGACTATAACTCGAAGTCACAAGTGGAAGATCATCTCCAACCATAAGTTTGTGAAGAAACAAATCTTAAAACTAACAATCTTAAGGCTAATTCATGTCCATCAAAACTTAAAATAGAGTGGTTAAAAGGTATATTAAAATAGTTATAGAGTTTTGAAAATTGGAACAATATTAATGAAGCAATTTATGAGAAGAGAAATGGTTCACATTGAAGGAATGTCAAGAAAAATGAATAGTTTCACCAAAAGAATGACTATAATGTTTCTTACCTAAAATTAGATTAGTCCTATTAATTTCTTAATTTTTTTAATGCATGATTTTGAAATGATAGTTATTGTATTTTTATATAAGATATAGTAACAACTATATGTTATTATGAATTTTCTTAAATTCATGATGCCATCAAATGTGAATATATTTCCATCTTCATGAAAATAATATCAAGATATATTTCATATACAGTGAAATTGTAAATCTTGAAAGGCTTATGTTTAATTTATAAAAGACTTGTAATACAAGGAATATAAGAATGAACAACAAACATCTATGTCAAGTGTTCATAAAGTGGAATAAAGTTTTACCTAAGTTAATCCACATAGTAAAAGCATAATGCTAAATACCATGAAAATCATAATTAAGGTTGCAAGTTATATGGAAATACAATTATTAAAAGAATGACTGGTACTTTCTTTTATAAGAAAGGATAGTGCATTAGTAATAATAATAGGGAACTTTGTTATAAGATTGTCAAGCATAAGTAACAAGTATATATTGTGTGGTATGTTGGATAATGTCAAGTGCTACAATGTATGGTAGCAAAGACAATAATTTAATTAAAGGCATTCCAATCAATATAACGAAGAATATGTGATAAACATTGTATTCCTTCCCATTGAAACCAAAAAGTGAAAGCACTATAAATTTATAATTTATATTATGTTTAAGAAGTTTGATTCAAGTTTATAATGGTGACAAAGACAAATTGCCTTGTCTAAATATGAATGGATTGTGTTTTGGATTAGGACTATGGATAAAATGACATGGTTAAATGTCTTATTTGGAATCATTTTTTGAGAAAATTGTATAGCATGATTATTTTAATACATGATATTATATGTGTGCTTGATCATGTTATTAATCTATATATTTGATATTTTTAATTTGATTATATGCACGAATCTATAGCATGTCTTGAATGATTCTATGATAACATGTTTTAATAATAAAATTTGTATTATTACATGCTTAATAAATTGTTTTAGAGCTTGTTTTCTAAAAGAAAAATCATGCCCTAAAATGAATTGATTCATAGTAATGATTTACATAGCTTTAATAAATAGAAGAAAGGAAAGAAATATGACTCCTATTGTTACTATGAATGATTAATGCATAATAATAGAATTTATTAAGTATGACATTAGCTTATGAGATTAAGTATTTTAGTTAATTTGATAAAGTACATGCTTAATGAAAAGTTTAGGGATTTATTTCCTTAAAGTAGAATTATGCTTTTCTAATGCTTGAATCCTTTTAATGGAATTTTACATAGCTTTTGAATAATAGTATAAAAGAATGCATATATGCAATAAGGAAACTATTATCGATTATGTATATGCTATGGTTAAATAAGCATGAGAATAATTGTACTAATTTTTTGATTAATAGAAGAAAAAAGAAGACTTTTATTGTTGATATTTACTATAGTTATGGTGTGCATAATAAATTTGCAAAATATTGGTTGTATATAGTTTGACAATTATATCATGATACAAAATACATTACTATTAGAAACAGATAAATTTATGAAGTCTACTAAGTTTTCTTGAAAACACTAATTTATTGTGGTAGAATGCTTGATAAATGTTAACCGAAAAGGTTAGAACAAGTTTCCTATCCCTTGACCCATGAGGTAAAAGAATTAATGACATCATGCCATTATCAAATTAAGTTCCAAATAAAGGAACAATTTAACTTTATGTACTATAAATCAAATTCTAAAGATTTGTGGACATAAAACAATAATAAAAGTTTTTCAAAAACAATGAAAAGAAATAAAGAGGAATTAGAATGTATTAATCATGCACATAATAAGCATGAAGAGTCATATTAATTGAATTTAATAGATCAATTACAAATTGTGGTTGAATTAAGGATGCCAAAAAAATGTATACATTCAAGGCAATTCCTCATATTAAAATTGCTCAAAAAGAAATTCATATGAACTTGGAAAGGATTCTTTAAATTTGAAGAATATAAATGCCTTACTTAAATAAAAGTTGTAAATGTATGATTCAAGGATCTTGGTCAAAAGAATAAGTGAATCATATAATTAGATTTCTAAATGTTACTTGTTTAAAGAACAAGTATGGTTGTGTATCAACTTATACAAAATTACTGGCATGAAATCTAAATTGAATTTTGATTAGACAAATGTTATCTTAAGGAATAAGCATTCTAGTCAAAGGTTTGTGAATGTGTTTCTTAGAATCTAAAGAAACAAGATAAAGTTCTACAATTTATAGGTTTTATAGTATTAAAAATGGCAAGTAAGGAATGAAGTGAATTTATAATTCCTTTAGGGACTAAGCCAATTTACTATAAGATTATAGTGATAGTTAAATTACGCTATCAAAGGCTTAAAAAGAAGAAATTGATATCTAGACAAGTTAAAGCATATTTATGTGAAAATTTGACAAAGGTATACCATATATTTTGTCAAAGCCAATGAAACAAATCCTTTGATGAAGGAATTGTATTGGAATGATGTCTAGACTTCCATGAGGGATAGTTAATTCAATTAGTCACAAATGATGAAACATCTACTCAATGCTTAATTGCACATTAAATCTTACGTTTTAATGAGTCAAAGTATATAATTTGAATGTGAATAGAAGTACTTAAGTTAAAGCATCCTAAGGTAGATAAATTTGAACCCTTTGTTATAAAATAAGGATAAGTGTAACTCTTAATGGATCTATAACATGTAAATTTAGTGTTGGAATGCTTTTATGGTTGCATTCTTAATGTAGTGTATCATACGAGTGGGAGTGGTGCCGTTTGTAAAAGTAAAGAGCTTGGCTTCGAAAACACTTATGAATATATAAAGACACATGACCATTGAAATTGTGTTCAAGCATGCTATATTATCTTTTAATGAGATATGAAAAAGTTTATGTGTGGTTTAGTGTATGACTAATCACATAAAATAGTTGGTTCAAATATTTAAAATGTACCATACAATTTTGATTAGCTTAACAACACTTTATCACTAGAGTGAAGATTGTAAAATCATGTTATATGATATCTTCACCTATGCATAAAATTTTTGAAAATATTGAAATTTTCTTATTTTTTAAAATAGGTAGAGGAATGTTTGAAATATTTTCAAAATATAAAAATAGTTTGATTAAGTAAAAACTTAATCATAAGAGAAATCATATTTAAGTTATTTAATACCTTAAAGTAATGCTCTATGATAAAAAAAGATTTATTCTCGACTTAAAGAATCAATAAAAGATGGCATACTATAGGAATAGTTGACTGCCTTAGCAAGAGCGATCAATTGCCATGTTCTTGTCTTGAGGAGTAGTCAACTACTTATATTAAAAAAGTTGATTGCAATGCATTCTAGAAAAGTACCAAAGTCTCGATACAAAGCTTAACAAAGGAACAATCGACTGCCTACCCTAGGGAATTGACTGCTATGTTTAGAATTGATTGCACTATAGATTGCTATAAGCTTTCAGTATTCTAGAATTAAACAAAGTCAACTATCGTAAGGAAGAAATCGACTACCCTCTTCCATGGAATGTTTTGAGAACAAAAAATATAAAGAGGCAATCAACTACCTTATGCGAACAGTCGACTACTATAGTGAAAAAATATAATTTTTTAAAATGTGAAAAATAATTTCTATGAAATGAAAAGAATGATCAATCAAATGAACCAATTTGTCTATGATGATTTAGAAAGGTATCTTTCTAATTAAAGGAAGTGATCGTTGATTGAAATTAACAACATAATCAAAGAATCACAACCTTAGCATTTAATCTCCATAAATAGAGATTGTGAATGCTCATTTAAAGAGATAGAAAATGTTCATGATAGTTTTATCTGAAATCACTCTCTCTTTTCTCCTATTCTTTCACAAATAAAGACTAGTTACTTTGATATTATTTTTGCATAAATTAATATTCAAAGTTAGATGTTTTTCATTACTTATCAAAATATGTTTAGTGGTTTGATATGACAAGGGCAAGGTGACATCAAATAAGCTTGATTGTATCTTGGAGGTATCTCAGTTATTTCCTTTTTCCATACCATGACTAATAGGGACAAAATAAGCTTTAAGGAAAGTAACATTTACAACACCGTTGAAGCCATTTCATTTGTTTTTTTAAAGATTTCATCTTAGGCTCAAGACAAGGCTTGAAAAGGAGAACTACAACCGAAATCACAAATGAAAAATCTTCATGAACTACAAATTCGTGAAGAAACAAGTCTTGAAAATAACTTTCTTTAACAAAAAATAATAACAATGTATTATATATCTCCAATGCAAAATGTTTGAATTATAGTGTATTTTAAAACTCAAAAGTATTTGCTATGGCAAAGGGTTACAATCCCACATAAAAAAAATATTAATTGAACGTATAGTTTTGAAATTTTAAAAAAATGCACAACTGCTAATTTAAAAGATATTGTTTAAACCATATTTTCAAGTAAAGTAAAAACCAACAAACCCTTAATAATTTTTTTAATTATTAAATAATGATGTTCTTTTGTCAATTCACTAAGTTGGTGTTACTTAACTCCTAACCCCAAATTTAATCAGAGGTTTAATATATTAGTATAGACTAGTTTTGCGCACACACTTTGTTGGTGAGAAAATAAGAAAATTACAGTTATGTAAACATGAAAGAAAGATGAAATAAGTTAATATATAATTATTTACAAGTGAGAATTAATAAAAATACTATATTAAAATGTACTGAATCAATAAAATTAAATTGCAAGTGTAGTAAAATCACAAGTATAATGAAATATACTACTTTTACAATTTGATTTTGTTGATCCACTTCATTTTGCAAACTTTTTTATTGTTAATTTTTGACTAGTTCGTTATATATATATATATATATATATATATATATATCATGTACAAGAGGGGTTAATTAGGATCTTGCCATGACCTATTACTTATTATAAAAATTTATTATTTTTTTCAAATTATCTTAATCAGGTATTCTAATCCCATCCACGGAATTTTAAAATTTTTTCTAAACAAAAAAAAATTAATACGCCACTTATTGGGAATGAGAAATCTTTTCTTTTTCTAGAAAGTCTTATTTATAAAATATTTTTAGGAATTTTCAACGTGCACGAAATTAACCAGAAGAAAACTTGTAAGTTAATCATTGTCAAAGGAGGAGAAACCATGAGGAATCATATTTGATTAAATAGTCGCTGTTAGGATGTGCTGCCATTGACCAAGTTATCAGGTGTTTCTGTCAAGAAATTGTACGTTATTTGGTATTAATTGCTTCCTTACAATGGTCAGAGACGGGAAAATAATCTAGAAAAATCCTCCTTAACAAGAAAAATAACGTGGTGGGCACGCAATTTTTTTTCTTTAACATGAAATTTAATTAAATTAAATTATATAATCATTTTCAAGGGATTATATTTAATAAATTTGATATTTAAATTTTAATATTTATAATTTTTTTTATTGTTAGATTACAATTTATTTTTGTGAAAAACAAAATTATGTTTCTTTCTTTCTTGTTCTATTATTTATTTTGACTGAAATATTGGAGTTCGGTGTAATTAAGGAGAAACTGTCCCTTTTCTTAAGGAGACAAGATTCAATTTAAAAATTCTGGACGCAATCATCAAAGATTTTCTCAACTAAAACAACAAGGTTGCTTTTATTATATAAGTAAAGTTATGAGCATGTTGTGATTTGATATTTAATTATTTAAAAAAATTATTTGTCTTTAAATTCAAACATTAATATATATATATATGTATGTATATATGAAAATACTGGATTAGATCAATGTTAAGTCAGTGCAAAAACACATATGTATGCATGGTTGTGACTTTTTGGTTGGGCGGGTTAATGTTCTTACAAGTTTTGAACTGTGACTGGAGAGATGTTTGACTTGTTCGTGATCAACTTATTCAAATGATCATAATATATGATTTGTGTAATTCATGCGACCATTTCTAGAAAATGACGGAATATTTTTCTCTCAAGCCATTAGACTATATGTTATATATAAAGATTTGGTTTTTGTTGCTGCGGAAATTTTGGTATGGGGTGTTTCTGGTTTTGTTGCCCCTGTATCTCTGTACTTCCATCCTAGGGTTTCATTAATAAAATCTACCTATTGGTTGAGAAAAATAAAATAAAAATTTGGAATTTATTTCATATATATAGTATTTAGATAAAGGTAGCCATTAAAACCCTAAGTTCAAGTTCGAAGGCAAGCTAATTTTATTTATTTATATTATAATTATTTTTAAATATTAAATATATTTTATCAATATTTTTAAATTAAAAATTAAATGAAATATGTATATTTTTATTAATATGATAATATTTTTACGTCCATGTATGGACTTTAATTTGAACTCTCTTCTTATTCCAAAACGACAAAATCAACAAAATAGTACAACAGTTTAAATCTTTGTTCCACCTCTAATGATTAGCTGCGTGAGGCCCTAAACAAACATTGAACCTTCATCAAACGGACGCCAAGTCCACGATATCTCTAATAGGTTGTTTGGTTAATGACATACTGGACACCAAGTTCATAGAAATCTCTAATGGATTGTTTGGCTAAGGACATGTAAGATTATTATTTCCCACCATCCACCTTTTTAAAGGGTTGATGACACATAAGACTTTAATATCTTTGCATGCTTTTTTTGGCAATTAATTCATCTGCATCTTAATTCTATTGAAAAAAGATTTTTTTTACTACTTATATTGGAAAAATATCTTTCTTATTATTTAAAAATCAATAAAAATTTTCAATACTTTATCCAAAAATGAATAATATAATTTCAACTAAATTTTAATGATTTTAAGTTAAATTTAAAAATAAAGAAAAATTATTATAAAATAATTGAACAAATATTATTAAACCAACATCGAAAATATATCATGTCATATTGTAATCAAACCAAATAAGAGAGAACTCCAATAATCAAACTAAATGGCCATAAGAACAAATTCTTATTCTTACCATTAGAAATAAGAATTAACCAATATAAAATATGTTCTCAATTATCTACTATTGAGTTAACAATAATTATTGAATCATCGGCTTAGTTCTTTGGAGATCAACAAATCTCAACTTACACACAAAGAAAAAAAAAAAAAAAACCCAAAGAAAAAAAGGAAAAGAAAACATTAAAATAGCAAACTGGATTGAGAGAATTATTTGTTAATCCTATTGGATTTTTTTTTTATTATTATCAGAATTCAATCCTAATCACAAAAATTAAGAGGTTAATAAGTTATCATCAAACGGATCACATGATTGTTGCTCTATCGAGGCAAAGGTGGTGTTGTTATTGTTGTTGTTGTTGTTGGAGACAGAATCAGCATTGGTTGGTGGTGTTTTCCCAGAGTTAGAACTAGATTGAGAGTGTTGAGCAGAAGAAAGTGATGGATGAGATTGGGAGGCCTGCCTTGAACTAATGTTGTGGGCACTAGAAAATATGTCAGCCGGAGAAGAGTCAGCTATTTTGCCACCCTCAAGAGGAGTACCATGCTTATAGCCCACCCTCAAACTTTCCTCCTCTGATAGCTTTGCCTTTGCCTTTGCATGCTTCATGTCCTCCTTGCTCTTTTGCCATCTCTCAATCGTTTCTCTATTTCTTTGCTTTTTCACTTTGATTTTACTATCAATTAATGTAGAATGAATCACATCATTCATTATCTTTGCTCATTTATAAGCTCATTAGGACCAGACGTTGCAGCTTTCTGGCTTTTTATGTGTAAGATATTTGACAGGTGTTGGTTTTATGAATACATGTGCCTTCCAATTCCTGATTCTAACAGAATGGATGCAACGAGAAAGAGAACGCTGTATTTATATTTATTAACCAATCCAGTTTTTCTTTTTCTTTTTCTTTTTTTTTTTTTTCTTTTGGGGTGTTAAGCTTAACAAGTTCTTGAGTGGGTGTAATGATACATAATTGCTGATAAATTAATTGAAATTTTTTTATTAAAACTACTAAATAAAAAATGATTTACTTTAATTTTAACCTTTCAATAAGAGAGAATTTTTTTATTAACGGAGAGGTGAATACGAAACTGAACCTAGATTTAAGTCAATATCCATTCCTTTAAAAAGGAGATAAAAGAAAGTGTGTAGAAAATTATAATAAGAATTAAAAAAAATAAAGAGAGATTCGAATCATATATTCTATGCTTTGAACCAAAACATGCACCACTCAAATGAGTCATGATAAATAAAAGATTTACTTTTAACTATTTTACTTTTTTGATATAAAAAAAGTAAGAAAAGAAAGAGAAATTAGTATTTTCACAATCCACTCCTTACAAAATGTAATTAACAAAATGTAATTCTTTAAGAGTTCCATAAACACTAAACGTGGAAATATTATTTCAAGTAGAATTCTTCCTTTCCCAAATAAAAACAGGTTTGAATATCAATTTTACTATTTTAAGATATTTTAAAATGTTATCAACTATCCTAAAATGAAATGCTTTTTTTTAATATTACCCTTCATTAAAATATTAACTTTAAATGCAGTCCTTTATCGTTTTATGTCGCTTCAAGAGTGAAATTTTTTATGTAAGAATCAAAATAGCACATTCTTCAAATTTTGTGTCATTGACAAAGTGGAACATTCAATTTGAATTCCCACACAAAAATAGGATTCTTCAGCAGTGTCCGCAAAAAAAGGTCAACCAAGAAACGTTAACCAAATCTTTGAATTCCCGGCCTCCAACACCCCTTACAGATGCAGGTGTAAAGTTTGATCCAGCTTTTACACCAAAACTTGGCAATTGCAGAATTTATTACATGAGAACTTACCTTTGTAAAATTAATACAGGCCATGGTAAACAGTGCAAATCATAATGTTGACATCATCATGTTAGTGTAAATAGTGTGGAAAAAAGATAATTAGAGGGACTCTTTACCTCTTAAGTATCATCACAAAGTCTTAATAACTTATAATCAAATACGATCAAATCATATCTAATGTTTGATTCAACTGACCAATGATGAATGTTTATACGTTAAATCTAGAAAGAAAAACAAAAATGCATCACCAAAATATAACTGCCATAAAGCAACCGACATAGTGCACTCAAATTTTTTTAGTTTCAATGGGCTATATATATTTCTATCTGTACCAGAGTAACCTTGCTGGACATAAGATTAATGCCTGAGATGTTAACAATATTCTGTTTCATCTTAACAGTTTTTCTTTGATTTTAGAGAATGTTGACCCTACAAAAGCTAATCATTTGGGTATGAACCTAGAACACCTTTTTTGTCCCATTTTGGAGAATGTTGACCTTACAAAAGCTAGTCATCCCGGTATGAACCGAAAACACCTGAAGTTAGCTACAAAAAAATGTTCTCAACGTCGGTAACAAGGACTCATCAAACCTACTTCCTCTCCATGGGCGCCACTGAGTCAACTAACATGGAAATATTTCAAAACTGTACTCTAAATAAGCTAAGTCAGGCCTTACTGCCACATTGCCAATTTGATCAACAATTAAGGCCACATTGCCAATTTGATCAACAATTTCTTTACATCAGCAGTTCAGAAATCTGAAGCAAACATTCTTACTCCAATGTTGATGTACATGTTTGTTCAATAAGGAAGATAGGTGTAAACTTTGTAAGCACAAGACAGATTATTAAAACCTCAAAGCAAAAATACATAAATAAATAAAATTATAAAGAATGAATTCCAATACAGAAAATAAAGCCTGTAAATGAGCAAATGAACCATAATATTTAATCACAATAACCATGATAACCTGAGGAGAGGAAAAGAGAAACATGGAAAAAACTGACATCAGCTGTCATGGAACATGTCGTATTAAACGCTCTCCAAGTCAAGTTCCAAGAAGAAGCACGGATCAGGAATATCAAAATTATTCAACACCTGAACACCATACGACAAAAATATGATAGATATAAAACTCTTACTCACCAAGGCACTTAAAATTTCAATTCATGATATTTCGATTCTGATGCATCTAGAAAGTATGCATTATAATATGTAAGAAGAAAACAAAGTGGGGAGAGCAATACGGAGCAAAATCATCTATGTAATGCAACATGCTAAAGGAAGAACTTCAAATTAGAGATTTTCCATAGAATAAAAATGAAGGAAAAAATGTTCTACAAAGTTCCGGATAAATTACATGGAGCTCATATTCACTGATAAATTGGCAAAACATGAGATCAAATACACCAAAGAGAAGCATCAGTCTCATTAGTTTGATTTCTATCTGATCTGTTTTTCTTTTAGTCCCAGTGTGGGCAACAAAACAAGATTGTTGTCCTCCCCTTCCCTTAAACCCCCAAGCCCTGGTCATTGCAAA
This sequence comes from Durio zibethinus, assembly GCF_002303985.1. The sequence continues at coordinate 10,498,369 of NW_019168381.1, read as the reverse complement.
CATTTAATCCAAGTCTTTGGCACAAGCAACAAAATTTACCAGCTAAGATACAGCTGCACTCATTGTTCAAGTTTGCAGTTAGTTATTTATAATAAACAAATGAATTTTCATAACTTTAATTTAATTCATTTCAATATCATGGTTTGGTACATTTCTAAACTTGTAAAAAGGAAAATTTTAATTCCATAATTTCAGCATGGTTGTTCTAATTCCTACCAAAATAGAAATTGTAAGGGACTGAGCAAAGTGAAGAGAGTTGATATTATTTTATTAGAACCCACCCCAACCCAAACCCCTTAACAAACTCAGTGCCAAATTTATTCTTTAGTTCACTACATGGAGTTCCAACCATGAAAAAATTTCTATAACAAAGGCATTAGGTATGCAAATCAGGATTTCAACACAAAATTGGCTACAAAATTACAAGTGAATCATTTTCAGCAATCTTTCAAATACACAAAGAAAGTTATGAGATTATTACTTCTTTCATTTCAAGTTAAATGTCCATCTCACAAATTTAGGATGTTTCAAAATAATGTCCACTTTCTCAAAGTAGAAAACATATTTCAATGTTGTCCTGCGTTGAAGTACCTACGTGGACACAACTAACTTTATCAAACGTAAAGGATATAAGTTGTAAGGAGACAAAATACTCATACCTATTCAATTTGAAACAGAGCAAAATTTAGAAGTGAAGGAAGTAATTTAAGTTTTGAGTTAGTGTTAGATGACTGATAGGTTAATGCAGCCTAAGGAATGAAAACCTAGGAAATTTGATTCTACAATTTATTGCGTTTGACAATATATTAAAATTCAATCACCATGTAAAAATCACCATGAAACAAAGGAAAACAGAAAATGACTAGATAAAACCTAGGCCATTCTAAACCAAAGTCTAACAAAAAAAAAAAAAAAAAACACCAATACCTCTTCATTGGCAAAAAATTATATTAATGAAGACGATTAAAAGTAAAAGAAAAAATGAACACTTGTATTCAATATAGAAAATAAAGAAAAAAAGCAGCAAAAACACATTTGGAACTGCTACGGTAAAGGACTATACAAATTGTAAACTTTTTGCCAATAATTCCAAAACAAAATGGAAACTAGGATTTTAAATCCATTGCATCCAGAATGGCCGCGGCATGTCCTTAGTTGACGGGTTTTACGGAGCAAAAGGATTCACAAATAGCCAAGAACCAAGAGAACCCACATAACCTCTGACCAACAAAATTACTCGAATGGACAACAATACCCCAGGGTGCACAATACCAAAAATGCCAACGCACCTCCCTTTGTAAATGATTTTGGCTTGCCTACCCGATAAATACTCAGGTTCCTTCAGTAAACATAAAATACATAAGTACATCATGACCGACAAGCTGAAGAGCATGTCTCTCTCCTCATGTCCTCTATCTCTTTCTCATGCACCAAAGAAAATAGAGAACTAGAGACTTACATCAGAAAGCTCTATATAATATCCACTATTATCAGCAACTGGAACAAAAGGAGTCCCCATAACTTCCATAATTCTGTCCACTAGGCTATGAATCAGCTGTAGACAAGAAGTCCTCATTTCATTAGATTCTATCAAAGCGTAAGGAACAAATAAATTAGTGAATAATAATTTAGATCGTAGAACAACATACTCATCCCTAAATTATAATCAATTTTTTCTTTTTCTGACTATCCATGCAATGTCAGCTTTACATAAATAACAAGAATAAATTGTGAAATCTCACTCTATGTGCCAGGCCATGCAATAAATTTGAACTTCAAAAAGCTATGCACAATTAACCAGTGTTTTAAGAACCAGACCAAACTGGCTGGTCAAATCTGTTTAACCACAAAGTGTCAACTTCCACAGGTTGGATGACCCTATCATCTTGAACCAGAAAAGTTTTTCTGATCATTTTCAAAGGAAAAGAAAACCATCAAGTCTCTAGAAGCATGAAATATCAAATCTATGAAACCTCAAATATATTGGATTGATCCCAGAAAAAGGAAAGGCCTAGAATTTGGTGTCCAGAAATTTTGCATTTGTAGGTTCTCATATCAGATTTATAACATATTTCATTAAAGAGAAAGGGAGAGGCAAAAAGGAGAAAGAAAAAATAGAAAATAGAAAATGTAGTCTCTCACCTCACACAGTGATCATTTAGTGCTGGTTGACATTCTTGGTAGTTAATGCTAGCTTAAATATCAACATGGAAGGAAGAAGGCAATAAGTTTATTAAGATTTACAGGGATAAAACAGCAACTTACAAGAGGGCACAGAGTAAAAGAAGAAAATGAAAGCCAATTGATGTGATTTGAATGCCCTAACATTAAGTAATGTTTAAACTGCACCTAATGGATAAATCATGCCAGATGGCTATAACCACTATAAATCACAAGAAATATAAAGGTGGGAGGGTCTATCATATCATTTAATAGTAATTTTATTTGGCCTATAAACTAACATGTAATGGCTAACATTAACATAATCGACCTGCCTGGTTAGACCAGTTGTACCAGAACCCACCTCTTTGACCAGTTTAATTTAAATCCAGACTTTAAAACATTGTGATTAACTTATTCCTTTCTTTTACCAACACTTTTCATATGTATATTAACTTCACAGTCCTGATTCAATAAAATTCCAATATCACCCAATTCTTCATTTACTAATGAGGAACTCATATCATACTGGATTTGATGTTTCAAAGTAGGTAGTTAAACATATCGTACTGGATTTGATGTTTCAAAGTAGGTAGTTAAAGACTCTTGTACCACTTCTATAAATAGAGTTTCATTTTGTCTTCAGCAGAGATCTTTGATTCCTAATATAATGAGAATTTGATAAATGAAAGACATATTCTTCTATGTGACCATAGGAGTAAATGATACCATTAATAGAGAGGTCAAAATTAATTTACACTTGAAGTAGAAAATCAAATGAGGAAAAGGGGAAGAGAAATAGCAGGTAGAGAAGAAAAGAGAGTAGAGTACCATCTCATTGATTTGGAAACTCTTTAAGGGGAGGTTAGATGGTTTTGAGGGCAGAAGTGGTTTTGAGGGCAGATGTTATCCTGTTGCCTTATTTTTCTTTCTTTTTCCTCTCAAACTCCCCAAAATGGAGGAGATTGAGACTATTTTCTTCATCTTTTTAACAAATATTCCAATCCTACCCCACTTAGGGCTAGTTTAGCATTGCTGTTGCAGTTGGAAAAAGATTGGGTTGAAAAGTGTAGTTAGAAATTTTAAGAGTTTGGTATTGTTGCAAAAAAGTGCTATGAGTAATTGAAATATCTAAAAAATATGTATAAAATAATAAAATATTAAAAATAAAGGGACAACAAAGCAATTTTTATCCCAAACACTTTTTCACCGCAAAAACACCTTTTGAGGAGTTTTTTGGTTTGGGTTGGAAAACCAAGCTTTTACACTGAAAAGCCAATTTATTTTTCTTGTTTTAGCATTACATTTGGTTAAAAAGCAACTATTGACCGCAAAAGCTACTTTCAACAGCAATGCTCAATGAGGCCTTAATCAATTTACTTTCAACCAAAAACTAAAGGAAATAAAAGGCTCTCAACAGATTGAGCTCTTAGAGACTGTTTGGGCATTGCCTACGGTGCATATTTAAACTTCATAGTTCACTCAACGAATTCCACCCATCACCCAATAATTTATTCTTAAAAAAACACCATATTCCGGATATTTAAGAGGCAGTAAATGCAATTTAGAAGTCAGTTTTTACCCTTACATACTGGTGTTGATGGGCTGGACCAAGACTATTGTGCCTACTCCTGGCCCAATTACTCGATCTGGGGCTAAGAAGCTACAAACGGCCCTTGTTTTGATGTTAAGGCAAAATGTGGTTCCCATGGACCTTTTGAATGAAAATAAGCCCAAGATAATCACTTTGATCACTTGGGAAGGTGTTTGAGCACATTTGGGCTGTTTCAAAGTAATTGGGCTTAATGCATGTATTAGGTCTTATTAATTGGGACATGCATGTATTGGGCCTTATTATGGGCATGGCATGCGGATCCAACATGAATTTAGCATGTGCAGTTATTTTAGTATATTTTGGCAGATTTTATTCGATTTTATTTGGTTATGTAATCTTTTCTATTTTTGGACAGATTTTGTAATCTTCCAGATTCAACCTTCTAGATTACCAAATCTAGTAGAATATCTTAGGAGTATCCTAGATATTTTCTTTCTTCTTTATGGTAATATCTCTTAGACTCCAGGAAATTTTATTTACTATATAAAGGCCAATAACTTATAATAGCCACACCATCTAATGAAATATTGATTGAGATTTCATAATTGCATTCACTTGCATTCTCTCTTATTCTTATTAAAACAAACTCTTGTTTTGTGGCAAATAACCCTATATTCTTATCACTTTTCCTTTTTTCTCTCTAAGAGTGGCGAATCACCCTTGTTTAATTGGTTGTGATGTGTTAACTTATCAATCAATTAAACTTGGTTTATCCTTCTTTTTCTTTGTTTTTACTTACTCTTCTTGTTGAAATCGAAACTTCACAAACTACCTATACTTCCGCAATTGGGGCGCATCATATTGGCATTAGAGCCTATGTTTTTTGTAGCTTGTGATTGACTCTCTATCATTTGGAGATATGGCTTAAAGGAAAGGAGTACTAAAAGGAATGTCCTTGAAGCAAGCATAAATACTAGCAAACTAGCAAAGGCAAGAGGAGATAATATAACAACTTGCTTGTTTGACTCAAGCTCTTGAAAGATTGGAGATGCAGTAACCTACAAGGTGAGGGCCGCAACCACAAAAAGGAGCTACTTGTGATCAAGAGGAAGAATATGATTCTATAACAGATGGTGAAGTGGAAGAACGCCCAGGACCAAGGAGGCAGGAAAGGGATTCAAGCAGAAAATCCCTCTATTCGAAGTAACTAGCTCACTTGAAGAACACTTGGAATGGGTGCAACGCATGGAAAAGGTGTTTAAATGCCAAGACTATTCCAAGGTGAAAAGTGTAAACTTGCTGCTCGAGTTTACCAATTACGCCAATTTATGGTGGAAAAAAGTCAAAGCATAGAGAAGTTGTGATGGAGAGGACAAGATCCGTAGTTGGAGAGATATGAAACGATTGATGCAAAAACGCTTTGTTCCTAAATATTACTACCAAGAGTTGTATATCAAGCTTCAAAGTCTTTGACAAGGACGTATGTGTGTTCAAGACTATGTGAAGGAGTTTGAGATGATTATGATGCGATGCAAGCTGCGAGAACCCAAAGAGCAAACCAAAGCACGATTCTTGGGGGAACTGAATAGGTAGATTGCACATACGATGGAGTTTCAACCTTCTGTATTTTTAGAGGATGTTATCAAGCTTGTCGTTAAAGTGGAGAGGCAGCTTAAACATGGTTCAAACAAGCCCAATGTATCCAAATAGTTTGGGAACAAGGGGGAATCCTCTTTCCACACTCCTATGGGCTATTGCTAAAAGAATCCAATAAGAGGGGAAAAGGGTGGTTCAAGCAAGCCACCAACCAAATCTGCTAAAGGTAAGGAGAAAATGGTAAAGCCTATTCCTCCAAAAGGGGCTCAAGATACTAAGTGCTTTTAAGTCTTTTGGGCTTGGATGTATGGCATCCAAATGTCCTAATAAAAAGGTGACGATCATTAGGGAGTCACAAGATGAGATGAGATTGAAATCGCAAATGAAAAGGAATTCATAGATGATGAAGATTATTGCCATGAGGAAGATTTTGTAGAATTGGCTTATGAAGGTGAATTGCTTATGATTAGGCAAGCTTTGAATTTGCAAGCCAAAGTTAGTGATTAGCAGTGGGAGAACATCCCATACTCAGTGCACTATCAACAACAAAGTTTGTGGGGTGATATCGATAGTGGGAGTTGCACCAATGTTGCATCCACTACTTTTGCGGAAACACTTAAGTTGGCAACAACAAAACATCCCCATCCACACAAACAACAGTGGCCTAATGACAATGGTGAAGTGCAGGTTACAAAATAAGTTTTGGTGCCATTCTCGATTGGGAAGTCATACAAAGATAAATTATTGTGTGATGTGGTGGCAATGAGTGATGATCATTGATAGCACCAAATTATATAGTGTTTTTACATGCTAAAAACGGTGCTAAATTTTAAATTTTGGATAATTTTTGGTACCTTTTTATGTTGTTTTCAGGATTTTTGGGTTTCAAGCTCATAGCCTTCATTTTCATGCAAGCCATGTATGCAGGGAGCATATTCGACCCAATCTTGGAGCTCATAACCGAACCACCTTCATCCACATTCCTTCATCCATGCGGCCAAGATAGAGTTCTACTTGCACAATGACTCTCCCATAATGCATTACATTCAGACACCTATAACCTAAAGAGGATTTCATGAAAGTTTCAAACCCAATTGGACTCCAACATTTTCGGCCGAAAGAGATTTGATTGAAGTGAGACTCCTTTGCTTAGCTATGAAAGAATTATGTTGCATAAGGACTCTACATTTGGCTAACTCACTTCCAAGAGGAGATCAAGCACACTTGTGATATTTGAAAAAGTTCAAGCCACCATGAACTCTAGCATGATCGGCCAAAAGTTCAAGCCAACAACTTTGTGATCAAGCCTTCAATTATACAAATGGGCTAAACTTCTATGCAATTTGGATAGTTACCATGTGATGATCCTAATCTTCACCTTTCTAACCTTCTTGAATTATCTTATACTTTTTGCTATAATGATATTTCTGATGAAGCTATTAGACTAAGATTATTTCCTTTTTCTCTCAAGGATAAGACAAAAAGTTGGTTGTCATTATTATCACCTGGTTTAATCACCACATGGGATGATTTGGTCCAGAAGTTTTTAGCAAAATTTTTCCCACCAGTTAAAACAGCCAAGCTAAGGAATGAGATCACCACATTTTTGCAAGCAAATGGTGAAACATTATATAATGGATGGGAAGGATTCAAGGAGCTGTTAAGAAAATGCCCATACCATGGATTATCCTAGTGGCTCCAAATCTAGATCTTTTACAATGGTCTCACACCACCCATGAGAACGAACTTAGACTCAGCTACTAGAGGGGCAATAATGAGCAAGACTCCTAAGAAAGTAAATTAGCTTATTGAAGAGATGGCTGCTAACAACTACCAGTAGAGGATAGAAAGAAAGGTAAGTAAAAAGTGTACTGGTTTATTTGAGATTGATACTATCACCTCCATCAATTCCCAATTAGCCGCCTTCACCAAGAAAATTGAAGCCTTAGGAAACCAACCCCAATCCAACCATGTGAATGCTATCCAAAATCCTTTTGTGTCATGTGATAAATGTGAAGGTCCCCATTCTAGTGAAAGATGCTAGTATACATCCAACAATCTAAGCTAAACAATAATCCTTATAGCAATACCTACAACCCTAGATGACGAAACCACCCAAACTTTTTTTGAAACCAATCAAACCACCAACTTACCAACAATCAAAATAATAACTACCGGCCCAATCCACCAACTTATAACTCACCACAAGAAAAGAAACCCAATTTCGAGGATATGTTGGCACAGTTGACGCAGCTAACGGAAGCCAACAATGCCAACATTGGAAGCCAAGCTACATCTATCAAGAACCTAGAAATCCAAATAGGAAAATTAACCCAAGCCATAGCCAACCACCCTGTAGATACCTTGCCTAGCCACACTGAATCCAACCCTAAAAGACAAGGCAAATAAGGACGTAATGCTGTCTATTCTTTGGCAAATTAAAGGATGGAAGATTCTGAGGATGATTTCATGTATGAACCTATAGCGGTAAAACTCTCAATTTTTTGAAGCAACTTGAAGTAGATTTTGTGAGGAAGGAAGACATATTAGAAGATGAAGAACTCTTGAAATTTGGAAGAGCAATTCTAAAAAGTTTTGACCAAATTGCATTAAAGGACCCTCAAAATATTGAAGAAGACCCTAAGGAAAAAACTGCTGAAATGGAATATGATCTTGAAAAATACATTGAAGAGTCTACTAAAGGTGCGCAAATGCTAATGAAAGTAGGGAAAGCATTATTAGAAAGCATTCAGCCTATGCAAAATGAAATAATTCAAGAAGGGGCTATCCAAAAAAAAAAAAAAGATCCACAAGAGGAAGAAGAAAAAAGGAGGAAATCCAAGAGTACGTGCAACCAAGGCCAATGATGACTACCAGAATGTATAGACAATGTTTCAACATAACACCACCTGCCCCAAGGCCTATTCCAAAGGAGTTGCTTAAAAGGTTGAAGGAAGTCACATTTTTTAAAAAAAGCAACCCTAAACTTCAATAGCCCCTACCTAGAAAGCAAAAAAATACAGGGAGTTTTACTATTCCTTGCAAAATTGGACATTTAAAATTTTATGTTTTTGTGATCTTGGTTCCTTAAGTTTGCTGACCAGTTTGCCAAGTTGCCATAAGGAAGATTGAAAAATGTACTTGTAAAAGATAGTTAATATGCTTTCCCTGTGGATTTTGCTATTTTAGATATAGAAGATGATGAGGCTCCATTACTGTTAGAAAGACTTTTACTATTGATTGCTAGAGCATTAATAGATGTCTACAACTCTAACAAAAAGCTACAGTTTGTAACTGGAGGGTATGGTGTAATTAGAGATGAAAATGATGTAAATACAATCAATGTGAAATAAACCTTAGGGAGTTTGGCCTAATAGATAAACTTCCTAATCCTATGATTCAAAACCATTTGGCAACCCCTAATTCCAATCATGTCAACCCCATAAGAAATTCAAGTTCTGTGTATGTTATTCCTACTAAGAGAGCTGGTACACCTCCTAAGACCAAGTCTGTTTATGTCATTCCGTAAAAGAGGCAACAAGGTAAGCTCTCTCAGTGAAAGGACGAGATGAACTATAGACTTAGAGATGGTCAAGCTTGACCAAAACTGGCACTGCTTGAGAGGCAACCCAAGTTTTACTTTAATGGTTATGCTTTTTTTTTTTTTAGTTTTCTTAAGACAGGTATGCTTTAATGTTTTTGTTTGAGTTTTTAAGGATGAAGTGAAGCAAGGATGATGCCTCATACAGATGGACATTCGACCTTGAAGTAAAATTGGGGAGTGTTTCTTTGTCCCTTGTTGTTTGATATATGGTTTAATTTAAGTGTGGGGGAAAAAGATGCTTTTTGTATTTAAATGTTTTTAAAAATTGTGATCCCATTTTTTTCTTTCAAACCAAATTGACATACTAGATTTTAGTATTATGCTCACTTAGTTGAATTTGCATACATTTTCCAAGAAAGACTAAAGTATGATATGAGGTTTAAGTATAAATGTAGTGGAACTTGAAAAGAATTCTTAAGCATGTCTTTCTTTGGATATGACTATTATGCATATGTTTCCATTCTCTTTATATGAAATGCTATGATTTTTGTGAAAGTTTGTAAGATGTGGATTTGTATGAAATTTAAAAATATGAATAAGTGCTCTAGAATTCATTTACTTAACCCTTGAGGCGAAATCCTAGACTAAGTTTGACTCAAGAGATTATCTAGGCAGTTCTTTGCATAGTTTGAGCCTTTTTCAAGCCACCTTGTTTTGATGCATCCCTAGTACCTATATTTTGAGCCTACTATATTCCATTTTCTTTGTTTATTTAGCCATAAAATAAGCCAATAAGCCTTTTATTTGATTATTATCCTTTCTTTGATTTTAGCTAACACAATTATGCTTACTTGTGTATTATGGACATTTCTTTGTATTTGGGAGGAAGGGAGGCAAGTGAAAAAAAAGGGCAAAAACAAAGGCAAATCCTAATGAAAGCTGAAATTGGCTAAAATATTTTCCCAAAAAAAAAAAAGCCATAAATACAAAGAATAAAATGATGCCTCACAAGTCAAAGTTTAAAAAAAAAAACTCCCAGTTGTTCAAAATTCAAGAAACTTAAATAAAATAAGCTTAGAGTTTTTAGCCTAAAATTTCTTTTTTCTCACCTTGACCCAAGTCTTACATTAGAAGACTAAAAAACCTTTTGATTTTAAGTAGAGTATGTAAGTCTAACATTAACGGAGATGAATTAAAATGCGATAAAATATTTTGCATTCTTTTTAGTCAAGTTATATGCATGAATTAAAATTTAGGTAGATGTATATATATAATGAACATAAGATATTGAAAACTTGTTTTTGAAAGAATTTCTTGTAACTCTATGTCTGTAGCTAGCTTTATATTATGCAATAGTGCATAATAGGAATTGTATGTAATCTTTTACCTTTTAAGTATGTTTATTGATATTTGGTTTTGTTGATTTGAAGTTTTACTTGAGGACAAGCAAAGATTTAAGTATAAGTGTATGATAGCATCGAATTATATATTGTTTTTACATGTTAAAAATGGTGCTAAATTTTAAATTTTGGATGATTTTTGGTACTTTTTATGTTGTTTTCAGGATTTTAGGATTTCAAGCACATAGTGTTCACTTTTATGCAAGCCATACATGCAAGCATGCAAGGAGCATATTCAAGCCAATCTTAGAGCTCGTAGCTAAACCACCTTGATCCATATTCCTCCATCCAAGCAGCCAAGATAGAGTTTTGCTTGCACAAGGACTCTCCCATGATGCATTACATTCGGCCACCTATAACCTAAGGAGGATTGCATGAAAATTTCGAACCCAATTGGACTCCAACATGTTCAGCCAAAAGAGATTTGATTCAAGTGACTCCTTTGCTTAGCCATGAATGAATTATGTTTGCATAAGGACTTTACATTCAGCTAGCTCACTTCCAAGAGGAGATCAAGCACACTTATAATATTTGAAGAAGTTCAAGCCACCATGGACTCTAACTTGATCAGCTAAAAGTGTTTTTATCCAAGAAAAACTCCTTTTGTTTGAGTTAAGCATGCACAAGGATTCTTATCTCTTCCTTTCAGCCAAAACTCTATTTAAGAAGGAATTCATGCAATTTTCACCAAAATGAAGACTAGATACATTCGGCCAATAGTGTTTGTGCTCATGATTGACTCTTTAGCTCATCCAATGAAGAGTTTTGATAAGAGAAGAAATTTGCAAGATAATTATCAAGATAATTGAAGAAAAAACAAACTATTCTTGAAATCCCAAGCCTTAGCCGAATCCAAGAGTGGAGATTTATCAAAGATTTAATCAAGCATTAATCAAAGGCCTAAGATCACTTCTTCAAGATCCCATTCGACCAAGCACATCAGGCAAGAGAAGTCCCATTCAATCATGCCTCCTTAGAAGATGAAGATGAGCCTTATCACCTAGAGGTTGAATTTGAAAACACAACTTGTAACCTACCCCTCGGCTAAATCCTTAACTATAAATAGGGAGGCCATTCACCACATTCCATTCATCCCATTCCTCACTTCTCCTTTTTCTTTTAGTTTTTTGTTTCTAGTTCTTTTTATTTCTTTAGTTTAATTATTGGCTTAAGTGACAAATTTGCCAATAACAAAGCTTTTGTTCTTTAAATTCTTTTATTTCAATACAAGTATTTTTTTTCAAGATCTTTTCTTTTATTGTTTTAAAGTTCCAAATCTTGTTTTCCAATCTCTATTTCGACAAGCATACTCTTTACTTTAAAGTTTGATTCAAGCATTCTTTTTGTGAAAATCTAATCTTCATTATTACTTGATTAGTTAACTTTATCTATTTTAATTAAGTCTCTTATTTTTAAAATTTTCCTATTATGTGTAGAGTATAAATTTCTCCTTTGATTAGCTGTTTTAATACATGAAAATCTTAGGTTTTAAGGCTAAAAATATTTAATCTTTAGCCTATATATTTTCATGTAATTCTAGTATTATAATAAGAAAAATATAGAAGAATAAAATAGTTTTATTCTAGAGATTTTTTTATGGTATTAAAGCACAATCTATTTTTACTCCTCTAAGTCACAAGATTACCACCTAGGAAAGTACAGTAACCTAAGGTGAATCTTTTATCATTTATTGAACTTGCATAACTAGCATTTGTATATGCTCTAGAACCAACCCCGAATTTCTTTTAAATAATATACCTCTCCCAGGATTGACCTTCAAATAGTGCAATACACGGTAGACAACCTGTAGGTGTACTTTTTTAGGACTATGCATAAATTGACTTATCATACTCACAGTATATGCAATATCAGGTCTAGTATATGAGAGAAATAAGTCTTCCAACTAATCTTTGGTACATCTCTTTATCTACAATAGCATCTTCATTAGCTTTTCCAAGTTTATGATTAGGATCTATAAGAGTATTTGGAGATTTACATGCAAGCTTCCCAGTTTCCTTCAGAAGAAACATCACATGTTTCTATTGTTAGATGAAAATACCATGCCGTGAGTGAGCTATTTCAATTCCTATGAAGTACTTGAATCTTCCTAGCTCTTTTATCTTAAATTCTCTAGCCAAACACTGTTGTAGAGATTTTCTCTCTTTTTTATCATCTCCAGTTACAATTATATCATCAACATATACTAATAAAATTGTGACTCTCCTTAAATCAAAGTGTTTGATAAACAATGTGTGATCTCTTTGACTCTACTTATATCCCATTGCTAACATTACTTTGGCAAATCTCCCGAACTAAGCCCTAAGAGGCTATTTAAGACCATATAAAGCCTTTTTCAACTTGCATACTTTGTTTGCTTCTAGATGATCTCCAAATCTCAGTTGAACCTTCATACATATTTCTTATTCCAAATCACCATGTAGAAAAGCATTCTTTACATTAAATTGTTAAAGCTGCCATTTGTAATTTGCAATCAATGATAACAAAATCCTAATTGTATTCATCTTGGCAATTGGAGCAAAAGTTTTAAAATAATCCACTCCATAAGTTTGAGTGTAGCCCTTAGCCACCAACCTGGCTTTACACCTTTCAACAGTACTATCCGCCTTGTATTTTACAATGAAAACCCATTTACACCTAGCTGGATTTTTTCTTTTAGGGAACTCTACTAGTTCCCATGTCTTATTTTTCTCTAAGGCCTCCATTTTTATTTTAATGGTTTGCCTCCATTTCTCACTAGATAATGCCTCAGATAATGTAGTTGGAACAGAGATAGTGTTTGGGCTCATAAGAAAATTTTTGTGGGATGGTGAAAATTTTTCAAATGACATAAAATTAGAGATTGGCTATATTCAATGCTTAGTACATTCTCTGGTTCCTTTCCTAATGGCAATAGGCAAATCATAATCATTAGTTATAGTTTTAAGATATTCATGCTCATTTTGAAAAACAGAGTTAAAAACTGTAGTTACCTCATTTCCAGAGTTAGGATTAGGTTCTTGAACTTGCACTGGTTCAGGATCTAGAACTTTCCTTCTTGAGCACACTTGTAATTCTTTCATAGAATCAAGAACAATGTTATTTTCTGTCACATCTTCTATGTTTGGAATGAATTCAGACTCAAATTCAGTGTTTGACTTGGACTTAGAAGAAACAGGCTTCGACTCAGAAGAATTAATGGGTGAAAATGTTGAAGAGGAGCACAAATCAAGCAAAAAAAAATCTTTATCCTTATCTTCCATGAATGAAGTCTCCCTCTAAAGATGAGTAAAAAATCGTTTACTTTCTTCAAAAGTGACATTTGCAAGCACAGAATTTTTTGGTAGGAGGATGATGGCACTTATACCCTTTTTGAGTTGATGAATATCCTACAAAAATGCATTTAATTGCTCTAAGATCCAACTTCCCCCTATTGTGACTATGAACATAAACAAATGATGTACAATCAAATATCCTAGGTGTGAGACTGTTTGTGGTATTAAAGTTGGGATAGAATTGTGAGAGTAATTCCATAAAAGTTTTAAATTCCAAAACCTTTAAAGGTAACATATTTATAATATGTATGGCAGTGAGAACAGCTTCCCCCCAATAGGATTTGAGTACATTTGCTTGAAAAAAGTAAAACTCGGGTTGTGGCCAGTAAATGACTATTTTTCCTCTCTACCACTCCATTTTGTTGTGAACTATTAACACAAGATGACTCATGGATAATCCCCTCTTTTTGGAAATAAGTAGATAAACTCTGGTTAATATAATCTCTTACATTATCAAACTTAAATCTCTTTATTTTCACTCCAAATTGATTCTAAATCATGTTTTGGAAGCTTAAAAACAGACTATTCACATCTGATTTGGATTTAGGAAAAATATCCAAGAGACCTTAGTATAATCATCTATGAAAGAAACAAACCATCTTGTACCAGAAATATTAGGAATTATAAAAAGACCCCATATGTTACTATGAATCAAGTAAAAAGGAGTAGAAATTCTTCTATTGCTAACTAGAAAAGACACGTATATGCTTTACAAGTTCACAAATATCACAATGAAAATTTTCAGCATTTAATCCTTTGAACAAAGAAAGAAACATGTTTTTCAAAGTTTCAAAAGAAAGATGTCCATGAGGAAAATGATAAAGCTAGATCTTGTCTTTATTGGGAGATTTTTCAGAAAGAAATGACAAAGGTAAACTATTCTTGATATTACTTGTGTTGTTAGATGTCTCAAGATAGTATAATCCATCCTTCTCCTTAGCAAGTCCAATCCTCTTCCCCGAACTCTGATCCTGAAATTTACAATAAGAGGGATAAAAAATCACTTTGCAGTTTATGTCTTTAGTAAGTTTTTGTATAGATATCAAATTAGTAGACAATCCAAGAATATGAAAAATATTTTTAAGAACAAACGAGAAATTAATTTGCACATCTCTTAATCCTGCCATTATAGTAAGTGAACCATCTACAACAATAATTTTCTTATTACTAGGACACGGTATATGAACTAAACTTCTGTGAAGAATATGCCATATGGTTTGTGGTTCCTAAGTCAATGATCCAAGAACTCGTAATAAGCTTAACCAAGACATTTAATCTATGAAAACCAGAAGCTTTACCTGAATTAGAGACCTTACCCAAAGAACATAACCCAGTAGGCTTTTCGAGAGTTTTCAATAAGCTTCTTACTTTCTCAATCTCTTCTCTATCCAACTCTCTTTATTCCCAAGACTACTATAGTATTCCAGTGGTTTTACCAGTTGTTACTTCCTTAAATCAAATAGTAGTGGCAGATTCTGCTATGTTTGGCATGGTTATCTTTCTCACAACTAAAATGAGACTCGATAGTAAAGGTTTAACCAAAAATGATTCTAGGCACCGAAGGCCAAAGAAAGAAAAAATAAGACTAAGAGATTTAACAAGATTTGGCTATGAAGGCCTAAAATAGAATTCAGCAATGAAGGATAAAAGAATTTTCTTCCCAAGATGAACCTAAAGCTCTAATACCATGTTAACCATCCAACTTAAAACCAATTGACTGTAAGCAAAGGAGCCTAACCCGAATATAAGACTACAGGATATTGAAAATTTATTAGATGTGAGTTAACCCACTTTAATAGGCCCTCATTACGTGTAGGAAAAGATGGAATAAGCCTTCTACATGACAAATTATGAAAGGACAACGGAAAGAAAATCCTAGCTCTGATACCATGTGAAAAAACTATGAAATAAAATTGTGTGAAAAACTAAAAGTAAAACTGAATATATGTTGAAAAACTGCTCATAAAGAATTATACAAGCACCTTAAGTTTATATACGACTAACTAGTAACTAAACTAGGAAACCAAATCTTCCTAAAACTGATCCTATAATTGAGGGATTGTATATCCTAATTTTTGTCCTTAATTCTAGGGATACAAATACATAATTTCAGACTAAAGATACAAATATAAATATACAAATTACAAAATTACAACCAACAGTAAATAAGTGTTTTCTCACACAATCTAAATTATAGACATGAAGAACAAAGTCAAGTGTTATATCCTTTGAAATAATGATTAAACCTATCCTAGCTACCCAGGAGAGTGACTCATCTACTAATTGAATTGTGAGATTTTCAGAACATGGGCTATATTCATGGAACACCGATGCATCACCAATCATGTGGTCTGATGGGCTTGAATCAATAATTCAAGATCTTGATTTTCCACTTTGCACATGTAGAGCATTAAGAGAGTTAACCTTTTATGCAACAAACGCTATGCTTACAACTGACCCAATGTTCTGAAAAGATTACTGAACAATTTTCTAGAGTTCCAACTGCTCTTTACTAAACGAGCTTGATTCCAGGGGTGTTGGAGTTGTCTCAGTGGTGGCAGAATTTCCATGACTCTTGATTTTAAGTAAAACGTGGTTTTTAGTCAACAGGTTACCCATGGATTTGCCAACAATTTTCCCAAGTGTGTCCTGCCTTTTGACAATGGTCACACCTAAGTCTATTACCTTTCTTCTATTGATTTTCACCACCTTGGTAACATTTTGGTCCTCATATAGCAAAGGCTGAATTTTCTATCTTTTGTGGATTGCATGATGTCCCTAGCATCACTTTCCTTCTACTCTCTTCTTGGCGAACCTTAGAGAAAACTTCTCGGATGCTGGGTAATGGCTTGATGCTAAAAATTCTCCCACGAACTTCATCAAGGCTCTTGTTTAGACCAAGTAGAAACTTATAAACTCAATCTTTCTCCATTATTTTCCTGTATTGTTGGCTATCGTCGGGGACTTCCATGCTATTTCTTCAAAGATATCTAATTGCTACCAATAACAAATTAAGGAATTAAAATATTCCGTGATAGAGGAGTCTCCTTGCCATAGGTCATATAGAGTGCTTTTGATCTTGAATGTTGCAAATATATTGTCTACATTGGAGTAGGTTTCTTTCGCAGCATCCTAAATCTTCTTAGTAATTTTGTAGTACATGAAATTCTCACCAATCTCATTGGTCATAGAATTGATCAACCACGACATTACCATGCTATTCTTCAACTTCTAAGTTCGGTACTTCGTGTCATCTTTGTTGGGTGAAACAATCATTTCTGTGAGATAATCCTCTTTACCTTTTTCACAAACAAACAGCATCACTGATTGAGACCATTGAATGAAATTTTGTCCATTGAGTTTGTGACTAGTGATAGGCAAAATAAGGGGCTCGGACACATTTGTGCTGCTGGTAATGCGTAGAAAAAAAGATAAAATATATATATAGATTTTGATGATTCAGGATAAACGCTCCGATACCATGAACAAATTCATGAGAATTTTATTTATGAATCTTAAAAAACTTCCTAGCGTGCAAGAATATATATAGCTAAAACATCAAATTTGACAAATCCTATGATATCCTAGAGATAATAACAAATCACCTAAAAATTCTCTAACAATAAATGAAAACTACCCAAGTAGTAATTTGGTCAATGAACCAAATCCCTTTTATTTAGAAAACAACCAAAATGTTAAATGAATGACACCTAATTAAATCTAGTTTGGAATCGATTTTCCACACAAAACATACAAATGATCATTCAAGAAAATGACTATATCAGACTAATGTAACCTCATCTCAATGCTCCTCCTAACCAACCGCCCTCCCACCCCCATTTCACATGCTCGCATACATAGAAGAGAAGCATTATAAAATACTAGCTTAAGTGGCATGTAATACATTTGTGGCACAAGTGAAAAATATTTAAATAGTTTTTACTTTTGAGTTAAATCCACTTGGAGAGACAAAGTAGGAGAAAACTCAGTTTCTTAGCCTACAACCTTTTAAAGAAAAGAAGAAAAAAAAAAAAAAAGGAGGCCGATTACTAATTTGATTAAAACCTAAAACTCCATCTTAAGTATTTGATAAAAAAGAACCTCAGAGTTGGTGTCACACCACCCGACCAGTTGTTTTATGTAATAATAACTAGATATTTGTGCCACACACTCCTTATGTGGTATATAACTGAAAAGAATAAAATGAATTTTCTAATAATATAAAATTTTAGTTGTAAAATGCTTGCAATGAGAAAAAATAGGAGATAACAATCGTCAGAGAAAACAAACAAAATAGAAAGTGTGCAAAAGTAGGTTAACCAAGTTGGAGAAGACTCCAACTCATTTTAAATATTTTAGAAAATAATATTGAGTTGATTGGACATTAACTCAGCTAGTTGCTTTTATGTTAGTTTCTCCTAATTACTAATGCATTTGCATGCTGACTTCATTGAAATTGGATCGAATAATAACAGACAATATTAGTCATCTTATCCTAAGCAAAGCGTAGGTGGGTGGGTAGGTACATGTGCATTTGTGGGGGGGGTGGTGTTTGCAATCAAGAATACAGACATAATCTAAAGAATTGAGACAGTAATTTCAAAAATAAAGCCAAGATTGGCCCATCAATTTCTTGAAAGCATTTTAATAATGGGAAAGCTATCTGTCATGCTCTAAACCATTACAGCAATCCAAGTACCTTGAAGTTACATCATTCCTTCACGATCTTTAAAACCTTGTAACATTATACAAGTGATGACTATTACTACAAGTACTTGACTTCATACATGATATATTTAGTCATAGTCAACCCCACTGTATTCAATAAGAAGCTAATGACAAGTTAGTTTTCTAGATGATGGAGCATACTGGAAAATGCATCAAAAGGTGTTTAGGAAGCATCCTAAGTCTGGTTCGAGAGCAAAAGCCTTAATTCACCATGTGTCCAATGATCAGAAGCTTAGTTGGGAGCTCGAGTAGGCTTCATTAGTAGCTTTTGTGTCTTAGATTTACATTTCTTTAAATTAAAGCCGTCAGTTATTATCTTATTTTTCTATTCTTGAGTTTTAAGTGTATATCATTTTCTTAATTTTCAAGTTTGCAGGAAATTTCAGATTTTGTGGCTGGGATCTTAGTTTGATTATTCCTTATCCTTCTAGGTTTAATTTTAAGTTTGTTAGTTTTTCTCTTTGGAGCCTATGTATTTGGTAAAAGGCCCAATAGAATTTGGAGTTCTATTTCTTTAAGTATTAGGGATACTAAGAGTCCATATAAATCAATGCATATTTCAGTTGAGCTATAGTTTAATATCAAAGAATTTCCAATATTATTGATTTATGATTATCTGATACAATCAACTTTAAGTGTGACTTCGAAAGACCCTGACTTTAGGGTCTCTTCTCTTTCTTTTTCCATATTCAATTTTCCCAGTTTTCCTAAAGAATTCAGGAAATTGCCATAAACACTATTCATCTAGCTAGGCTACATCACTATAGGAAGAGCAATATTAAAATGAGCAGTTCAGAGAACAAATTCAGACAAAATTAACCAGTTTACAACATATAATAAGATCACAACAAAATAATCACACCATCAAGAGTGGAATTCAATTACTTTCACTATATGATGTCATAAAAAATAACAAAGAAATAAATGGGAAAAAGAAAATGGCAGAAATACCTCATCCACCTCCAGAGGAACTCCAATAGAACCAGTAATATATGATAGTGGAACCTCCATATTATATTCTGACAAATCAGGATAAACACTTGAGTTTCCATCAGAGGATATCACTTCTACTGGTTCCACCTCAAATTTCCTTTCACAATATGCTGAAAATGTCATTACCTTTGGAAAGAAAGAAAAGCCATTCTTACCACTAACTACACACAGATGAGGACAGAAACTACCAGAACTCAACTCCTTACCATTGTAGTTAAAACAATCTTAGCCTTTGTTAAATCAGTTGCCATGCATTCAAAGACATTTTTGTATTTAAAGTGATAGCTGAATGTGTACCATTAATAATTGGTGCTAAAGACAGAACAGTTCTGTGTAAAGAAAAGAAAAACAGAAAGTTCATCCAGCTATAAGAAATATTAGGTATCTTTAAACCTAACAAGATTTACAGTATAAGCAAACACTGGAAAAGGACTAACATAGGCAGAAGGTTAAATAGTTTTAATTTTTTAATGATAAATTGATTGCTGTCACAAAAGTTAAAAATCCTAATAATCAGATAGGCATCACCAAAAAAACCATACCTGTAGCGATCATATATAACAGGGAACACTTTTGACTTCTCAAGTATGTGCAAGAACTTCTTCAACTTCAAATCTGGCTGTTAGATGTTTCACGGTATAACATATTTTAGTATAACCCTTCAGTGCAATAAAAATTGTCAAATCTTATCCAAAACTAGGAAGCAAGTGCAAGGAGTACAGAATGAAATAACAAACTACAATTGCTTAATAAAGTAACTTCACAATTTCACAGGTAAGCACAACAAATAAGCTCATATGAAAGATTTACCTTGTAAAATTCCATCAGCTCATCAGCTTTGAAGTTCTTCACCTAAATTAAGAAAAAGAAAAAATCAATTCCCTGAAATCAGTTTCAGCCCAGAGGACAAAGGAATGTTTTTCAAATGAATAGAAGTATACAGATGGCTAACAAGAAGAGGAATAAAGGAGTTGATGATAAACAAAGAATACTAAAGAAGTACAGGCTAATTGCAATCTCCGAAACTAAGGTAGTTCACCAACAATCATGTGGTCTGTTGGTAAAGTGCTTGGACTGTTAGTTCCAATGACCAATATTCAATCTCTGGCAACCTAAAATAATTAAAAAAAATGTAGTTCACATGAAAAATTGTTACCTTAAGAAGCTTTCCTAGAACATCCATTTATGTCGCAAAGAGATCTTAAAAAAGTTAGACAATTTCCAAAAATCAGTTCCTATATTCAAACTATACCTGAAAAACTAAAAGGGATATAATTAGTTGTTGCAACAATCAAAGTCTGTTCCCAATAAGTAACAAGCACAATGACAAGTGCACAAGCTCAAGTCCATAAAAAATAAAATGTTAAAGAGCAAGGCCATTTCCCTACCAGGATTCCAGTTGCTAATAGCATAACTTGGCAATTAACCTTCTACTAAGAAATTAAAAAAAAAAAAAAGATAAAGAAGAATTTAAAATGGTTAAGTCTGTAAATTAAGTTACACACATATTAAACAAAAATTTCAGCTAATAAATGAACAAATCAACTAATGCAATGAAAACACAAAGCCAAACACAAACAGCACTTAATGAGCATTAAATTAGCTTTAATATTACATACAATGACTATTTTTGGATTGCTTTAAATTTACATAGAAAGAAAAAAAAAGACTAAACAATTAAAAAAACCAATTAAGATTCAACTTGCAATACTTCATTAGGAATGTCCTAAAATAGTAACACACAACTGAAAACAAGTGACCCAAAAATGCTACTAGCATAAAAATAGAATATGTCATTATGATTTCTACTAAATTTTCCATCAATTTCATTGTTTTAAATAAAATTAAATGATTATAGAGATTATCACCAACTTAGATAAACCTAGTGATGCAAAACCCTAGTAAGCTAATTGAGGGGTTAGCTTAGTTAAGATTTTATTTTATTACTCTTGTTGTATTTATGGAGTTTAATTGTAATTTTATAGATCTAGGCTTATGTTTGGTTTTTACGCATACTTTTAGAGTTTAGTATCTTAGCTTGTTTTTCTTATTCTATTAAGCTTTTTTTTAGTCAAGTTTATTAGTCTTCTATTAAAAGTTTTCCTTGAGGTTATGTTTGATATATAAGATTATAATAAGCTAGGACAAGATGATATTATGAATATGATTAGATTAAATAATGTCATCATATCTTATATTTGATGTGTGTAAGGATTAAGATAAGATAATTTATGTATTGATCAAAATTCTCAAAATTTATATAATTTAAACTATTGATATAATTTTTAAGGATATAATAGGACATGTAAATTTAATTCCATGGATTAAAAATAATCCCCTACTTTTTCAAATGATAGAGTTATCCTATTGGCATAGAATATTTAATCTTTTCAATAATCCAATCCTTTTATTTAAGTGCATAATAAACATATGACATGATAATTAGTATATTATCCTTCAATTAATCTTGCGTGTCAAACATAGCCTTAAAGTCTTAAATACGATAGGAGTTCTAGTTCTTCTAGGATTAAGGTTGGTAGTAGGCTAGTAGCCGATATAAATAACAATGTACTAAGAAAGCACGAACATGGGGCAAATGGCACTAGCCGCCAAACACCCAGCGAGACTCCAAACAAAAAAAAAAAAAAAGACAATGTCTTAACACACTTCGACACAGGCAAAGGCACAACGAAGACAAAGGATGCAAGGTTTTTTGCTTAAATTTTTTTCTAAAAACTGAGAATTGTAAAGCCCATAAAGAAATGAATCAAAGGAGGAAAAGTACCCATCCACAATTAATTAAAGTATAAAACCAAAAAGGAGATGAATTTCATATCTAGATTCAAGCATCACCTATTAATTTATTGAAGGTTGAAGAAGATGAAGGATGGAGGAGATGGTAAAGCCGTAAAGTGAAAACTGTTGATTTGTTGAAGATGAAGAATAGAGTAGATGGTAAAGTCGTAAAGTGAAGAGATACTCAATTTCTTCATCCATTAGTCTTTTTGCTTTCCTTAGGGGTTTTTTGTTATTGTTATATATTTTATATTTTATGTTTTTGAAATTTTTATTTTGTTTTATTTTCATTTTATTTTCAATTTATTGAATTTGAAAACATGTTTGGATAAAATATTTTTGTTTTAGAAATACAAAAACAAAAATATGCAAGAGAAAGTAGTTAAAATTTTTAGACTCCATTTGTAATTAATAATATTAATATAATAACATTTAATAATATATTATTTATTAATATAATATTATTTATTCATTAATATATTATTTTTAATATATTATTTATCAATATTATATTAATAAATAATATATTCTCTTAATATAATATTTATTAACATATTATTAATATAATATATTATATTCAATATATTATCAATATAATATAATAACATATTAATATAATATATTATTAATAAAATATATAATATATTATAAAATAAACAATATATTAATAAATATTATATTCATAATATATTAATATTATATTAATAAATATTATAAATAATATATTATATCTATATCATATAAATAATATATTCATAAATATTATTTATTAATATATTATCTTAATATAATATTATATTAATATAATAAATATTGTATGAAAATAATAATATATTAACAAATATCATATTAATAATATATTACTAATGAATTAATATATTCATAAATATTATATTAATATAATAATATATTATATTCATAAAATATATTAATAAATATTATATTAATCATATATTATATTCATATAATATTATATTAATAAATATTATATGAATAATATTATATTAATATAATCCTAAAAGAATTAAAACTTTTATCCTATGTATGTCTTTAAAGGAAAATTTTTAATAAAAAAAACATCTTAAAAACATATCCTAATAAAATAAGAAAAAGAAAGACACTAAACCCTAATATAAGGCTCCGTTTATTTTGTGAAAATTTATTTTTGAAAAATAATTTTTAGAAAATATTTACATTTTATGAATTGAAAAAAATTTTATGTTCTTTAAATGAGTTAATAAAAAATGTTTTCCATTATTTAATTGTTTTTGGAAAATTTTTTTCAAATAATATTAATATAATTATTAAAATATTAAAAATTATTTATTATTAAAATATATTAAAATTAATATTCAAAAATAATTATATTGTAATAATAATATTTAATATTAAAATATTATGTTAATATAAAAATACTTAAAATAAAACTATTTATTATTTTTATATTATTTATTAATATATTATAATATCATTTATTAATATAATGTTATTTATTAATATATTATAATATCATTTATTAATATAATGTTATTTATTAATAATATTTATTAATATATTATTTAGTAATATAATATTATTTATTAATAGATTATATAATATTTATTAATATATTATAATATTATTTACTAATATAATATTATTTATAAGTAAAATTATATTCAAAAATATTGATAAATCATTCTACTCATAAATCGCTCTTTTTTTAAAAATATTATTTCTTTTTCAAATCTATAAAACAATTTTAAAAAAAATGATCTTATTTTTCGTTGACCAATAACTCATTTCTCATTGACTGACCAATTTTCTGCCAAACAAACACTGAAAATGCGAAAATTATTTTCAAGAAGTCATTTTTTACAAAATGAACAGAGCCTAAATGTAAAATACCAAATGTAGTCCTAGATCTATAAAATTGTAATTAAGTCTCATAAATACAGCAAAAGTAATAAAATTAAATCTTAAGTAAGCTAATCCCTCAATTAACTTATTAGGGTTCTACATCACCTAGAGCTAAAAGCTAACTTGAATCCAAAGATCTACAAATCCCAAACCCGACCAAACAATAACAAAACCTACTAAACACAAACCTAAATTGACTTAAAGCAAATCAACCCAAACCCATTTCGACCCAACTTGAATTGAACTAGGAACAACAAAATATAAGTTGAGTATAATTTTATTTTTCTCTTAAAAAATAAATATAACAGAAACTATTAGTCTAACAATAACTTAAAAAGATAATAAAATTATAAAATCTCTTTCTTTACAATTGTATTTCTACCTTTATACATCTTTTCTTTATTACAAGATCCCTTGTGATTAAAAAAAAAGAGTAAAATAACAAATTCTTTCCATTATTATAATAAGAATCAATTTCTACAATTATACATCATATATAACCCATTTCATTTCCATTTTTCCTTCTTTATTTTTCTTTCTTACCAGATAGCAAAATAAATAATTCGAATAGAAATAATTACTTTAAAAACAAAAAGTGATACATAAACTAGAAAAATAATTAAAATAAAGTTAATTTTAAAATTTACCTTATAGCAAACATCATTTATATTTATATTCAATTTTTTCCTTTTGACCTCTCAATAAAATTTTGGCATTCAAGAAAATAAGTAACACCACCTTTAAATTTGGAGTTATGATTTGACCTTGTCAAAAGTCTCAATAATTAATGATAAATTTAGTTATTTAAACTAAATGGTACCGATCAATGCAATAAAGATTTAAATGTCAATCATCAATAAAAAATTGCTTAATGATTTTTTTTTCAAGGTGGTAAATTTCATAATATATAACAATTCTAAATTAAGAAATGACTTTTAATTTACTTTTGTTTGTCTTTATATTATCGAATCTAATTTTTTTAATATATATTTATCATATCAATATTGGAGGTGAAACAACCACTAGTTAGCGAAATGTGACTTTGAAGGACTTAATTGAGGTTCATAAAATTTGAGGCAACCCAAAAGACCCACTTGAACCCAACCCAATTTTTACTATAAAAGTCAACAACTTGAACCTCAAAAGACACAAATCCAAAATAACTCGAGATCTAAGATGACCTGGATCCAAAGTGACTCGAAACAAAAATGACCTGAACCAAAGACACCCTAGTTTTCATTGAACTAAAGTGACTCAAATTTGAATTTGACCCAACCTGAATAATGCCATCTCAAATTGCACCAATAAATGCAAAAGAATAAACATGTAAATAGAAAGACAGGGTGGAGAGAGAATCTAGCTCCTAGTTGAGTAACATTTACATAGGAAAACTATGTCTTGGTTGCAAACAAGGCAAATTGTCAATAGAGAATTCTATTGTCTCAAACAACAGATGGAATATAAATTTATGTAAACAAAAAATTTAATGTAAAAATATAATTTTTGTTTCAAATATAGTAATAGAAGCAAGATCAAATTGAGCAATTAGTACTAAATTTCTAATTGAAGATGGTACAAGGTTAACAAAAAATAAAACTAATCATTTTCTCTCTCAAATATAAGCTAAGTTCCTCATGGCTAGATCAAATGGAACTCACACTAGCAAGGTAGAAGTAGTTTTTTTAGTTAATATGTATATTGAAAATACTATTATTCCCATATATGATAAATTACCTGTTTTAGTGGCACAAAATTTATCTCTAGAGGTGGCAATGCCTGAAATAAATAGACAAATTTAAGTATTGTTTACATGTTATAAATGGGGTGAGAAGTTGACAAGGCTAAACAATTATGTCAAAAGTAAATTACTGGATCATAAAAAGAGCAAAACAAGTTTTAAATGGGTGCAACAATTAAGAAGTTTGGGCAAACTATATGAATTGTGACAATTACCCTGTCAATTGACAAACTAGAGAAAAAGCAATTACTACCGTCACTCAAAACCAACTTGACAATTCAGAAATTGGTTAATGTAAAATAGATAAAATAATAAATAACAAGTAAACCAATGCCAGGCCCAGGAAAATAATAACTAAATGAAAAAATCTCATGTCAATTGCAAAAGCTGCTATTTGACCAAATCATCAATAGGCACAAGATTTCAGCCTTGGGCTGCAGCCACCCTTTTCCCATCAAAGAAACCTACAACAGAGGATCTAAAGCATCTTTGGAAATTTGTATACCTACCATTGTAATAAAGCATAAAAAAATTACCACAAAAGCTTTTAATCGATAAAATATGTATTAGATTATTAGGCAGCCAACCTCATATGTAAAAAGCCCTTCTAATGTGTCCAAGTCATGAGTCCCAATAGCAACTAGGGTTCTTTTCCTAAAACAACAAAGTGAATGTAAGCAATACAACTTTAAAAAAAATGCATGAAATCTTTGTACAATAATAGTTTGATGCTTTAGAAAGTTTCCAAACATTACCACTCAAGAAGTTGAAATGGAAGAAAAAATCCAAACAGTATATAAATTAAGGTCATTGAAAACAAGTTAAGATGGTAAAATATATATTTAGCAATCATTTCCTCGTTGTTGGAAGTTTCATTTTCAGCAATGTAATTTGTTTTCAAAACATATAATTTGAATTATTGTGATTAAACACAGAAGTCATTTTCATTTTCACCAAACACATTTCAAGAGTAATG
Source organism: Durio zibethinus (assembly GCF_002303985.1). The sequence goes on along the minus strand of NW_019168381.1, from coordinate 10,471,652 downwards.
CGATCATCAAATTTGCTTTAAATTCCTGTAAATATCAGGAGCAGGAATCTAACCCTCCAAGTGCAGGGTGAAATCAATTTTTGTGCCAAAACTATTCTAAATGGATGCACATTTCTGAAGACACCCATTTCAACAGCTGAATGCAGCCATCACTGGACCAAAAATAACTAGCCATGTAAGTTTTATTGATTCTTGCAAGAAGAATTTTTCTACATAGAGGCTTACTTAAATTTCTATAACATGAAGAAAAAATTGGATGCATCTTGCATTATACCAAAATTGTACACAATTATTCTTCTTTTTTTTTTTGTTCTTTTCCTCCCAACCTTGTCAATCCCAACAAAAGGTCCAATTTAAAGTGTTATAAGCCACATACCACCCACATTAAGCACCTAAACAAAACTGCAGCTATTCTAGACTTAGATGAACACATTTAAATATTCCCCTTCACAATCAGAGATCAAAAGCAATCATTGATTTTTTTTTTTATAGTTCATGAATTTATTTTGCAGGTTCAAAGCCAATCAAAAGTAGGAAACCGAAAAAAAAAAAAGAAAAAAAGAAAGGCTATAAGGATAATAGTACGCGAAGCTGCTGGTTAGATAATATCACCTGTAGATATTTTGGTACAACTTATCCTGCAGATCAATGAAGCTGTTATAGCTTGCTTCATCAAAAGTTATGCCCCTCAAAACCACACAAACAACAAAGGGGTGGATTAGAGATGTCTGCATGTAAAGGGAAAGGTATGATGTTATTATCAGTATTCAATAACACCCAAAACAATAGCCATACCCAAAATTGATTTTTCAACCTTCAAAGGTACCTCTTTTTTCACATGCATTTTAAGCATTGATTCCTTACGAATGTTGGCAACTGTATATCTGGGTGCAAACCCTTCCAAGCAAAGCAAATCATGCCTGGCTAGGAATCAAACAAAACCTTCACCAGTATTTTTTTTTCTCATTTACATGAATTATCAAGTTTCAAGGCAAAAAAAAAAAATTGAAGCATGCTCTTTTCCTCCAAGTAATTCTCTCCAATTTCAGGTTAACAGTAGTAGATGAACCCCAACTTGAAGCTCTTTTTACGAAAATCTAATAGTTACTGCACCTATGGCTTTAAGAAGATTAAAATAAACACATTAGCAACAGTCAATAAGGGTATAACTCAGTTTTTTTCTGTCGAAACGGGATAAAAGTTTTTTTTCCTAGCAATACTACACTGTTGAATTCTGTCAAAAGAAAATTCTGAAGTCACAGATAAGCAATGGAAACCTGTTAGTAGAAACTTCAATCTTGTAAATCTAGTAAATGACTTCATCATTAAGACTAGATTTTTCCTCCTCAAAGTGCTTCTCTTTCAAAATTATTGCTTTGTCCATTGTCTAGTTCACAATAACAATATCCTATCAAAATTCACACATATCCATTGTTTTCCCAAAGACAAAGTGTAGAAAAAAAAATCACCACATCGTCAAGTTCAACCCCAAAACTGAAACACAGATCTTCAAACTCTTCCTGAGCTGAAAAATGTATTATTTTGGTTAGATTCATAAAAATTCCAAAATAGTTTATTAAATAAAAAACAAAAAAAGGTTTTTTAATTAGAAACCCACTGTAAGATCTGCCAAGGGCAGCAAAAAAATGATCCCTTCCAACGCTAGCAGTAGGCATGGCGGTAACGGCGTCTCTCTCTCTCTCTCTCAACCAAACACCACCACACGAGGCTTTAAGTACTCAACTTTAAAACCTATTCCACATCATCACATTTGTAAAATGAACTGGGTAAAAAAGAACTCACTGAAACCTGCCACTACCCTAAGGTGAAACAAGGCAAAAGGAGCCCGTTTGTTTGGGCCCTATTCATTCATTTTTAAAGTTGCCTAGCTCACGTCGTTAAAGAATTTTTTTGCCTTTTTTGTTGCAGCTTGACTTTAAAATTTGTTATGTCCTAACTCAATATTTTTAATTAAATGATTTTATTTGTGAATATTAAATAAATATATTCATTAATAAATTAAAAAATACATTCATGAACAAATAAGATCCTATTTATAAGTAATTAGAATGTTACCCTTGCGTAGGGATTTTTTAATTTTTATAAAAAATAATTTATAAATTTTGGTTTTTAAATTTTTTAGATTAAAATTTTGAAAATCTTATATTTAGAGTTTTTTATATGGTTGTTTGTGTTGATTGGTTGTTGTTATTTTTTGTAATTTGCTAAAATATCTCAAATCTAATATTTTTAGTTTTTTAATTGTATATTTTTTGTTTTTAATAGATATTTTTTAAAAAAATATTTAAATTTTAGATCTGATAATTTTTAAAGAATGTTTATTATTTTTTGTGAGATTTTTTAGTTGATTTTCATGCAGGTTATTTTTTCAATTGATTATTTTTAGTTTTTTTTTGTCTTAATAAATGATTCAAATTTAATATGTTGATTAGTTTTAAGATTTTGAAAGTTGATTTTTTTTTTGACAAGTTAAATATATTTTTATGGATTTTTTTTATTATCTAAGTGCTTCTTTTTCTTTACAAAAATATTTGAGGGCATTATAATTGCCAACAATACATCATTATCCTTATACTCAACTTTTATTATATTTTTGTATTATAATTATAATTAAACAAAAAAAATTTTTTTTTTAATTTTCCATGGTAAGCAAAAGATTCATTGCATGTTAACATATTAATCGTTAAAAATATTTGAAAAAAAATTAAAACAATAAAAAAAATATGGCAAGCAATGGACTTGCCATATGTCACTTTACTATGCTTTAGGGATAGTTTAAAAACAATAAAAAAATAACACATGGCAAGCAATGGACTTACCACATGTCACTATACTATGCTTTAGGGATAGTTTTTATCTATAGGATATAGATAAACAAATCAATATTAAAGCAAATTTAAACTAATTAATTAATTAATATTTTGAGTACGTTAATGGTATTTTTAGAGTTGGTAGGAAGGGAAGTAGCTTGGTGATCATATGAAGGACAGTTAGGACCTGTAACAAGAAAGCACGATCAAGGGATACTAAAATTGGTTCCTTAACGTGCACTCCGACACTTAAATCAACCAAATGTCTAAGGTTTAGGTGAGGAAAAAGGTATACTATAAGTGCTTATAAAGTTTAAAAAGGAAGGATTCTTAATTTTTACTATACCTGATTCCCGTTTTTACTTTATATATAAGAAGAACGATGGTGACATAACTAGGATAGTTGACAGTTGATGGTAAATATATGTAAAACTCAAAAAGAGGTCGTGTGAGTGATTGTAGATTATATTTAATTATCCCAGGCAAGCATGAGCTACATTTAATGATCCTAGGCAAATTAAAGGCCAATCAATCTATTATAAAGTGATACCTTGATGGAATGCTAGTGAAGGTAGTTAGGCAAGTCCTTTCTTAATAAGGAAGAGCCCACTTTATAGCGAGAAGTCTAAATGTCAATCCTCATTTGTGGTCACATGATGATCGGGCATGTGTTAACTTGACGATCATGGGAATTGATCTTGTTGACTAAGTAAATAAATACAACAATTGCCCCCAAGTCTAAGGAGGTTATAAAGTGACCACCTTGAAACATTTAACAAAAGTCATTGAGGACATACGTGTTAGTATGTTAGTGGGGTGAAGGACATTACTTTGGCAAGGCGTGTGTGATGATGTGATCCTTTAAAGATGGGGCACTATCTTGGTGAGTCATATAATTTGTCGAGATACAGGGAACAATAGATAAAGATTTTAGAAAAAATTTTTGTGCCAAATAATATGTAGTATATGTAACGCGTGTGAATAAAGTGCATTTTTATGCTTATTGTTGAGCATATGTCAATGTTTTTAACATATGCGACTGCATAGGACACATGATATAATAGGGTTGAAGAGTTGTCAATCACAATTAATTAGTTAAGTTTGAATTTGTATCAAATCAACGAAGAGGAGAATAAAATGTGTCTTTTTTTTAAAAATGGTGTAATAGAAGAATCAGTCCTAATTAGTAATTAATTTATATCATTTTGTAATTAGCTAAAATGGCATTTTTATTTGTGCCTTTTCAACGCAGTGTTTTGGTGAGTATAAATAAGGGTGATAGAAAATTTATGAACTTACTTTACAAATTTTAAGTAAAAGAAAGGTTTTGTTATCTGGGTTTTCTACTATTTATGGTTGTTGTCACCATTTACTTCACTTTCAAAGAGTTTTGTGGGTAAGTAATCTTTAGGTTGTCATTTGTGTTTATTCAATTATTACTAGGAAAATGGCAACAAAAAATAGAATAGTGATTGAGGATTCCAGTGATGATAAAGGTGCCAAAGTACAAGTCAAGAACATTGAGAGTTAGGGTAAAGGAGAGAATGGCCAGGGAAAAGGCCATGGTAGCTAAGCATCTTAGAGTAGTGGTGGTCATGATTACGATATTGTGATTAGAGAAGTAAGGGCTCTTGGTTTTAAGGTAAGTGCTTTTAGTAGTAGTAAAGGTAAGGGGAAAGAAAAAGGGAAAGAAATGGTGGTAAGAAGCCCAAAGATTTAGCACTATAGACGTGGCCACCAAATGTGTACCAATCCGTAACAACACTAGCCATGGCAAAGTAGGTCTTAGACTGTATGGCTTTCAACCTAGGTAACTCGATGTTTTCTATCTATTTGGCTTCTAAAGGATTCACCATCAGTTAGGTTAGGGCAAATGAAGAGATGGTAAGGTTTTATCACATAACTTTCGCCACAAGTTCCACTTGCCACTATCTTAGACCGTATGGCTTTCAACCTAGGTAACTTGATATTTTTTATCCTTTTTTATGAAAGATTCACCATCAACCAAGTTGGGTAAATGACTAGATGGCAAAGTTCTATCTACATAACTTTCACCATAGGTTCACTTGGCACTATATCCATTTTTCCATTTGGTGATGGCCATATTTAACTAGCAGCTTCGTAGATAGCATCGAACACTTGAATGATCATGGTGACTTACTTCATTTATTGTCACCTAAAAAAATGAGTTCACTTAATCAATGTGATTCTAATGTTGTTCATGCTACGGAAGATTAATGAGTTGCTACATTACTTGTAAGCTGATGAAAGGTCATGTATAGTGGAATTACCATCTAACAACCATTTATTAAATGAAAGATTTATGGTGACTAGCATTAAAATGCCTATATGCGATTTCATTTAAGATCAAATGGTCTTACACGAGTACGCTAGTGAAAAAAATACAGAGCTTGAGGAAAATGAGTTTAAGCAAATGAATGTTTTGAAGGATAAGAAGTTGTCTTATCTAAAATTAGCCACCTGTAAGTATATCCATGACTACTTCCTTATTCCTGACGAAAACCAAAACTTGGCTACTACAATACATGAGGTGCTAAATCAAATGGAAGAGTAGGCTAGAGGTCAAAAAAAGGAATTGAGAGTAGCAACCTCTAAGCCTAAAGGAAAAAAAATTCGTTATTGGCGATTTTATGTGTATTGAACTATTTTGCTAAAGATTACTAGTGATATGATGTTATTGTGTCTATTATTACAATGAAAATGGTAATGGTTAAGGCTAAGAAGCTTGTGGCTCACTAAAGGGGTACTCAAGCTAATGGTATATAGTAAGCTGAAAAGAGGCCAACTATAGTTGTTGTTGTTGGTACAAAAGATGTTGAAGGGGATTAAGGTAGTGAAAGGTTGTCAAGCGTGGGTAGGTTTCTGGAATTGGCTTTTAGTATGTCAAATGTTGGAGTCATAAACGAGGGTAATTCTATTATGCCTTGTTTAGTCATAATTATGCTTAACTAATTCTAATATTTATGTTTGTTTTTGCAAAAATGGATCATGCTACCAAACTCCAAAAAGTTTTACAATAGAAAAAGCAAATGGGGAAAAGGTATCTACGAGTTAGTCTCTCTCTTGCCCAGAGGCAAGTTGTGAGAAGATTTAGAATATTAGTGCTGTGGTACCTACCAATTAGGCTTAACTTATAGCAATCACTTAGACATTTGCGGTGCCTCAAATTATGATATTAAAAATATGCTACCTCTTGCTTCAATTGTGCGAACTTCATCTCCAATTACACCTTCTTTAACAATCCTAACTTATACTACTAGTTTTACCCTTCTTGCATCCACTTCTTCGACTATTGTAACTCCATCTGTGGTAGTCAATACTAGCATTTATTAAGCCTACAAATGAAGATATGGTGACCTCTCTAAGAGCTGCTACACTTACGACTAGATACTTAAATGATAGGTTGTATAGAATGTCTTCATTAGACTTTATTGTTGTCAACCAATGGTCCACTACCCTTTTCCTTACTAAAACCACCTGTTTGTGGGCCATAATTAATTTAACTCATTTTGCAAGGGGTTTAGGTGTAGCAATTTCCCATTTTCAGCAACCTATAAGTTGAGTTATGTTTGATTGCTATAGTTATTGGTATTTACCCCTCAAGCCGAATAATTTTTAGCTAAGACATTGTCATATTTGTTATACTTTGATATTTAATATCCCATAAAGGTCTTGTTTTATTTATCATTGAGTTTATTTACATTTATTTCATTATTGATGATTATATAATAAAGTTCTCAAAATATAAATAAAGCTTTACAAAAAAATTACAATAAGATTGTAATTATGAGATCATCATTGCATAAAAGCTATTGTAATTATGAGATTATCATTTACCCTAACCCAACATATATATATATATATATATTTATATAAATGTATAACCTGCATCTAACTTGACTTGACAAAAATAAATAAATTCAATAGTATAATATTTATAGAAATGATTTTTAATATAAATTCTATCTTAATTATATATAAATATAATATTTTAATAAATTAAGATATTAAATAATAACTTGAGTAATGTAATACATATATAAATATAAATATAAATTAAATAAATAATAAAATATATATTCTTATATATACCCAAGGACAAGGTGGGGCAAAGCGCCCTAAACCTGTATGAAATCTGAACTTGATTTTCAAAAAAGAAAAACCACCTCCCACAACAACTCGATTTCGATTTTAAAAGAATCATGATTGTTGGATCATTAAATCAAAATCCACTGGATATTGGTTATTTTACCATCATAACCTTAATTGATCACATTATTTACAAAATTTATCTTATTAAAAAAAGAAAAAAAAGGCAAAAATAAAAAAGAAAGAGCTAAAAAAAAGAAAAACGTAGCCAAATAGAGGTGCCACATTGACGTTGTAATTGCCCATTTACCTTTCCAAACATAGATAAGAAATATTAAAATAAACAATTAATAAACAAAATAAAAAAGCCAAAATAAAAAAGGAAATATCCAATAAAAAAAAAACCAAATGGGGGTGTCACATAGACACCTCCATTTAAGGATAGCAACGGTTGGATTTCGTTAGATTTATGTTCATCCTTACTTTGACCCCCTTTTTTAATAATCTAGGTCGACTTTAATTCCAACCCAACTCCGAGTTATTATTTTTTTTATGTATTTTATATACTCAGAGTGAGCAATACACCTTTAACCAATATTCAACCCGACCTACATTTTAAAAAAAAGAAAACTTGACTTGATAATTTATTAAAAAAAACATATATTGAACTAGGATGAATTCAAATCCATTAAATATGAATTATTTTGTTATCTTTACCTCTATTGACTTATTCCTTACAAAATTTATCTAATTAAAAAAGATAAAAACAAAAAAAATGGCAAAAAGGAAAAAGAAAAGAAAAGAAAACCAAGTAAAGATGTCATGTGGACAGGTTCTTTGGCCCTTTTTTGTTACAAAATTTAATGTATAGATTAAAAAAATAATAATAATAAGACAAAGGACTAAATAAAAAGAAAAAAATTTGGATGTCATGTCGACATCTCTATTGGTATAATTTTTTACAAAATTACCTAATTTAAAAAGTGAAAAGTATAAAAAAAGAAAAAATTTTAATAAAAAAATCAAATGAACCCCACATAAAAGTTTTAAAAAAAAAATTATTTATTAAATATGAGAAAAATAAAAAAAAGAAAAAGGATAAGATAAAGAAATGGAAAAATAGAAAAAAAAAAAAGAACTCTTTAGGTGCTACATGGTACTCAAATAAGTGAAACTTTTTGGGTGCTACATAGTACTCAAATAAGTGAAATTTAATAAATGAATGGATGGATGAAAGAATATTAACTAAAATGATAAATGTATGATAAGTGAGTATAATAATGAAGTTAGATTTATCGGGTAAGCGTACAAGAAAGAAAGATGCATGAAAAAGTAAGAGATAAGTTGATTTATGAAGGACATAGGAAATCATGATAAGAAAATGAAAATTAAAAAAATATATTATAAAATGGTATAATGTAATATAAATATTTATTATTTTGTATTATAATGAAAATTATTTAGTTAAAAGGATTTTTTAATATACTACATATTTATTATGTTTTGTACTATAATAAAAAATAATTATTTAAAAGAAAATTTTAATATAAAATTAATTAAAAATATGTACAATTGGTTAACAATTACAAATTGATAAAAGGTCAAAGCTTTATGTTTATTAATAAACATAAGCGAAAAATATTACAATAAGTAAACTGTCCAGCATAACTTTTAAATTTATATTTATCTTAATTACTATGTTTATTAACATTTATATATTATAAGGTAGTTTTGCATTTTTTTAATTAAATATACATATAATATGCTTTGTTTGAAAATATTATAATTTTAGATTAAATTCAATATTAGGATAAAAAAGTAATTATATTTTTAATCAATTTAAAAAATTTACATTTTTCATTAATTATTCTATGTCATGATATCAAATTACAAATTAATAAATAATCTTGTCACAACATCCCATTTTTTAATTTTTTCCAAAAAAGGCATTCTTACATTGACTATCTATATGTAGAAAAGAAAGGAAAAAATATTAAAGAAAGAGATTAAAGAAAAAAATTTTAAAAAGGAAAACAATTTGAGCTAAAAATGTGAAAAATGTTAACACATTGAGCAGCTAGGGATCAAAGTTTGAATGAAATTTTGCAAAATTTATAGTATGAATTTTAGTATACAAAATATTTATTGTTTTTTTATTATAATAATAAAACATAATTAGTTAGAAAAAAATTTTAATATGATAAAAAATAAGAAAAATATGTGCAATTAGTTGACAATTACAAATCAATAAAAGTTTAAAATTTTATAATTGTTAATAAACATAAGAGAACAAATATTAAAATAAATGAACTATCAAATATAATTTTTAAGTATATATTCACCTTAATTTTTTTAGGATTATTGACATACATATATTATAAGGCAATTTTATATTTTTTATTAAACATATATATATAATACGCTTTTGGATACATATATAATTTTATATTTTGGGATAAAAAAGAAATTATATTTTTCATTAATTAAAAAATTAACATTTTTTGCTAAAAAAATTGACATTTTTAAATTATTAATTTTTTGTCATAGTTACTTAACAAATAATTTTATTTTAATACTTTTATTTTGTAATTTTTATTAGAGACAAGCTTGCTAAGATCATCATCTTTTTGTTTAAAAAATGATAAAAAATCAAAAAAAAAAAAGATGAAGAATGATAAGATGGACACACATTGAGAAGCTAAGGAATGGTCAAATTTTGGTCAAAATGAGTAAAATTAAATATATAAATAGATAGACGTGATATTATTTAATAAGACAAAGGCATAGTTGAGTCCATTGTTCACATAGATTTCTTTCATCTTCTTTTACAAAATAGGTCAACAATAATAATTTTTTCCATCCTGATGAAAATTTAATTGGGTATAATTAACAATTCAAAGACTCAACTAGAATATGAAGTCACGTTTGGCTATAAGAATTGTTAAAATTAAAATATGCATCTATATAATCCAATGCTAAAGACATAATTATCAAATATAAGAGGGTTTACGTAATGCAATATTAAGAGTTTAAACAAAAAAAAATTAAGTTCAAAGTTTAGGATACAAACTATATATTCAAAGGATAGTTTAAGGAGATATTAATAATTTAGATAAGGAGCCAAAAACAAAAGAAATAAATCCTAAAAACTTCATATAATATCTTGCTAAGCAAAATAAGTCTAATAATTTGTATTCATATTTGTTACAACCTAAACATCATCATGATGATAAAACAATTGCAAATAGTTTAACTCCATCAGTTATATTATATACATAATGATTATTAGTTTTCATGAATAAAGTTACCAAAATCTTATGAAATAGAACTCATGAATATTAGTTGTAGATTCTCAATTACAATGACATAATATATATGTATACAAAGATTGTTAATTTTTGGCATTTTTAAGTCAAATTGCTTAACAATTTTACTTTCATATCTTGGCTAATTAATGAGTGGTTGCTTGCATGTCTATTCTTTTTTGTAACATTGAAATCAAAGTAAATATGAAACCAAGTATCAATGAATCTTATAACATCGTGTAGATAACGTGTGCCATAGTCACGAAGAATAAGGAGATAATGAAATAAGTGTGTACCTAAATAAAAGTTGATGTTTTTATATAAAACCTCACAAAAAAGATAGCATAGCAAAAACTTGTAATTGCAAAAAGAATTAAACCTATGATTAATATTCCATTAAAACAATTTTAATAACACATATTTCTTGGATTAAACCACTCTTCAAATTCACATAATTACATATCATTATTCTTTTTTTTTAACCCAGCGCTTTACATTAAAATTAAAGTAAATATGAAACCAAATATCAATGAATCTTATGGCATAAGATACATAAGGCATTTTCATAGTCATGAAGAAAAAAAAGATAATAAGATAAGTGTGTACCCAAATAAAAGTTGATGCTTTATTATGGAATCCTAAAAAACTTGTAACCCCAAGACAATTAAACATATGATAATTATTCCATTTAAGACAATTTTAACAGCACATATTTCTTAGATTGAATCACTTTTCAAATTCACACAATCAACTGAAAAATCTAAACTATATATTAAATTATCCTAAAGGATAGTCTTTTGAAACTAGTCTAATATTACAAAAAGACTCTTTAATTTACTTTTTAATCCATCGTAGTCTATTTTTATCCTAAAAATCCAACCAGCAACTAAAACAACCACCAATACCACATCAAGCCCTACTAAACTCCCTAATCGAACTAAACACTAGGATACACAAGTACCAAAAAAAAAACTACACTTGAAACCTATAAGGTAAAAAAAAAAAAGAAAAAACAACATCAATTCCCAAATGAGGAAGAACATAACACCAAAAAATTGAAAACTATAAAAAAAAAATTAGGGAGAAGGAAAATATGGTTTGACTAAGGTTTCAAGTTAGGCTTGTTCTAGTGATATTAGATTTCGGATGAAAGGAAGGCTTTGGGGAAGAGCAAAACATACTTGAATCTTAAGTCGTTTAGACTGACGAAAAAAGGTATTTTTAGGTTTTGAAATTCATCGATTTAAGGTTAGACTAAATATCTAGAAGATGTTTTTAAGAAATCTATTTGGACAGAAAAAATAGGGAGCTTTTTAGTGAATTTTAAAATATTTTCAATGCCAATGAATGGCGATTGGAAGAGTTAAAAACAGTCGATATTGCTGGATTTATGAGTTTATATGAATTTTGGCAAAAATCATTATATAAAGTGATGAGATAGAAAGAAGGTAGAATGAATTTGGAGAAAGGAAAGAAAGAATGAAAGGAAAAGTGGAAAAAGTGAAAATTTTTTGTTTTTATACAAAAGCAAAATGGTAAACTTTAGAGCAAGATAACACAAACATGCAAGTAGCAACTTAGTGTACAAGATAATGAGAATTTTTCATTAGAACTAAGCATTGTTGAATATTTAAGCACTTTATAGTCTATTTAAGTGACACATGTACTTAGAATATTTTTAAGATTCTTAGGTATTTTTTGAAATAGAGTTTTGGCTTTTGATTTTTGAGAAAAAAAAGATTAATTTGTTGAACAAATATAATTTTGGAAATGACAAAAAAAAAGCTAATATAATTTTGGGTCTTTTGTATGTGTAAAAGAATTTTTAATTTTCTAAATGAAATTTATGTGTTGTTTTTGCTTCTTTTTAAGATTTTTTTCTTAAATTTTTGAACTTTTTTTATAAAAAATAAAAATTTTATCAAGTATTCATATTAATTTTATCAATTTATACCTTTAAAATATGGTGAAAAAATTTGAAAATTTTGATAAAAAAATAAACTATAACAAAAAAAAAAAATAGAGATCAAGAAGAATTTATAATAGATATGGTATTTTAAAAAATATTTAATTTTTACGCTATAGGAAGATTAATAATAATGATAAGAAAAAAGTAAAAAATGTTAAAATTTTAAGATTTTTACCCAATTTCAACTTTGATTAAAAAAAAATGATCAACTTCTACAAAGTAAAAACTCTGTACATGTGATCAAATGATCAAAATTAAAAGCAAAAAATATCAAGCAAAATTACATGATGGTTAAGTTTTCATCAAAAATTTTATTTAATATTTAAAAAAAATGTTTCTAAAAAAATTCTAACAAAACATCTAATATTTCTGAATTTTTGCAAAATACTCACATATTTAATGGAATGGAACAAGATTTACAATAAGGATTAACATGATTCTTAGGCTTTCAACAACTTTATTAACCTTGAATTGATCCTTATTTTGAAATGGCAAAACATTAAGCTAAATAAGCTTGATCAAGATTTTGAAAAATATTTATTTAGTACATGTTCTTAAGTTTTATATTTTGATACTAAATAAATAATATGTTTTTCAAAATATAAACAAATCTTTCTTTGTTTTCATATTTGTCAAACCAAATCTATCTTTAAAGATTATTTATTTAAGCTTAAATGAAATTCCAATTGTTGTTTTTAAAGTGAACTTATTCATTTTGGACTTAATACAATTTTGATAATATTGATTTTGAGAAATAGATTAACTTAAGAAAGTTATTTTACAAGAACAAAGTTTTCTAACATTGAATTTATTTTATTTTTCTGTATTAATTCACGAAGTTTTAATATTTGAATTTTATATGGTTGGAAAAGCTCTTTGAGTCTACTTTCTAATAGATTAAATACAATCAAAATCTAAATTTTCTAAGAAAAGATTTGAATTTTTACTAGACACTCTGTAGTTGTCTAAAAACTACACAAAGGGTATATTTGAAAATTCACTATAATTTGTATACAATGAATTAGGTGATGAATTTTCTATGGATAGAAAGCCATTTAAATCTAGTTTCTAAATCTTTAAACGGGTTTTGATTTGAATGTGTATAACTCAAGATATGATCAAATTAGTAAGTAGAGTGCAAAATAGAATACAACAGAGTAGCTTGACTGAATTGATCCCTTAGGTTCTAGGATCAACCCCTAACTTAACCAATCAATCGAGTCCCTTACTTGATCGATTGGGTTATGTTTTTCAAGTGAAAAATGGCACAAAACTTGAACCAATCGATCCCCTCATGGAAGGGATCAATCAGGTTTGGGTAGAAACTTTCCAACGGCTAGTTTTTCATACTTCCAAACCTTCCTCAACGGCTAGTTTTTCAATTTCTCTATATAATGGCCACTCCAACACACCAAGGAGATAGATGAATTGAGAGAGCAAGATCAAACAAGTCATACTTTCATTCTCTTAAAGAAATCAAGTGTTTTAGAGCTTAAATTCAATATCTTTTGTATTTCTTGTATCCAAAATATTGTTGTGTATCATTCATCATTTTCTTTGTAATTCTTTAGGCAAAGACACAACCTTGAGAAGTATTTTAGTTTGCAAAAATTATTTGGGTTATCTTGTAAGTAAGAGATGAGGTATCTTCTTGATATTGTAAGAGTAGAAGTTGTTAATTAAGCCTTGAAAAAAAAAATAAAGATTTAGTATAAGATAGGTTTGTATTTTATAAGAGTTTTTCTTCAATTAATGGATTAAAGCCTTAGTGTGGACAACCAAAAAAGAGGATGTAGGTGCTTTATGGAGAAGGATCAAACCTCTATAAATCATTGTGTTTGATTTCTCTATCCTATCTCTTTACAATTTATTATTGTTTATGTTTGATTTTAGGTTAATTAATTGTTATTGTTTGCATTATATTTTCATTAAAAGTGCTTATTGTTTTAATTTTCATTCAATTACTTCGAAATTATTATTTGAGAAAAACTTGGAGAAATCCAATTCACCTTCTTCTTAGATCATCATCTCACCTATAAAGCTAAAAATTGGTATCAGGCTTTGATCTTTTTTTGTAGGTTTAACTACCTTTAGTAAAGCTCCTATGACTCAATTTTGGTTCCAAGATGGTGAGAAAGTCCTTAAAGCTCCTATGATTGATAAATTTGAATTTTGTGAATGGAGAAAGAGGATGAAGATGTTCATAATGGCCTAAGATTTGAGAGCTTGAAATGTGATTGAAAAAAGGCTTGGAATTCTTTTAAATGATGCAAACTACATGATACAAATAATAGATGATGCAAAGGCCAAATGTATTCTTTATAAAGTTTTAGATGATTACAACTTCAACTTGATCTCAAAATATTCAACCTCAAATGAGATATAGAGAAAGTTGGATGAACTACATAAAAGACAAATTTTCAACCAACATGTATCATATCTCATGGCTATTGAGAACCAAAGGTAACCTTTAACTTTTATGATTCAAACTCTTATACTTTTGATAAGTTACAAGATGTTTACAATGATTTAGTAATTGAGTTTGAAAATATGCATTTGAAACATAAGAAAATGATTTCAAAATGAAAAGTTGAAAATGAATTTTTAATGAATACAAAGAATGATTTGGAAAAACAAAATGAAAAGTTGAAAGATTTAAAAACCTCTCAAATTAGGTATAAAATTTTAGAAGAAGAATTTTTATTTGGGAAAGAAATTTGATATTTTGATGAATGAAAAAAAAGAGTTTTTAGATAAGAGTTAAAGTGCTAAAATGATTAAATATAATTTTTATAATTTTCATGGTCATACTATCCATACTTGTCCTATAAAGAGAAAAGTTTCATTTAGAATTAAACGTGTGGGTTCCAAAAGGAAAAAAAAGACTTGGTGACTAATTTCAAGGACCCAAAGCAATTTGGGTATCAAAAATCAAATAAAAAATATCTCTTGTAGATGTGCTAGAGCAAGAAGCTATAATGTGAGATTGAAGATTGAATACTTTAAACACACAATGGAGATGGGTACCCTCTAAACTTTTATTTTAAGTGAATATGAAATTGGTTGCCTATTCTTATTGGACATAAAGTGCTTAATGGGTATTGGTATATGCTTTGTTGATATATTTTGAATATACCAATTTTATTTAATATATGTAAGCTTGAATTAAGTACGTATTTTTTTGTATGATTTTAATATATTTCTCATGCTTGTTAATGTTGTATTAATTTCTTTTGCTTGAGATACATTTTTAAGAGAATTTATGAATGCTTTAATGAATATGTGGGATTACATGTGAACACTCTTGATATTGAGATTGCATGAATGATCTTGATATTTTGATATTATTTGTGAAATTGACATTATTGAGAACTTGAGCTTATGCATGATTGTGTATATGAATATTGGCTATTGATGGTATCATGCATGCTTTTTGAAATTGCTATTGATGCTTGATGTGATAAATTGTGTGCTAAATTATTTTTATATTTATGCACAAATTTAGAGAGACCACTCAAAGCTTAATGATTTTGAGACTTTATGTTTTGCTCTGAAAATGATTTTCGCTAGAGTTGAGCCTTAAAATATAAAATTTTATTTTAAAAAGTTTTTAATTGTAAAATGAATTTGAATATCTTGAATTCAATGATTTAAACCTGCTTAAACAATGAAACTTGATCAACTTGCAATGGTTTTCATTTTTCATATTGTTACATACAAGTTTTAAAAGATTTTAGAGCTTAAAAGACCAAATCTTATTTTTTTTTAACATTTATGGGCACAAAAACCATTTGAACTTTCTCAAAGTGTGATATAAAGCTTGTCTAAATACTTTGAAGAGCTTAAATGTGAGTTTAAACATATTTGCCCATCTTAATAGTCTTTTTCAAGGAAATATGGGATTAAGAGTTGAATTTTTGATTTTCTTGTTTCTAATGCCAAATGACCACTTGAACAACTTTGTTTTGTCATTTGAAACTTGTTGGAATAGTTCAAGATGGTTAAAAATGAACTTGACTAGTTATGAGATTTATTAAGGTCTTTTTCAAGCAAAAATAAGCTTCACAATATTAAAAATAAAAATCTTAGAAATATTAAGCTTTGAATGATTTATCCTATTATATTTTGCATAAATATATTTGTTTGAATGATTTTGGCATGATGAAAATGATTTTGTGATTTTTATACATATTTATTTGTGATTGTTAAACATGTTTATATGATCATGTTGATTAAAATTACTTAATTTGTTCTTAATGCTTGGATAGTGTGAAATATTTTTTAAACTTGATTTTTATATTCTAAATTGTTATAACTCTTGATTTGTGAATTGATGAACATCTTGTAATTAAAAGTTATATATTGATTCTTTGTTCATCTATATTTTTGGTTAAGATATATGCTCAATGATGATTGGTTCAACTTGACCTTAATACTTTAATTTGAAAGTGCTTAAATTTGTTATCTCTTGATTTTTAAAATGTTCTTAAATATACTTGCTCTTATGCTAAATTGATTCATTAATTTTGTGAAATATATTGAAACTTGTGCTTAATTGACTTATCTTTTGGTTTGGAATTAAGTATTGATGAACTAATTGTGTTTAATGATATGTGTTGTTAGTTCATCTATTGTTCTTGGCAAGTGTGTGCATATATGATAAATATGATTTTTCTTAACTTGACATGGTTGTAATATGATTTAAGTAAATGATTTTCTTATGATGCTTATTTTTAGCTTAAGTTATTATTAATTATAGCCTATAATTTGTGTAGCCATATTTATGCTTTTGTGCTAAAAATGTTTTAAATATGTTTTTGATGATATATGTCTTTATTGAGTCTTTAGTTTTTATATGGCCTAAAATTTATTTTGACATATTCTTTGATGATTTCTTGAATATACATGAATATTGAATTTGTTTATTTTGTGTTCATAAATGATCTAATAGGTTTGATTTTTGCACATTACATGAGAACTTTTGCTTTAGTGCTATTCTTGTGCTATTTGATATTTAAATTTATATATGACCTCTAGTTTAAGTATATATCTCTCTTGCAATTGACAACTTGTGCTCAGTGAATAAATTTTCTTTTGCCTATAATGACTTAGAATATGAAATTATTTTCTAACAATTAGTATACTTTTTATCAATTGATTTTCTTGATGTTATTAATGAACATTTCTTTTTCAAGAATATTTTTTAAGTCTATGCTAGGAGAACTTAAAATGAGCATGAATGAGCCTATATTTTTGAAATTTCAATTGGAACAAGCAAAGCAATTCATCTTCATCAGTCAAGCTCAAATACATCAAAGACTAGCTCAAAACATGTGAAATGGGAGATTTAAAGTCTCACTCAACTACAATGAGCACAACAACATAGCTTGATAAGGATGAAAGTAATTGTATTGAATCTATGCTATGTGCCTATGATTTATACTGTTTAATGCATGATTTGATAAATGATTGCTTTGATTGTGTGCAAAAATGAGATGTTATGCTAGAACATATGAACACATTGCACAAATTAATCATCAAGCCACTTGATAGATATTGTTCTAAAATGTTTGAAAACTTGGATTGATTAACTCACTTTCATTGATATTCATGCCTAGTTCTTAATTGTTTTGATTAATAGTTTTTATTACATGAATATTCGTTTAAATCTTTGAATGTGTTCATTGATTAAGAATATTAAAATAGCTTATATATCTTTATTAGTATATTGCTATATGAGATTTGAAATGTTTTTGCATATGTTTGTATGATTTTGATTGAAATATATATTTAGATACTTGCATATATTTAGATTAAGTTCATTGCTATGCATTGAAATAATTTGAAATATATTTGAATAATTATACTTTTATTATTTCTTTGCCATAGCATATGTGCTCATCATGTTTAGAAAATGCTTGAATAATCTTTGTTATGACATGATGATAATCAACCTTATTGCTCATTAGTATTCATGCTTTATTAAATACTATTATCATTTATGCATGTATTGAATGAATCTTTCATATGCTTAAAGTATGTGTGCTCTATGAAAGTTGTTGAATAAAATTGCTAACAATTGGTAACAATTGGTATCAAAATTGCTAAAGAATTTTTTTTAACTTTTATAGACAATTGTTTATGTGCCTATCCTTGATATAGCTTATATCTTTCATGCAAAATTACGTGTGCCTTAAATTGATTAATTTTTATTTTAAAAAGGAAAAGAAATCTTAGAATACAATTTTGCTTGATTTGTTTTGTGATAACAATTGGTATGCTTTATGATAATATATCTTTAACAATTGGTATTCTTAACAATTGGTATGAGCTTGTATGCATGTACTTGAATTTATGCTTAATTGCTATTGATGTTTTAGGTTCTAAAGTACATCTTATCCTAACATGATTTATGAGTCGATTGCATATCATTCATTATCTTTTGCTCATAAATTTCATGTAGTAAATTTGATGACTTGTGCTAAAATGTTAAAATTGGATACACTTATACTTTTATGCTTGAATATATGTATGTGAACTTTATTGTGCATATTACACTTGATTACATGCATTCAAAATACTCTTGATATTGTTGGTATCAAGCACTTTGTCCCATGCCTTGAATTGATTTTTCTTTCTTTTGAAATGACAAAAAAAAAAAGGAAATAGTGTAGAGATATTTCTTCTTGTATGCTTATAGCAATTGATATAGGAGCTTAAACATTTGGTATAAACAGCATAAACAAAAAGGAAGAGAAATATTTCATGAATATATTTGTTAATGATGCCTCTTTGTGTTTATTTGCTTATTAATTTGCTCATGCTTTTTTGCTATGAAAAAAAAAAGAGAGAAATATCATTTGGATAAATTTGCTTGTGCTTTATATGCATATGTTTGATTGTGCTTATTTCATATATTGGACATACATATGTTTGTTGAGTTGTATTGGATTAGGATGCACAAATTGAGGGGGAGTTTTACCATGCATTGTTTAAGGTAGTGTTTTTTAAAATGTTTTTTCAAAATCTTAAATGTTTCAAAAAAAAGTTTTCATCAAGCAAATTTATCTTTAAATTTTGTCAAATCAAAAAGGGGGAGATTGTTAGCCTTGAATTGATCCTTATTTTGAAATGACAAAACATTAAGCTAAATAAGTTTGATTAAGATTTTGAAAAAGATTTATTTAGTATATGTTCTTAAGTTTTATATTTTGGTACTAAATAAATAATATATTTTTCAAAGTATAAACAAACCTTTCTTTGTTTTCATATTTCTTAAACCAAATCTATCTTTAAATATTATTTATTTGAGCTTAAATGAAAGTCCAATTGTTGTTTTTAAAGTGAACTTATTCATTTTGGACTTAATACAATTTTGATAATATTGGTTTTGAGAAATAGATTAATGTAAGAAAGTTATTTTATAAGAACAAAGTTTTCCAACATTGAACTTGTTTTATTTTATTTTTGTATTAATTCACAAAGTTTTAATATTTAAATTTTATATGGTTGGAAAGCTCTTTGAGTCTACTTTCTAATAGATCAAACAAAATCAAAATCCAAATTTTTTAAGAAATGATTTTGAATTTTTACTAGACACTCTATAAGTATCTAGAAACTATATAAGTGGTAGATTTGAAATTTCACTATAATTTGTATACAATGAATTAGGTGATGAATTTTCTATGGATAGAAAGCCCTTTAAGTCTAGTTTCTAAATCTTCAAACGGTTTGTGATTTGGATTTGTATAACTCAAAATATGATCAAATTAGTGAGTAGAGTACAAAATAGGATATAACATAGCAACTTGACCGAATTGCTCCCTCGGGTTACAGGATCAATCACCTAGCTAAACCAATCAATTATGTCCCTTACCTGATCGATTGGGCTGTGTTTTTCAAGTGGAAAATGGCACAAAACTTGAACCAATTGATCCCTTCATGGAAGGGATCGATCAAGTCTAGGCAGAAACTCTCCAACGACTAGTTTTTCATGCTTTCAACGGGCATTTCTTCTTCCAAACCTTTCCCAACGGTTAGTTCTTCAATTTCTCTATATATTGGTCACACTAACACACCAAGAAGGTTGATAAATCGATAGAGTAAGATGAAACAAGTCATACTTTTATTCTCTAAAAAAAATCAAGTGTTTTAGAGCTTAAATTCAATATCTTTTGTATTTCTTGCATCCAAAATATTGTTGTGTATCATTCATCATTTTTTTTGTACTTTATTAGGCAAACACTCAACCTTGAGAGGTATTTTAGTTTGTAAAATTTATTTGGGTTATCTTGTAAGCAAGAGATGAGGTATCCTCCTAATATTGTAAGGATAGAGGTTGTTATCTAAGCCTTGAGAAAAAGATAAAAATTTAGTACAAGATAGGTTTGTATATTGTAAGAGTTTTTCTTCAATTAGTGGATTGAAGCCTTGGTGTAGACAACCAAAAGAGAAGACAGAGGTGTCTTGAGAAGAAAAACCAAATCTCTATAAATCATTGTGTTTGATTTCTCTATCCTTATCTTCTTACAATTTATTGTTGTTTATATTTGATTTTAGGTTAATTAATTGTTATTATTTGCATTATATTTTCATCAAAAGTGCTTATTGTTTTAATTTTGATTCAATTACTTTGAAATCATTGTTTCGAAAGAACTTGAAGAAATCCAACTAACCCCCTTTTTAGATTACCATCTCACCTATAAAGCTAACAAACTTTAAATTGTTTAGTATACTTATCAAGTAGATATAAAAAAATATCTATCAAACCTAATTTAGCTCTCTGAAATTAGTGTTCATTCTAAAATGAATGGCATCCTTTTAAATGATCAAAAACAATATCCACATTGTTTGTATTTCAAATAAATATTTCTTGATCAAAATTTACTACTAGCTCACTTTGGAAAGACATTTTTCTATCCCTTAGACTATAAGTATAATTAATTTTTAAGAGTTAAATTTCCATCTTAATTTCTTTGTTGGTAAATAGCACATCTCAAATTGTATATGGGATAAAAGCAGGTTTTATATAAGCAATCAACATGTTTTGTTTTATATAAGCAATCAACATGCTTGTTTTAGATAGTTTGCAAACAAATTATGAGACATAAAAAAATACAAAAACAAAAAAGAAGGTCATTAAGGCCCTAGTCCAGCAAAGATGGTCAAATCTAGTTAAAGGGATATATCTTTCTACCCTCACAATAGTTACTTTAAGGTTAAAACATAGTAAAAAAATATAAATTCTATGCTATCATAAATGATTGTTAAAACATTACAAATTATGAAAGATTAGTTTACATTTACAACTTTTGCTACTATAGCACATTATGAAATTCAAATACAAAAGTAAAACAACATTGAGAAATGGATGAAACAATCAAAATAAAGGCATTATTTTTCAACTAAAAAAATTAATTTTTTTTGCCAAAAATAATCTTTTATCACCAATTCAACTAAAACCAATTGCTACCTACAAATCTTTTTCCCTTTATATGCTTGAAAAGTTAAAATTCTTTGCAAAATATTTCAAATGCAAAAGAAGAATATTGCTTCATATTTAGCATATAGAAAAAAATTTCCCAAAGTTTTTACATTTCTTAGTAAGGAAAAATACAATGAAAAATAAAAGATGTAAAACTTAAATTTTTTTAATAGCTTATTATCTTTAATAATTATTTTTAAGGGGTTGTTTTCAAACCCATTTTTCCACCCCTTTCAAACATTGTTAGCTACTAACTTTCATTATTTATATCTCCAACAATAAAAACATGCATTGAATTCAAAAAAGTCATGTACTAAGAAAAAATAATCATTAGAGATTATCACAAAGAAAAGTAGACTAATTGTTTGATCTGTTCATTTCTTTTTCTTACAAAAATCAAATATAATTACATACTACCATTGAAAGTAAAAAATGAAATGGTAAGTCTAAAACTAAAAAATTCAAGTAAAAACAAAATAAATTAGTACTTTGAATACAAAATAATATCATGTTGAAATTTAAAATTATATTAAACAATATACTAAGTAATAATAACATAAAGTAAAAGGTGACAAATAAAAAGTACCAATCATCCAATTAAATTGCTCAAATTTTCACTAACAAAATCATATTT
Source organism: Durio zibethinus (assembly GCF_002303985.1). The sequence continues at coordinate 10,449,319 of NW_019168381.1, read as the reverse complement.
CACAAACTCAATGGAGTTAAGTATGCAACCTATAGTAAAAAAAAAAAAAATTAACTGCAAATCTCTAATAGGAAAAATTGAACATGTCCGATAAAACAATCTTAAAACATAAACATATATGAAATAAAATTGTCTTAGTAGTTTTAAGATCACTAGATGATTTTGAAAACAAGAGGAAGTATGATTATTGCTTTTTTAGTCTGCAAGTGCATAGGTCATTACAAGTAATAAAGTGATGAAGTAAAGTATCATTCTCTCGAGAATTATGTTTAGGGTGTGAAACTAAGTACCAAAGGAATTTCTTTCCAGCTTTATATTTTGACAAATAGAAATAATGGAAGATTGATTGAAAGCGAAAATAAAGGTGCTAAAAATATACAGGCCAAATGTCAAGCTAGCCAACTAGTCACTTGGTAACAATGGGGGCTAGCCGAATATAACAAACAAATGAAAAATAGCAAAATCAAAATAGTAAATAACTTTGAAAGTAAAATAATAGATTGCTTTTTAAAAAAAATAAGTGCTGGCCAAATATAACAAAAGGTTTAATCAAGAATAGAACTGAAACTTAAAGAGCTTTTTAAAGTATAAGAGAATGCTTAAAAAATAAAAGATTGTGTGTGGAAAAAGTAAAAGAAAGCTTTTGAAACAAAAGTAGAAACTAAACTTGTATTCAAAACTTGAACTTGAGAAAACAAGAATTTAGGCTAGTTTGTTACCCTAGTTGAAAATAAAAAAAAATACAAATGACTTTTTAGAAGCCAAAACTAAAGAGAAACTAAGAGAAATGAAGTAAAAACTAAAGTAAGGGATCAAGAGATGATTATAATGAAATGACCTAGCTTATTTATAGTGCAAAGGTTAACCTAGGGGGACGAATCTGGACAGTCTTACTTTAGCTTAAAGTCATTTGAAATTGAAATGATAATCTTGAATTTGAAGAGGTTTTTAGCCGAATGTGGAGTGCTCTTAGATGATGTGGGGCTTGTGTTAGCCAATAGTACTTATTCATTGGTCCATTTGTGCTTCCATGCTTAAGTGTTTAGCCAAGTCAATTTCATTTTAAAATTCAAATGGGATATTCAGCTAAGTTGAATTCAAAGACCATATCTTTTTGAGTTGTTTCACTTGGTTTAAAACTCCTTTAAAATTTAAAAAGTCCTTGTGTACAATAACTCTTGCCTTGGCTGAATATGAAATGACCATCCATTAGGCTTTTAGGTCAGCTACATATTAGGTTGCATATTGACAATTTTGCATGGGTTTAGCTCTCTCTTGCATGCATGGCTAAATGAGCTTCGTTAGGCTTCTTCATGCCTTGGTCGAGTGGCATCCACCAACTTTGCATAAGGTGCATGGTTCATGCATGATTACCTTCTTACCACCTTTGTATGGTTTTGCATGGATTGTGCTGTTTATGTTCAAGTTAACCTAATTTTTCATGCAAACCTAAAAATTAAGATTTTAAGACATTAAAGCACCAAATTCATGAAAATTTTCAAAATTTTAAGGTTAAAGTGACTTATAAAAAACTATAAACTCTACAATCACCAAAGTTGCCATTAATTTTTTGTTAGATATGATTGGGTACCTAAAAAATTTATCTTTTTAATAAAATCTTAAAGTTAATTAAAACTTATTAAAAGGATAAATTTTTTTCTACAAAAAGCAAAATTAGATTCGAGAGTACTGTTATAGATAAGAAGGATTAGCACCATCATAACACCCATTTTAAAAATAGTGCCAATTGATCACATGTTATCTTTTAATATTGATAAAAGTTATCTTAATTTTAATATTTTAAATAATTCCCTTAATTTTTTTTGTAAAATCCTTTTGACATTTTGTTTATAAATAAAATGAAAATTTTTAACTTCAAAAAATTATTCTGAACTCTTCAATATCTAGGTGAAATTTCAAAAAATATTTCTACACTTGAGATTCTCATAATAACCTTTAAAATCTGACATAATATTACTTTATAAAGAATAATTATTGAGAAACCTTTCAATATTTAGGTAAGGTTCCAAGAATTTTTTTCACTTAGGAATAACAACAACAACAACAACAACAAACTAAGCATTATATCCCATAACTTTGGAATCGGCTATATGAAAAATAAAAAAAGGAATCATGTTAGGTTGTAATATTTTCTTTTAAGAATAGTAGCTTTTATTTCCAATGAAAATAATTTTTCAAAATCATCATTTATTATCTTATATTTTTTTAACAATAATAAAATGCAAATATTGCACCATGGAACAAATGGATGATGCAAATATAAATTAAAAGAAGTAAATGTTTGATTTAATTTCACTTTATAAGTCTTTAATTTTAACTCTTTTTAATTATTTATCATTATTTTAAAATAATATTTAGTAATAAAAAATTTTATTTATTTATTTTTTGTATTGAAAAATTTTCTTTAATTATCCAATATTTAAGCGAAATTTGAGAAAATTAATTCTACACTTGAGAAATTCTCACGATTAATTTTTAAAAAAAATGAAAAGGATATTCTTTAGTAAAAATATGATTTAAAATTTTCCATTATTTAGATAGGGTTTTCAAAATCATTTTTTTTAAATTTTTTAGATTATTATTATCACTTTAGATTTATTATCAAAAAGTATAATCATACGATGCAGAGATATCACTTTAGATTTATTATCAACAAGTACAATGCATATTTTATTTGCAGAGTATTCCAGAGATATCTAAATGGGTTCATTGTGATATTAAAAGATGATTAAGGTTAAAATAATAATTTTTTGATGAATAAATAAATGATTTTATTTTAATCTTTGCACATGTCAAACATAATATAGGATGATATTATTTAATTTAATCTTATTCATAATATCATATTATCCTATTTTATCATAATTTTGTATACCAAACATGACCTTAATATATAGTTATTGAAAATTATTGAGTATTGATTGTAATGGCATTCCTATTTAATAATATATTCTATATAATTTCAATTTTTTAATACAACAATTAATCATAGTTTAGTTTTGCACAATTATAGGTTTATTTTGCTTTTATACAAACCATCAGGTATGGCACATTGTGCTAAAAATCAAAGTATATATCAATATTTGTAGTGGATGAAATTTTAAATTTATTATATTTTTAAGTTTGTAATATTATGAAATATAAATACTTGACATTTGCCAAGTTTTATTTTATAAATTGCTAATATTTATAAAAGTTTGTCAATAATAATGAGTATTATTTTAAATATGAATATTTTACTGTAATGGTAAAAAATTATGAATAATATTTTTTATATGAATAAATTATCATAATCATAAATTATTTTTAAAATCATTAAAAAGAGTTTCTTATGATTATAACTATAAGATGCGCAAAATTGTGCAATAAGTTATGCAAAATTTGAAAAAAAATTCATTACTATGATGATTACAATTATTATAATAACAACAATTATGTTTGCAACTACGATAAACGTAATGTGACCGAAAACACAAACTCAACTACAATTTAAATTTCTAGATTGAGCATATTCTTGAATCTTGATAATTGGCCCATATGCCCTTTGGATCTAAATGAGAAAACTCATAAATTTCAGGGAAAGTTTTTTACATCCTTAGTAGAATATTTGCAGGTTTTTGTTTCTTTCAGTTGGTAACATACTTGGAAAACTAGTTTGTGACTCGTGCGATACAAGGATTAATTTTATTGATTAATTAAAATATTTTAAATTTGTGAAACTATTAATTAAAATTTATTTCTACAAACAAACTGAAAAGACTATATTAAAATATCAGTCAACAATTAAACATCAGTTCATGATAAAATATTTATGTAACCAATAGATAAAAAATTACTTTGGATCTAAAAGAAATTTCTTTGGAATATAGTTGATTCCCACTTTTAAATTTATGTGATTCCAAAACCAATAATTAATATAAAAGGCCTACTCAAGTTACAAAAATATATAAAAACTTACTTAAGTTACAAACAGTAAAAAATAATCTAGAAATTCTTGAATTGAAAAATATTTATTGACTAAACAAAACTTATTATCATTATCTTCACAAAAAATAATATTTTGTGGCTTAATATTCATATGCACAATTCATGTTATCACTTTTTTTACTTGAGAAAAAATGTGTTAATATAAAAGTTAAAAAGATAAATATTTAAAAATTTAAATATAATAGCAATAATAATAATTATTCTCTTTACTCTATTTTTGTTTCCCACTTTTCATTTAATAAAACATTATAATAAATATAACCATATATGTTAAAAACCATTATCAAAAAGTTTCATATGTCCAAAAAATAAGTAATAGGATTAATGACTAACTAATTATTTGGCACCTAAGTAAGATCTTTGCATAGAGCAGGATTTTCACAAAGTTAAATTCAATACATAATCCAAAAAATATAATGAATGAAATACATATATATTATCTATAAATGATATAAAACCAATTTTTCTATTCAATGATTTGTTCATGGTGTAACAAAAAATATATATACCTCTAAATTTTGTTTTAGTGTTTGAAAACTATGATCTTGATAAAAAAAATAATTAAAATAATTAAAAAATGTGAAGCAAATAGAAAAGAGTTAAAAATAAACAATAATATTAGAAAATAAAATTAACTCAAAAAAATTGACATACCTTAACTTAATTGTAATATTGATCAAACCATTAAAAAAATTTAAGAAATTTGCATTAAAAAAAGAATTTGAATAAAAATAATATGTTTTAGGATAATTAGATGTAGAAACACATACTTCATATTTAACTTGTAATCAATGCAAATTCAATCGAGGAAATATTAAAAGATTTTAAAAGTATAAGAGATATAATAAATGATTTTAAGTTGTTTGAATTTTAAAAAAAACCAAATATTAAAAGATTATGAGGAAATCTATGAAGATATTAAAAATTTTAAATTTAAAAGAGATATATGTATATTATTGGAAAATGTTATTCTAAAAGAAATATATCTAAATTATATTTAATTTGTATGCTTTACATAAAATTAATCCAAATATTTAAAGTAATATACATAGGAAAAAGTCAAAAAATTAGTAAAGCTATAATGATTTAATCAAAAAATATTTTATATTTAAAAGTTAGTATTTGAATTTTGGATTTGATATATATTTATGACAAGAGTTAGTTGAGATTTTTTGTGATTTAAATTAAGTTAAAGTTTATATGAAATTGAAATATTGGATAAACTTAATTTTTAAAATTGTAAATTATTTGGTAAATAATTAAAATTAAAGAACTATTCTATGTATAGATTGTACATGTAAGTGATCATGCAAAAATGCTTATTCAGTCATATATTTAAAACTATCTTATATGTCATCAATATAAATTATATAAATAGGATTACACGTGAGCAAATCTTATAATGTATTCTTGTATGTTTAATATAATATTATATATGATTGATTTTTTATTTAAATCTTAATAAACTTTAATCCATAAATATATTTAAATAGTATTTTATCTATAGATAATATCTAATCAGATAATAATATTTAAATTTTGGTGTTTTATACGTTTATCCTCCAAATAGAAATCTCTAATTAGATAATTACTAGATAACTCTAGACTTAAGAAATTTCATCAAAGTAACCAACATGGCTTATTAGAGTTTAAAAGTTATCTAACAAAAAATTTTTTTACTGTTATTTAGTTGTGTATTATGATTTCATCTGCATAAATAAATTAAACAAATTTATTGAATTTATTTTCTTATTTGTTTTTAAATCATAATAAAAAAGATATTAGCTTAAATGGGTTATCATTAACTTTATTATGAATTGAGAAATAAAAAAAAAAATGTTACAGTTGATTTTTTTTTAAAAAAAACTTACCTGATTGAGTGAATAATATATTTAGTAAAATAGTACCTATCATCAGAAAAAAGTATGTTATTTCCTATAACAAGAATAGACTAATAAAAAGAGATATTAAATTAATTGTAAGGACAATAAGTTTAGCTCATATGCTTTGTGAGACATTGAGAAAGCTGTATAATTAAGAACTACCAACAATAAAGGCTTTCCTAAAGTTGTTCTGATATTTATATCTTTTTTTTTTCATATTTTCTTAAAATATTAATATTAAAAGTCTATAACAAATACTTATTAAAATTAAAATTTTAGATAATTCAATAATTTTTAAAATATATTTTTTATAAATAATTTAAAATCAATAAATATCATATGTGTCGTTATAATAAAAAATTTTAAAAATTATCTTATATGTTGAAAAAAGAAGCTGTTTTTGGAATTATCTTATATATCAAAAAAAAAAAAAAAAAGCTCTCCACATAATCATCTATATCAACAAATGCTATCAAGTAACTATGTATGTTATAATATATATATATATATATATATATATATGATGAGGTGTGATGAAAATGCATGATTTGATAAAATGATCAGGTGCTGAGTAGTGGAATTTCCTGGAAAAACAGAGTTGAACTGGTTAAAGCTAACAAACCCCTGAAACAGGACAAATGAACTCAACCTTATGATGGGTGGATTAAGGTGAACCGTGATGGGGCTTTCTCTTGAGGTACCAAGAAGGCTGGCGTAGGGGCTGTTTAAATAACAAGGAGTTAACTGGTGGTTATAGCAAATGGATAAAAACTAATCCCAGTTTGCTTGCCGAAGCTCAGGCTTTCAAAGAAGGAATTTCTACTAAAAAAAAGAATGGATACCGAAAGGTTGCTTTAGAAGCAAATTCTCTAGTTTCGTATAAGAAACCGATAAAAGAAGGCAGAGGTAGTCATTGGAAGGTGGCACCAGTTAGTTATCATTCTGCTTTAAACTTTGTACTAATGTTCGCTTTCAGTATTAATGAAATTCATGTCTCTTGAAACCACCCTCCCACCCCCCCCCCCCCCCCACCAAAAAAAAAAAAAAAAACCAAAACAAAGAAAAAAAAAAGAAAAAGAAGAGAGACAGATGAGTTGCTCTTTGCCATTTAAGATTTGCTCTTGAGCCAACCTCTAACTCAATTGTGATCTGGGTGCCAACTTGCGGTGCATACCCATCAAGACCATTAATCAGAGACTTCAAACTCCCAAGAACTGTGACAATCGCAATACACCCACAGCTTTAAGTAATACCTAACAATCTAGACATTCATGACCAGAGACATCATGGGAAAGATATGACTGGCTTCTTTTGCATCAACCAATTGCCAATGTACATCCGAAAGGGGAAATCATTCTATATGGTCATTGTTGAAGAAAATTTTTCAGGCCTAGACTAACTCTAAGCCACAATGGATCAATCTACATGGCTGCTATATCACGAATATAGTCTTCCCACATTTCAGCTGCAATAGAATCCCTTAACTGTGAACTATGTTCTAGTTGTTCTGCTTCAAAAGCAACCTCCAGATCATTAGTATCAACATGCATCATTGCTTGTTCCACATCTAGAGGAGGCAACGATTCCTCTATCTGTACAGCAGTCTCTTGTTCATACATTTTAAAAAGCATATCATCCGGTTTCTCTATACGTATGTAGTTGTGTAATGCACATGCCGCTACTACCAATTTCACCTGTGTTTGCAATGGGTAGGGAGGAGCCGACATCAAAATAGGGAACCGTTCCTTTAAGGCCCCAAAAATACGATCAGTGGCATTTTGCAACAAGAAGTGTCGTTGATTAAATAGCTCTTTGGCATCTTGGAGATGATAACCACTGGGAAATTCATCCAAGTTATAGGGGGGACCGAGATACGGGGCAATGAAGCCTGGCATATTTGCATACTTGTTATCCACAAGGTAGTATCTTCCTGCATCATTGAAAATTTTCATGCAACTACTAAAACTGGAATTTTAGGCGGTAACAGACAGCAGACATATATTATTCTAGATGTTCAAAGAAGTTAAGGCTACATTTGGTGTCTGTATTTGCTACTTGTTTTTTTATTCCCAATGCTAAAAGAAAAAAGTGACATTTGTATATAAAACCAAATTTTATTTTATGTTTTTTTGGTAAGACTTGAAACTTCAAGATTTGACTTTCAAACAGAAAAAGTATGGTTTTACTTCAATATGCATTAATCATGCTTAGAATGTTTAACTATTTACTTTTAGAGAAATATGGTTTTGACAATTTGGTTTTGCTTTATAGCATGGAAAGCAAATTAAACGAGTAGCAGCAAGTGGTGACTAAATTAATCTAGAGTGTGCTATATCTTCTCGAATGTTTGATCCCATTCCTCAAAATAATACTATAGATGAATTTCTCAAACACTATGTGAATATGTCAATTTACTAGGCATCCAAGAAAAAAAAAAAGAAGGAAAAAAAGAACTAGTACGTCTTTATCTAGACAATATGTAATACCTTCAGGGACTTGCAACTTATTACGCCTAGTAAGTGCTGAATTTAGAACTCTCAAATCTGATGCTGAGCCTTCCCAGCCAGCTAGAACATAATGGAATTTAAGATCAAATGAACAAGCTGCCAGAACATTTTGTGAAAGTAATCCATTCTTATTGCGGAAAGGTCCTTGCTCATCTACACCAACCATCACTGGAATGTGTATGCCATCGACTGCTCCCACACAGTCCTAGGAAAAGTAGTTGAAAATGAGATAGAAGTAACCCAATAAAGATATTAGTAAAACTACATATTTTAGGGGTACCTTAAAATATGGATAAAATCGAGGATCCTGCGAGATTTCTGGTGGAACATCAGACCCTGGAGGCTGAAAGAATTCTAATGAAATTGCCATAATTGCATTCAGAACATTATTGAAATGGCGACTGATGGTTTCTCCAGAGTATCTGAATAACTCCTGAACAGCCCGAGTCCTTAGATTATGGCCAATTATGAACAAGAAAATGGCTAATTGCTCCTCAATCTTGATACGATTTGTATGTCGAAGCAAGCCTTTGCCTTGCAGAATATCACATAATTTGTAAAACACTGGTTTATCCATGCGAAAATTTTCCAAACATTGCTCACTCTGTCCATTAAGTACCTCATCTACAAACTTTGTACCATTCGATTGAAGACTATGGCCCAGCTCTTTGGGCATAAAATTTCCATAGATTCTGTCTTTGTCATCATCAGAGCTCTCCATGAGAAAACTAGCCTCAGCACTTAAGAAGACACAGATCAATCATCAGCACACAAAAAGATGTAACGCTTTGAAAGGCTTTGTGAATGACATGAAACATTAATGCAATAAGGAGCTAACGTACCCTACCCAAGCACAAAGTATACCAGTTAAAAGCAACAGGTTAGGAGCTGAACAACCCAAACACCATCTAATGCACTCATGCTAATCTTTTTGGCTGAAGCACAGAATTGATCAAAAGATAAAGTTGATGGCATTATAGCTACAAAATGCTTTTCTAGACAACGTGAAGTCTCCAAAATCCCTATCCACCACATAAAAAGAGTTTACATCACCTGATCACCACTTCAAATATGAAATCTTTCAGTACCCATTTATTGCTATCCCCCCTTTCAATATGTCATTTTAAAATACTTAATTTAGTGCCTTACACCTAGAGCAACAAAGAAGCAAAATAGGTAATGTTATGCCTCACAAAATAATAACAGGCAGCTATTGTGGAATCAATCTCACCCAATACTACAGAAATGAAGTGCAAAAGAAAAATGAAATAATGTATTTAAAGAAGTCAGTCATTCAAAACTAGCAATGAAGGATTCAAACAACAAAAATTATTTCATAGAAACTAGAGGTATCACAACCATGCATACCTCCACAAAAATTGAATTAACAGTGGATATGGACCAACTGGGTAAAAAGTGGCAATATGTGCTCCTAGGCATTTGCCTCTTGATTTCAACTTTATCATTTCAAAGAAACAAGAAAAGAGAAGGGGCTTGTGTCTACAAGATATGCATAATGATGCCTATTAAGTAGTGAAAAGTTTCACACATTGGAACTTGTAAGAGAAAAGAGGAAAATATGAAAAGGTAAAAGAAAAAGGTTTCTTCTCACAAGCTCCATCTTGAAAAGTAGCCATGTGTGTCTTCTTTTCAATACAGTTCAATTGATTAATAAAAAAGATTATAACAAGATTTCTTTATTCTACACATCACAAATGAAACCATTCTAGTGCTTTCCGCTACGTATCTTGTACTGCCTTTTCAAAGATGTACAATCTACATGAGCACTTTATCTCCTTCCTTTCACTGACAGGAGATGTAATAAGGATAGATCTCACCTTATCATGGAAACACCAACTTGATAAAGGCAAGACTAGATCCTAGGTCTTGGCTATTGTAGGAATTCAGGAGATTGAAAAGCAACAACTCCAAGGCATATTAAACTGACCTTTTAAGATCAGAGCAGGCAACTCTAATGAGTTAGTAAAAGCAAGAAATAAGTCAAAATAAAATAGAAATTCGATATTTCACAGCTTCAGTTGTGGCGATAAAGCAACAGATGTTCTCAAATCAAATGCATCATTGACTTTGCTATTAGGTTACGTTGTTTACTCATTTCTGCACTCTTATGTCAACATGAATCGAACAAAAAGAAAGAACAAAGGAAAGCAAGACATTCTAGCTTAAAATGAAAGTATGATTATGATTACTTTGTCAAAAACAGTTGCAGAGGTGCTTTCTCTCTAAAGTCATCCCTGAAATTGTTAATGAATGGAAGGGTCATTCCTTTTTAGCCGCAGCATTCACCTACAGAAATCATTGCACCATTTCTGCCTGAAGGTTTTCTCAAAAAGTCTAACAAAATAATTAAAAAACCATAATAGAAAGGATCATAATTAAACGATAGAAGCTTTTGCATAATGACAAAAATTTTCCAAGAAAACTGAAACGCAGGCATGTTAAACCTATATATTAAAACCCTAAAAATCCGAGAAATGTGGTTCTCTGTGTCATTTTGACATATAATCAGGCACATTGGAGGGCGATTCTCTCCACAAATTTCAAACAGATAATTAAATGAAAATAACTGCCTGCCAGAGAAAAAGAAATCAAAAGAGTAACGAAACAAACACCAATCATTTCTGATAAAAGCAAACAATGTCGTGCCAAGAAAGCATAGATTTGAATAGAAATAATTTCTACTGGAGTAAAAGCATTTTTTGTTTTAATTATAATCTCAAAATGAAAATGATAGTTATAAAAATCAGCGTAGTGTAATAATTTTGTTACGGAGAAAGAAGATAAAGCAATACCTGAGAAAAGCGGGCTTCGAACGACGTCGTGGAGAGGTGTGGTGAGAATCGGATGGAATTGAAGGGAGAAATTGCGAGAGGAGAGTGATAGTAGAAGTAGTAGTAGCACCAGTCCTTCTAGTTAAAAGTTTTCAAGTAGCAGAAGGGGCTGCAGATTGCAATTATAACGCTTCTTTCTTTGAGCAGTGTAGAGTCTCCATTTTCTCCTCCACCACTGGGAATTTTTTTCTCACTTCAGAGGGAAGGTTTATTATTCATCAAAATGCTCTCATTCGGCTACAAAGCTTGGCCCATTCCTCCTCTTTAAGGAAGCCCAACCGAGCCTTATTTGGTCCATGAAGAATTTTTTTTATTTAATTGAAAAAATATATATATGGGTGATAATTTTATTTTATGGCAACATTATTATAAGGATGATTTGTGACAACTACTATGTTGCTTTAAGAGAAATGAGATTTTGCCGATTATCTTTGAATAACATATTATTAGAGTTGACATTTGAAGATTATAGATTTGAATAAATTTATGCGCGTAATGTTTTATAGATTTGGTAATTTGTGTTTTCGTATCATATTTTATATCATGTTTAATATATGTAATTACATGAATTATTAAAATGTCAATATGACATATTTATCATATGTATTATATGTTACACGATACTATTAACATATATATAATTAATTCGTTTAAACACGATATGAATGAATATAAATAACACAAATATATATAAATAGACATAATTAATACGAATATATACAAATATATGGTTAAAATAATAAATAACTATAAAACTATCTATAATCTATAACTTAATAAACTTGACATATTAAAAAAATAAAAAATTTTGATACCCATTTAATATGCATTTAATATATATATATTTAAATTTTAATATATATTACATAATTATATTAGTTTTTAGTATCAAATTTAAAACGATGAACTACTAAAGATTAAAGAATAAAATAATAATGCATAAGATTAATATTAATATTATATTATATTTATATTATTAATAAAAAAGTAATTTTTTAATAATTATTAAATGAGTATCATAATTAAATATTTAAAATATTCTTTATATGAAATTGAAAAACCAATTAAGTATCATGATTAAAAGATTAAAAATTAAAATAATTTTTATATGTTTATATTAAATTAAAATAAATATAAAAATATGTTAAACATATCAAACGCATACTCGTATGACAAATTAAATTAAATATATTTTTCATATTGTGTTACTTATTAAATGTGTATTCATGTGATATATTTTATTTAAACATATTTTTTGTATCTTATACATATTTATATATATCAACATATATAAAATATGAATTATATTATATCAAAATTCATGTCCACATAAATAAATACGAAACATATTTTTTAAAAATATATATAATTTTTTTGTGTTATATCACAATATTAGGTTTTAAATTGTCAGGTATACTCTTCAACTAAGTAAATAATAGTATAGATAAATTTAAGAGCAGATTAAAATTTTCAAAAAGAAAAAGAAATGAGATTTTTTTTTTCATAAAACTAAAGTTTTTATTAAATAAAAAGTAAAATGGGAGTCAAGTTGTCGTTTGTAAGAAAAAAATAAGAACACAAATATAACAAACATCTATTTTAGTCTACACAAATATAAAAAGTAAAATGGGAGTCAAGTTGTCGTTTGTCGATTGTAAAATGATGACACGTGGACTGTTAAAAGTGTTACAAACTATGGTCTCTCGCATTTTCATTTCAAAGCCATTTATTGTCTGTCATAGGAGGGGTTTTTTTTTTTTGGGGGGGGGGGGGGGGGGTGTTGGGGAATAAAAAAAGCAAAGAACAAACCATGATTCTCAACACAACAAAAAGAGAAAAGGTTTTTTCATCTATTTGGAGGTGTTTACAACCCTTCACCTTCAAACTTTTCCAGATTGCTTTATGTTTGTATTAATTTTTTAAGCAAAAACTAATAATTTATCTTCCAAACCCAAATCATTAGCAAAAAATATATATATCTTCAGAAATTCCTACTTTCTTTCTCACGAAGATAATTGGTTGGAAGAGGCAGAGATACTAATTAAATGAGAGTCTTGGAAAAGAGACCAAGGCTTAGTTGAGCTTATAAAGGCTATGCTACATGAATGGTTAAATAGATAAAAGAAAGCATTCAACTCCTATGTATGGCATGGATCATAGAGGTAGATTTTTCGTAGGATGGATTCACAAAAGTTCTTATGACTTTACTTAAGACTAATACGCTTAGCGTGGAAGAGATTATGACGAAGGTAAGAAATCACCCAGAGGCTAAGGAGCAGATAAATTCTCTTGACCCAATCAATTCCATCCTTAACTAACCAAAGGGTATTTGGAAAATTTGAGAACATGGATTCTTTCGATGGCTTTGGTAAAATATAAGAGGGCTCATTTTATATTCTTCTATGTTGGGTAAATATAATAAAAGCTAAGGTAATTATCATGACACAACACTTTAAAGGTTTAAATAAACATAATTATTCCTTTTTTTCCTTATTACTAGAAGGAATGGATTTAAAAATGTTTTTCTTAAATAGGTAATTTAGAAGCATAATCTATGGTTTTAAAGGTTGGTAAATGTTTGATTCTGAAGTTAAAAATAGATGTAATTTGACCAATTCATCTATAGAAATAAATTTGTCAAAAACATAATAGTTAAGCTTACTCTCTGGGATGTACGAATAGATAGGCATATAATTTCATCAAAGCCACTCCTAATTATTTAGGCACTATTTTATAATCTTTTCCTTTTCTCTTTTACTGTTATATTATACACGAGTTATCTTTGCAATATTGTACCTGAAGTTAAGTTTATTGATTGATTTTTTTAATTTTTTTGTTTGCTTTCTATAGTTTCACTTCTTAATTTAATTAAGGGAGGGAAAACAATTAAACTAACATTTACTTATTAAATGTTAATTCAATTGTAGATAATAATCTAAGAGGAAGTAAATTGGATTATTTTTTATTTTTTTCCCAAAATTGACTTTTAATAAAGTTGAATGAGAAATCTAAAATAATAAAATATTTGATGGAAATTTCATGAGATTAACAATAATACAAAAAATTAAAGCACATATAAAAAATGAAAATAAAATAATAAGGATAAATATATTAAATACAAATATTTATAGAAATTCAATCTTTTTCTAAAGACAGCTACGTTTTCTCCCTTAACTCTTCTAGTCAAGCTCATTCCACTAATTGAAAATTCTTTTACAAAATACAATTCTTATCTTTCAAGGTAAAGATAGCAACCTTTACTATTTTAAGATTCTACCTAATCCTATAAATTTTACTTAAGAGTACTCACCCTTTGACTCAAAATTTTCTTTTTAAATATAAAAAAATTTGCACACTATGAAATACATATCAAAGGTGATAGTGTTTGCCTAATTTAAGTATAAATAATGATAAATGAAGAACAAATATAATTTGGATACAAAAAGAAGAAGAATTAAAGCTCTAATTTTTGTAATGCTTTTGAATTCTTGAGAGAATGAATATAAAGCTTATTGGTGCTTGCTTTCTTACTTCACAAGTGTGTTGGAATACCCAATTTATAGAAAAAAACAAGTTTGTAGCCATTGAAAAAGATTAGGAAATGAAAATGCATGTTTTTTCTCCTTTCACAATAGCCGTTAGAAGCTATCAGAAGCGAATAGATAAATCCAGTCCATTAAGGGATCGTTTGGTTCTTGAATTTCATTCAAAATTTGACTATTATAAGAGAATGGAATGATCCATTTTGATAGGGGATCGATCGAGTCAATTAGGTTTTACATTCCGAGTGATTTTGGACGAACGATATTGTCAATTGTCTTAAACTAACTCCTATTTTGCACTCTATTTACTAATTTGATCATATCTTGAGTTATATAATTCTAAATCAAGATCTGTTAGAAGATTTAGAAACTAGATTTAAGGAGCTTTCTATTCATATGAAATTAATCATTTGATTCAATGTATAAATATTATAGTGAATTTTCAAAATTACCCCTTTTATAGTTGTTAGAGAACTGCATAATCTCTAGTAAAAATTTAAAATCTTTTCTTAAAAAATTTAGATTTTGGTTTTGTTTGATCTATTAGAAAGTAGACTTAAAGGGCTTTTCATCTACATAAAATTCAAATATTAAAACTTTCTAAATTATTATAGAAAAATAAAACAAATTTAATGTTAGAATTTTTTTTTTTTGCAAAACAACTTTCTTAATCTAATTTATTTTTCAAAACTAATATTATCAAAATTGTATTGAGTCCAAAATTAATAAATTCACTTTAAAAACAAAACTTGGACTTTTATTTAAGTTCAAATAAATAATTTTTAGAAACAGTTGTGGTTTGAGATATAAAAACATAAAGAAAGGTTTAAGGCTTTATAAAAACATTTACTATTTTGGGATACATAATATTTATTTAGTATAAAAAATAATAAATCATAGGAATCATATACTAAATAAATCTTTTCAAAAATTTAAAAGCTTTTTCCAAAATATTTTTAATTTCAATTATTACTAGTATTTATTTAGTATTAAAAACAATATAATTTAAAAACATGTACTAACTAATATCTTTTTTTAATTAAGCTTATTTAGCTTAATATTTTGTCATTTCAAAATAAGGATCAACTTAAGGCAACAACCTTGTCCTTTTTAATATGACAAAACTTAGAGATGAATTTGCTTGATGAAAAACTTTATTTGAAACTTTTAAAATTTTTGAAAACTATTTTGAAAAACTCACCCTTAAATAATACATGTTTCTTAACAAAACTCCCCCTCGACTAATGCATTCTTCATCTTAATTCAACATTCATAATTCAATCTAATTTAGCATATATTCTTTTAAGCACATACATATCAAAATATCCAACACTCATAATTCAACATATATATATATATATATATAAAGGCATATTTATCTATTAAGCAAACACACACATATATGTATTATCAAAGCAAATTTGTCAACAAAATATTTCTCCTCCCTTTTATCATAGCAAAAAAGTGATCAATTCAAGGTATAGGACAAAATTCAAAAGCAAATATTTTCAATTAAAAGCATAATGAATTCATGTATTCAAGTGTAATATGCATAATAAAGTTCAAATACATGTATTCAAGTATAAGAGCATAAAAATATTTCAAATGTATCCAATTTTAAGATTTTAGCACAATAGTCTCAAATTTACTAAATGATACTTTTGAGTAAAAAGAAGAGAAATAATATGCTTACTACTTATAAATCATGTTTTTATAAAGTGCGTAAAACTTAAAACATCAATAACATTTAAGCATATATTCAAATGTATATATTCAAGTTCATATCAATTGTTAAAGAAATATTTATCACATAAATAACCATTTTACTTCAAGCAAAATTTTTGTGTTTTAAGATTTTTCTTCTTTGAACAAAAGAAAAAATGATCAATTTAAGACATACAAAATTTTACATAAAAGGTACAAGCTATAACAAAGATAGGCATATATTTCATAATGAGCACTAGCATCCATGAAAGTTTAAAAATTCATTAGCAATTTTGTTTACTAACTTTCAAAGAGCAAAAATATTTCATGCACATGAAAGATTTAATCAATAAATCTAAAATGATAAAAACAATATTTCATTAGCACATTCTATCTAAAGAATTTCTCAGTAAGAACTGTAGCTCATATATAATTAATAAGGCATGAGTACTAAATAGCAATAAAGTTAAATCATCATGTTATAACCAAAATTATATAAGTATGGTCTTCCAAACATTATGAACACATATGGTAAAACAAAAAAAATAATGAAATCATAATTTTTCAAATATATTTCAAATTATTTCAATACATAACAATGTACTTAATCTTAACGTATGCAAGTATTCAAACATATATTTCAATCAAATTCATAAAATTGTTGAATAAGCATATGCAAATACAATTCAAATAAATTCACAATAATCATACAATTATATGCTATTGTGCTTGAAATCATTCAATATATAGCAATATTACCACTTTAAAAAGATGTAAACATTTAAACACAATAAGGTACATACTATTTCAAAGGTTTCCATCAATGAACATGTATATAAATTTCAAATTATGAGTTCATAATTTATGAGTCAAAGTAATTTAAAGATCAAGAAATCAATATAGTCAACTCTTAGCCATTTTCAAAGATTTTATCTTAAGCAAATATTCATACAATAAAAATCATTAATCTTATTAAAGCAATTAAAAATTAGGCATGAACATCAATTAGGGTGTATTAATCAATCCAACCTTTTAAGAATCTTAAAACACTTTCTATCAAATAGCTTAGTGACTAATTTGAGCAAAGTATTGACATATTTAAGCACAGTATCACATGTTTATATTTAATCTTTCATGAAAAACATTTGAAGCATTTGAATTAGTTTTATTTTACCTCTATCATTGTCAAATTTTGTTGTTATGCTCATTAGCTTTGAATTCTCCATTCCACTTCATTTGAGTAAGTCTTTTGATAAATTAGGCTTGATTGATAAAGATGATATACTTTGCTTGCTTTATTTGAAATCTCAAAATGAATATAAACTCATTCATACACATTTTAAGTCTTTTTTTACATAGATTTAGAAATTTTTTGATAAGAAACATTCATTAGTAGCATTAAGAATATCAATTGAAAAAAAAATCAATTGTAATAAAATGATTTCCATATTCTAAGTCATTAGACAAAAACAAATTTGTTCTCCAAAAACAAATTGCCATTTCCAAGAAAGATATATTTCATCAAAATAAATCATTTAATATTAACTTAAGCTATAGCCTTTATATCACATTGACTATCAAATAACATAATTGTGGCACTAAAACTAAATTCTTTAAGTAATGTGCAAGCATCAACCTTTCTCGGCCATATAAATAATAAGTATAAGTAAGATATATTCAATATTCAAATATATTTAAGAAAATCTTAGCGCAAGAGAATATGTTAAAACAAATGTTAGGTCATGTAAAATTTAAAAAATTAATAAGAAATCATATTTATAATCTAAGTATATTTAAGAAAATTTTAGCACAAAAGAATAAATATGTCAACACAAGTTATAGGTAATGATGAACAATGACTTAATGTTTTGCATTTTCTCAATTCTTAAGATCAAAGTGTTCAGAGGCTATAAATGCATGTTTGGAGGTATGGCATTTGAAGCAAAATTCATCTTTTTTAGTTCTCCCAAGTCCTATATTAAACAAAAAATTTAAAAGCTTCAACATTAAAAAAGCTATTTTAAAGTTTTTGCTAGTACTTACCTTTTAAAATTTATTCTTTAATCTTAAACTCTTGATTGATTGATGCTTATTTAAGTGAGTTCTTGTTGTAGATCTAGAGTTTATTTTTTTGTTTTAGGAGTAATAATTGACTATATATGTGCTAGATTTTCCTTTTTGATGAAAATTTTGTAAGTTTTGAATTTCTGATGTCATTTTGAATGAGAAACAATGGTAATGGTAATAGCATTCTATCATAACCATTTTTTTTCTAGTATACTAAAATTTGTTACTACGATCAATCATTATTTACGTGAATTTTTTACACAATTTTGGGAAATTCTATGGTAAGTTTAAGCTTTTTAACCTTACAATAAGGTCAGCAAATAATAACCATTAGATTTATATAATTAAATCTCAATCAATTGATTAAATTTTAAAGTAGAGAAGGGTAAAACCTATTTATTAAGTAATGAGGTTACAAAATAAAATTTATAAAATTTTATATAATTTAAATAATATTCACTTTATGTAAAAGTTTTTTATTTTTCACTTTATTACATGTTTATGAAATTATTTAAAAATAAAAAAATAATAGTTAAAAAGTATTTGTTTTTTAAAAAAATTTAATGTAATTGGTATCTTCAAAAATAGCTAAAAATATTGTAAAAAATAGTTCAAAAGAAATTAAAAAAATATTAACATAAAAATTCTTTCAAAGAAAAAATTAACTTAAAAAGAATTTATATTTTAAATAAAAATAACAAATTATTAACATAATCAAATGAGAGAAATAATAAAATTTATATCAATTTAAGTAAAATAAGATAGAAGTGTCGTTAAAAAATGAGTTATGAAAATTTTAAACATAATTGAATGTAAGAAAAAGCATTAGAAGAATTATTTTAACATAAATAATTAAGTTAATAATGTAAATTTTAAAATTAATTATTTTTCTCATAAATATAGAAGAAACTAGTTAAAAATACATTCAAGGATAAATATTAACGTAAAAGAAATGATATTTTTTAAAAAAATTAATTAAAAATTTATTTACATAAGCAAGTTAGAGGAATCATAAAGTTTGTATCATTTAGCGTAAAATATGTTAGAAGTATTGTAACATCTAAGAAAGATCTATGATAATTTAAAATTAATTAAATGTAAGAACAATCATAAAAAATATTATTGTAATGTAAATAATTAAGATAGCAATATAAAATTTTAATTAATTATTATTCTTATAAATATATAAGAAAAATATCTAATAAATAAAAAAATATGAATAACATGAATAGTTAAGAGGAAATGTAATATTCATATCATTTGACAATAAATGGGTAAAAAAAGTCATAACACACTAAAAAAGAACAATGACAGTTCTAAACATATTGAAAATAAAAACAAACGTAAAAGATATTATTGTAACGTAAATAATTATGAAGGTAATGTAAAATTTTAATTAATTATTATTTTGTATATATATAAATAAAATAGCTATACATTAAAAAATAAATTGATAACGTAAACAAGTGTGAAAAAAATAAAATTAGTGTCATTTAGCATAAAATGGATAAAAAATATTGTAACACACTAAGAAAAAGTTATGATAATTCTAAATATAATAAAAGGTAATAACAACTATAAGAAGATATTATTCTAATGTAAAAAATTATGTTGGCAACATAAAATTTTAACTAATTATTATTTTTTAAAATATATAAAGAAAATAGCTAAAAATTGAAAAACAAATAGATCACGTAAAATAAATATCATTTGGCGTAAAACTGAAAAAAGTATCATAACACAATAAAAAAACTATTACAATTTTAAACATAATTAAAAGTAAGAATAATTATAAAAACAAATTATTGTAATGTAAATAATTAAGTTGTCAGCATAAAATTTTAATTAATTATTTTTTAAACATATAAGAAAAATAACTAAAAATTAAAAATATATTGGTAACTTAAACAAGTGAAAAGGAGTATAAAATTAGTATAATTTAGCATAAAATGAGTATAAATTATCATAATACGCTAAAAAACGTTATGACAATTTTAAACATAATGGAAAGTAAAAACAATCATAATAATAAATTATTGTAACGTAAATAATTATATTGGTAATGTGAAATTTTAATTAATTATTATTTTACAAATATTTAAAGAAAATAGATAGAAATTAAAAAATAAATTGATAAAGTGAATAAGTGAGCACAAACATAAAATTGATATCATTTGGTTTAAAATAGGTAAGAAATGTTGTAATATATTAAAAAAGAGTTATAATAATTTTAAATTTAATGAAAAAGTAAACAGCTATAAGAAGAAATTATTGTAAAGTAAATAATTATGTTGACAACTTTAAATTTTAATTAATTATTATTCTTATAAATATATAAAAAATAGCTAAAAATAAAAAAATAAATTAATAACATAAACAAATGAAAAACATAAAATTAGTATCATTCAATGTGAAATGGATAAGAAGTGTTGTAAAACACTAAAAGAGAGTTATGACAATTTTAAATGTAATGGAAAGTAAGAATCATCATAAAAATATATTATTATAATATAAATAATTGTGATGGCAATGTAAAATTTTAATTAATTATTGTTTTTGTATATATATATATATATATATATATATAAGAAAACTAGCTGAAAATTAAAAAATAAGTTAGTAATGTAAGCAAGTGAGAAGAAACATAAAAGTAGTATTATTTGACATAAAATAGGTAAGAAATATAGTAACACATTAAGAAAGAGCCATAACAATTCTAAACATAATGGAAGATAATAACAATTGTAAGAATATATTATTATAACATAAATAATTATGTTGGCAATTTAAAATTTTAACTAATTATTATTTTTTAAATATATAGGAATATAACTACAAATTGAAAAACAAATGGGTAACGAAAAAATTGAAAAAAATGTAAAACTAGTATAATTTGAAGTAAAATGAGTAAAAAATACCCTAAAATACTAAGAAAAAACAATGACAATTCTAAACATAATTAAAGTTAAGAACAATCATAAAAAATAAATTATTGTAATGTAAATAACTAAGTTGCCAATGTAAAATTTTAATTATTTATTTTTTTAGTAAATATATAAGATAAATAGCTAAAAATTAAAAAACAAATTGGTAAAAGTAAACAAGTAAAAAGAAATATAAAATTAGTATCATTGGTGTAAAATGGCTATGAATTGTCATAATATGCTAAAAAAAGTTATGAGAATTCTATAGTAATAAAAATTAAGAACAACATAATAATATTTTATTATAACGTAAATAATTATATTGGTAATATAAAATTTTAATTAATTATTATTGAATAAATATCTAAAAAAATTGTTAGAAATTAAAAAAATAAATTTGTAACATAGACAAGTGAAAACAAATGTAATTAGTACCATTTAAGGTAATAATAATGTTGACAACGTAAAATTTTAATTATTAATTATTCTTGTAAATATAAAAAAAAATTTGCTAAAATTAAAAAATATATTGATAACATAAACAAGTGGGATGAAACTTAAAATTAGTATCATTTAGAATAAAATGAGTTAAAAGTGTCATAAAATACTAAGAAAAAGTTATAACAATTCTAAACATAATGAAAAGTAAGAACAATAGTAAAAATATATTATTGTAATATAAATAATTATGATGACAATGTAAAATTTTAATTAATTATTGTTACTGTATATATATAAGAAAAATAGCTAGAAATTAAAGAAATTTGATAATGTAAACAAGTGAGAAAAAATGTAATATTAGTATCATTTGACATAAAATAGGTAAGAAGTGTTATGACAATTTAAACGTAATGGATAATAAGAATAACCATAAGAAGATATTATTGTAGCATAAATATTTAAATAGACAACATAATTTTTTTGATAAAAAGACACCAAAATTTGCAATCAAAATATCTATAAAAAATCATACAAATAAAATGGTACAATGGTAGTTTTCATTTTTATGATTTGTGTTAATAAATTTCTTAGACTAGAAAGAAAAAATAATACAAATAAAATTGTAAAATATATAACATAAATAACTAAAAAATAATTTTAAGATTAAAAAGATAACATAAAATAATTGATATTTTAAAACTAAAAAGAATTATTAAGATAAATACTAAAATTTGTATTAATTATTATTGTATTATTGTTATTTGTTAATAATGAAGAAATAATAAAAATATTATTTATTAAAAGAATATATGACATAACTATAGTTGAATTTTTATATTAATGTATTATTTATATGAATTGATAAAAACAAGTATAAAATATGTAACTTATAATTTTTTTACTTGTCAGATAAATAAAATAAATAAAATTATTTTTATATTTTTTAATTGACTTGTTAACTTGTTTTGCCATTTGTCATTTTTTTAATTTTTATAAAATTTTCAATTTCTCAGAAGATATCATGATATCTCAAGACCTTAAAACAAGATCGATAAATTGTGGCCTTACTATAGACAAACCCTTTTTAAATCCATGCCAATCTCATGACAATATTGGCATTCAATTGTTGGATAATCAAGAAGCAAGTGGTTCTTTTGGCGATGATACTTGCAAAACATGGTTTCAAAGTTTTTGATATGATGACTTTGATTTCTAATATGATGAGTTTAATTTTTGATATGGTGGTTTTCTTTTTGATAAGATGGCCAAGAGTGGTAGTAAAGGCAACATCAGAATGTGGAGTTTTGTTTAAACCAAGATGCATTTCTTAAAAAATAAGCTCATTAATAATATTATGGAGTGATGGAACTAGGTTTCAATGTAGCAATGATGCCTTATATTTATATTTTGAATGATAAGCCATGAGAACCTGAATAAAAAGAAGGTGATCCATACTAAATTTAGTCTGAAGGTCCATTTGGATAAATCGTACAATTAATTATAGTATAGAAGGAAAGATTAGTTATTGTGGCAGTAAGATTAAAATTAGTTGTGAAATATGTGTTTGGATATAAAAGTATTGATGGCTAAGTTGAATTGTAATAAAAAAGTTAAGTTTTGAAAAAAATACAAAAACTTTCAAAAAATGAAATTAAAAAAATTTAAATATTAAAAATATAAATTTAATATTTTTTAAAAAATAAAAAATTTATATAAAAAATTCAAAATATTTTTTATATTTAAGGGACTAAATTTTGAATTTTGTACGAGTATAAGAATTAAATTTCAAATTTTATATAAGTACAAAGACCATTTGTATAATTTAATGATTGATTTTATCTATCTAAGTTTTTACATCAGTAAGTTAACAGTACGTCAGCAAAATCAACAGTCACGTTATTAAGTCAATGACCACGTTAGCATTTTAATGATAAAGTATTAACAAAATTTTTTTTATTAAAATAAAATTATCAAATAAAAATAGTATAAGAACTAAATTTATATGAATTATAATACAAAAATTAAATTCAAAATTTTTGCAGATTTCATGAACCTTGACATAATTTGACCTAATAATAAAAACAAAAACTTGCTAGATCCATCCTTCAATTTGCTACCTTGTCCTCTACCATCTCCTCCATTTCCTCTTCCAGACTTGACATTGAGGTAAGTTTTAATATACTTTCATCTATTTTCACATTAGTTTCTCTTTCATCCAATTTCCTCTCTATTTTATTTTTTTAATAAAGTTGACATGTTCGTTTTTCCACGATAGAAGAACCACATTGGGTACTTTAGGCTCCGTTTGTTTTGTAAAAAATGATTTCTAAAAAATAATTTTTGAAAAATATTTACATTTTTTGAATTGAAAGAGATTTTCAGTTATTTAGATGAGCTAATGAAAAATATTTTCCGTTATTTGGTTGTTTTTTAAAAAATTAATTTTTTTAAAAAATAATATTAATATAACTATTAAAATGTCAAAAATTATTTATTATTAAAATTATTAGTATTAAAAAATAATTATATTTTAATAATAATATTTAATATTAAAATATTATGTTAATAAAACTTAAAATAAAACTATTTATTATTCTTTATATTATTTATTAATATATTAATATATTATTTATTAATAATATTTATTAATATATCATATTAATAGTATATTATATATTAATTATTCATATATTATTATAATATTTATTAATTAAATTAATAATATTTATTATTATATTATTTATTTTATATAATATTATTATTTATTAATATGATATTATTTATTAATATATTATAATATTATTTAGTATTATATAATTTATTAATATAATATAATTTATTTATTAATATAATATTATTTATAAGTAAAATTATGCTCAAAAGTATTAATAAATAGTTCTACTCATAGACAGCTCTTTTTCGAAAAATGTTTTCCCTTTTCAAATTAGTAAGACAATTTCCAGAAAAATGGCATCATTTTTCATTGTCTAATAAGTCATTTTCCGTTGACTAGCAAGTTTTTTACCAAAGAAACACTTTAAAATGCGAAAATCATTTTCCAAAAGTCATTTTTTACGAAACGAACAAAACCTTAATAAGAGTGAGTTTTTAGCTATTACTTTTCGAGTTCTTTCCTAACACCACCTCTAAATGCAACCTATAAACATCGAGTCCTCTTCAATAATTTCAAAACCTAAAAAGAGGAAAGCGCTGACGATGACTGCGTTTGGGGTGAAGCAATTGGGACGGTTGCAAAGGAAATGGTGGTAGTTATGTAGGGATAGAGATGCTAAACCAGCTTCTCTTAGAGAGTTTCGACAAATAGATAAGAGGTTTACGGATAGAGCGTTTTACAAAACAATGAAGGAGCTAGAGGGGTGACAAAGATGCCATATGATAAGCATAAAAAATCGAGGAATGGATGGATGTTGTCTGTTGATGATAAGGTGTTGCCTCTTCTAGCAGGTGATGATGGTGATATGATAGGACATCAACAGCTTAGGCTAATTGTAGATTCTTAATGCTGCTTACAAGTATTTGTAGTGGTGGTGTTGGATAAAGAGTACTTTTGACTAATTTTATTACTTTTCATTTTTTATTAGTAGTTTTTAGTGTTCAGTAAGGGTGTAAATGATAGAGTTTTTGATGAACTGTTCATGCATATGTTCAGTTTCTATTCATTTATGTTCATTTATTAAGCTTAACAAACGATTTTGAGCAACATTTTTATGTTCATTTGTTAAACAAAATCAATATAAATAGAGGTTTGTTCGATTTGTTTATGTTTGCGAACAAGCTTGCTTAATGTTTATGAACAAATTTGATTATAATTTGTTTAAAACATTAAAAGTTGATTATTTTGATATTTAATATCTTTTATCAATCTACAATTTATCATATAAAATTTATATCATTAAAAATTATATATGACATAGGTCAAAATAATTTTTAACTTTTTAAAAATATTATTATTAAATAACTCTTTTTATATCCTTAAAAATTGGATAATAACTTTGAATGAAGTTTGACAGAATATATACCTATTTTTAACAATCCCACATCAGCAGAGAATTGAAACATGGGATGGGTAAAGTTTATAAATTCCCATCTTCTGTCTTTACTTTACAAGTGTGCCTATACAATGAATCCCACATTATTTAACAATTAAAATAAGAGATGGCTAAATTGTATAAATTCTCATATTCTTTCTTTGCTGTATATCATCGCTTAACAACTAAAAGAAGAGATAGGTAAAGCCTATAAATTCTTATGCATTCCATTGCTGCACATCTGTGCATAAATAAATGTGTAGATACCAAATTTGTTTGGGTCTTGATTTAAAATTTTGAGCTTTATCGAACTCATAGCCCAAGGCTCGATTTCTTCTTCAAGCTCGAGCCCACTTTTGTTTCATTTTTACTTTTGTTTTTATTTATCAAATATCATTTATTAATTAAATATTAAGAAATACAAAAAAAATAAAAAACAAATAGAAAAAATAAATAATTAAAAAAAAGAGGTAGGACGGGGATAGGCATGGTGCTGTACACGGCACCAACTTGTCTAGCCATCCTACCACCACCCTACACCACCCATAACCACCCTTACAGCCACCAGACCAGCCATCCCTATAGCTCCCTGTCCAGCTACCCCTACAACCACCACCTACTTAGCATCCCAGACACCCAGCTTCCAATAAAGCATCTAACTTCCTCCTCTTTCAGCTCTTTCGGACACATCTTCGGATGCCTAGGAACCCCATTCATTCCATCCTTGACAGAACACCAACACTCAGCACCAATCTGCACTTTACCAGAAACCCAAACCTAGTGCCACACATCCACTCCTTGCACCTAAAACCACCACACCAGCGCCTAACAAGCACCTGACCATTAGTTCCCCACAATACCCATCAGAAAACCAAAAAACAAAAAAAAATCCACATAGAAAAAACACAAAAAAATCAAACACAATCCTTATTGTAGGGAAGAACCCAGCGCCGAGCTACCTTTAAAAACAAAATATTATCATCAATTTTATTTTGTTTTAAAAGAAAGAATATCAAAACTTTGAGCCCGAATCTACGTCGATCGGGGTTATCTCTAGTGAAAAGGACACCATATATGGAAAGAGGATGTTAAGGAGAGTTTTTAAGAATTTTTTTGACATTTTTCAATCACTGGCGACCATCGACAATGGCTACTGGCGGCGACTTTAGGCGACGGTAGGTGCGGTGGCATAGCACTAAACACCGGTAAGCCAGAGAGATTTTTTTTGGAGGCTAGAGATTTTTTTTTTAAGAAGAGAAGAAATGAGAAAAAAAAAGGCCTCTTATATAGGAAACAAAGAAGCAAAACCACATCGTTTTAGATAGGAAGGATTTGTGCATCAACCCGGATCTGACCCTGACCGGTCCAATTGAACCCATCTGAACCGCCTCTACCCCGAACTACTCAATCAAACTGACTCGTTGATCAGTTCAATTCAAGTTTTTTTTAAATTTTTTTGTTATTTTAAATTTTATTATTAATATTTATGCATGTTAAAATGTTCAAATTTATTAGAATAAATATTTGTTATAATATAATAATAATTAATAATAATAATAAGAATAATAAATAAAAACAAAGTGGGATAATAACAAAAAAATGCTAAAAAAAAGTGATAATAAGAATAAAGTGATAAATTTTTTTTCCCTAGCTAGATGTTGGAGGGAATAAAAACTGTCTTTTAAAAATACTTCTGCCTAGATGTTAGGGAATTATTAAATAGTAATAATAATAAAAATTAAAAGTTAATAAAAAATTAATAAATAATAATTAATAATATTATTAATAATGAATGTTATAAAAAGAAAATATATGAAAAATTTTCTAAATTAATTTTCAAAAATCATAAAACCGAACTTATTTCGAAAATCTACCTAGTTGTTGGAGATTTTTAAAGATGTTCACATTTTCTTCAAACCTTAAAATCGAAATCCTAAACACCTAAACACTAAATGTTAAAACCATAAAATCCAAAAATCGAAAAACCCTAAAATCTAAATTTTGAAACCCAAAACCCTTGAAACCCTAAATTTCAAAAATCAAAACTTTAAACCCTAAAATCCAAAACCCCAAAATCTCAAAACTTTAAACCCTAAAATCAAAACCTTAAACCCTCAAAACCTTAAAATCAAAACTCTAAACCCTAAAAACCCTAAAACTAAAACTTTAAACCCTTTAAACCTTAAAGACAAAGCACAAAACCCTCTAAACCTAAAATCAAAACCTTAAACCTTCAAAACCCTAAAACTAAAACCCTAAACCCTTTAAACCCTAAAATTAAAACCCTAAACCCTTTAAACCCTAAAATCAAAACTTTAAACCCCCAAAACCCTAAAATCAAAATCCTGAACCATAAAACTAAAACCCTAAACCCTAAAATCCAAAAACCCTAAAATCAAATTCTAAAACCCTAAATTCCAAACCTCAAAACCTTAAACATCCAAAATCTTAAAATCTCAAAACCCTTAATAAAAAAATTCATGAAAACCCTAAATCCAACCTAAACCCTAAAATCAACTTGCAACCTAAAAAATCATTCAAGCATTAAAATCTCGACCTAAGTTTTATCGAAGAGCATTCCAAATTCTAAGGATACGTGTGAAAATCTCACATGAAATAATTTGTTCCCAAATGCCACTAGATGATGGGGTGTTTAAGAAACTTTATTCCATTAAGTTTTTCATGGAAGTCCTTAATTTGCTTTAACAATAAGTTATAACTAATAAATAAAATATGTATAATGGGATCTTAAATATAAACAGTCGTACCTAAACTCTGCCTAGATGTTGGGGAGTCAAGGTGGTCTCATTATATTTAAGAATCTAATTTCAAATTTGTATTTCATCATTATACATAACACCTATTGGCATATATGTCTATTTGCTATTGTTTACACTTGCTTCGTATATTTATACCTTTAATTTTTATTCACTACCTGTTAGTTCCTTTTTGCACAAAATATCTTTTTTCAAAAAAATAAATACTTATTTTAAAAATGTGAAGTTATAAAATAAAATAAAAATAACATTTTGAAAGAAATAATTCTTGATACTCTACCTAGATGTTGGAGAGTCATCAACAATTATCTTTTACAAAATGTGTTATTTTCATTTTAAGGAATATTGTGTTAAATCTCAAGCAAAAATAGTTATTTTAAATTTTGCCTAGATGTTGGAGACTTTTAAGATAATTCTTTAACTTAAAGATTCCTTCGATATTCTTAAATAAAGAATTTTGATAAAATTAATTTTTTTAAAAATAATAAAGAGAATTATTATTAAATGTCAAATCAAAACCATTTCATCCAACACCGAAAATAGCGCATGATTAATTGGTACCAATTTATGGGCATTGTGGGGTGCTAATCCTTCCCCACATGTAATTGACTCCCAAGCCCAACTTGATTTTTCATAGATCAAAATTTATCTTTTTGATAAACTTTTAAAAAAAAGTGGTGGCGACTCTCTTATTTTTTTCTCAGTTTTAAAATTCTTTACATCTGACGGTCCCAAAACCATTACGATAGCTTGGCTACTCCACTAGGGATTTTTGAGAGTTAGGCCAAAATTTTAATTATGCGCTATTAATAGTTGTTGGTTTTAATTGGTTTTATTTGATATTTAATTTAATTCTCTTTATTTTAATTTTTCAAAATATATATTCATACAAGTTAATAAATAAAATAAATTGTATGTTAGTAATTACTTTATTTTGATTCTATGTTTATGGTTTATTTATGTTATTTTGATTAACACATCACTTTGCACACACTTTGCATATTCATTCGCATGTATGAGCTCTAGACCCGGGCTCTATTTCTTTTAGGAGGAAGTGAAGTAGCTACGCTCTTATGAGCTGATAACCTCTGTATTTGCTAGTGAAATATTTTCACTTAGATTGAAACCTTTCCATTAATAACTTGTAATGGGTGAAGATCAAGGAGCCTTACTAGTCTATAACGGGCGATGATGTGAAGAATAGTCTGGGAACCTTTAGACATATAAATCCTAACCCAGTATATCGTGAGTCATAGGAAGCTTGCCTAGGGTAGAGCCCTGCCAACCTTTTTATAGAAATAATTGAAAAATGAATTAAAATTTGAAAAAATGGATAATAAAAGAAAAGCATTTTCTTGAAAAAAATAAAATTTCTCTTAACATTTAGTTCATTCATTTGGTAATTGTGCAAAATTTTCATTTTCATGAAATATTTTAGAATAAAATATTTTTTGTAGCATTATCCAACAAGCAAAAAAAATTAAAGATTTTCTTAAATTTTTTGTTTATTGGCTAAATAAAAATTAATTTTCAAGTCCTATTTATTTTGTGTTAAAAAAACTGTTTTTCCTTTTCAAAGTTTTTTTCTTTTTTGCATTATGTTTCATCTTTTGTATTTCATACATGATAATAAATAATACATGTATCTCATCCCATGCGCATCATAATAGGATAATTTGAGCATTCCATCCCTTCCATATCAATGGATAGTACATGCATCCCATGTTATGCACATGTTGATAAATGATACATGCCTTCCATACGCATCTTAATAGGTAGTGTGCACATTCCGTTTCATTACATATTTAAAGGTAATGTCAGTTTCATTATGTTAGCATAACACAAGCATTGCATTCCATGTAAAAATATAACGTACACTTGATAGGTTCATGCATTCCATATAAGTATGTTGCATTAATTATAGGTATATATTTCATGACTCATAACATTTCATAAATATGGATTCATGAATGGTAGAGTTTTATAGAACATGCATTGCATCTCATATCACATTATCCCTAACATAACATTCATTGCATACCCGTTCATAGTTGATGGAATCTTATCATTTGGGGTCTTATACATATAAAAATTCATTGTCTTAGGCATATATGCATTTCATGACATTCATTAGGCATCATTGTCACATTCATGAGCATGCTATGTGTGCCATATACATTAGAAATTATTTTTGTGGCATTCATTTAATAAGGGTAATAATATGAAAATTTTTATCTAAATCCCAGAATAAAATGTTTGTCTTAATGAAATTTAGAATGGCAAAAATAGAAGAAAAACCTTCAAAGTAAAAAGATATTTTTGAAAGTTTTAATAATAAAATTCATGTTATGCATTTTTTACTTTTGATAATTAATGAAAGGTTCAAGGATAGCCATCCCATGAAACGAGATCAGTTAAGTTTGTGCACTTATAGCACTCGAGTTGATACCAGAATCATGGAAAATGAAAATGCTAGTTGGATGGATATAGTGAAAAAAGCCCAAAGAGAGATCAAGGAAATAGTCACGGGAATACAACAAAATGTAGATAGACAGTTAGCAAAATTACAATAGATGTTAGCAAAGTTAACAAAAGGAAAAGAAATTGTTGAAACACATAGGGCAAGGGAGGAAACAGTTGGTGAGACACCATTGTATCCATCTGGGTTCACATATGTTCATGACCCCAATATGCTGCAAGTACCTCTAATAACTTATCAATGTTATAGTAGCACTTCTTTCAAGTTGTCCTCAGTTTAGACAAATGTCGATCTCGAGCATACTCTTTATAACTCCATTACTGTGCCTAATGTGGATGATTATAAAAAATTAAAGAAATTGAAAAGGGTGTCAAATCCATTAAGAGATACAGTGACGAAGGATAAATATGGCCTGTTGGATAGAGATTAAAGGCAATTGAAGGGCACAATGTATATGGGAATGTTGATGTAGTGAACTTATTCTAATGCCTAATCTTATTATTTCGTCAAA
Source organism: Durio zibethinus (assembly GCF_002303985.1). The sequence continues at coordinate 10,417,575 of NW_019168381.1, read as the reverse complement.
GTTTAAAACTCTAGATTTTGAAAAGTATGATGGAATGGAATGTCCTTTAACTTACATCATGATGTACTGTCGTAAGATGACACACCACACTCATGATGATAAGTTATTGATCCATTGACTTCAAAATAGTGTCATCAGGTCTGCAACAAGATGGTATACCCAACTGAACCGAAATAAAATTTACTTTTGGAATGATTTGGCTAGGACTTTCCTAACACAGTACAAACATGTTGAAGATATGATGCAAAATAGGTTTTCCCTGTAAAACATGAAGAAAAAATCAACTGAAACTTTTAAAAAATATGCACACAGATGGAGAGACATGACAGTCCAATTACCATCTCTGTTAGAAAAAAAAATTTTATTTATTTGTCAATTCCCTGAATACTCCCTATTATGAAAGATTGATTGGGAATATCTTCAAAAACTTTGTTGACATGGTGATTGCCAAAAAAATGATAGAAAATGCAGTCAAGAATAATAGGATTAAGTTAATGATGCAACTAATGTTGAAAAAGAAAATATAACGAAAAAGAATGAAGGGGAAGTGTAAGCAGTCACAGTAGAGGGGCATATACCTAATAGCTTCATCTTGTACAATCTTTATCCTTTTCATCAACCTCATCATCCTATCATAAGTAATGTATCTCAAAACCCATATCTTTGCTAACCAAGCCAACACTTGGGTTTTTCAGTAAATTTCCATCTTTAAATGATCATTCATGATCTTGTCCCTACATTTAAACCTACCACCCAACCAATAAAGAATTGAAAGAGACCAATGAATGATCAAGAGAAATTGCCAATCTCTATTTCTCACCTTTTATCTTTACTAATGGAAGGTTGGTATCTCACTATTGTACCTCCAAAAAGAACCCCAAATCCATCGACAAGGAGTTATGATCCCAGTGTCCAATGTGATTATCATATGAGGACAATTGATGACTCAACTAAAAAATACAAATAGCTAAAAAAAAGATTAAAGATCTTATCAAGAATGGTATCTGACTCAAAAGGTGATAGAACATTGGAAGTTGACTCAATCCAATTGCCAAATGTGAGGAGTTGAGATGAAAAAAGAGGTTTTGAGTTCTAAAAAAATAAAGATAAGATGATTTTTTTAAATCTTTTCATTATTTATGTATGATATATGCATAGTATCCTTATGAGTTATCTAATTTATTTTGGAAGAATTAAATATTTTAGATTTTTTTATAAAATTTTTTCTTTATGCATTTGTTTGAATAAAAAGTCCTATATAAGTAACTTTCAAGATTAAAAAACAAAAAAACAAAAACAAAATAAAAAAAAAGAAGAAAAAAGAAAAAAAAGTTTTCTTTTGCAATAAAGATGGAAAGATTCTTGAAGGAAATGGTGATTACTATTAGGAAAAGTTCATCAAATACCTCTACACCTTTTCAAATACTTTCATGTCCCTAATCACTTAAATGATTTGACTCATCAACCATAACCCCTCAAAGAATGTGAGTTTGAATTCGTACTTTAAAGGGGTAATAATCTTTTCTTGCGTATTGAGCAAAAGAGGTCAATTTTGAAAATATTTTTTGAATTTTAAAAAAATAATAAAGTAATATGCTATTTCAAATTTTTAATTGGTAATTCAATGTGTGTCAAAATTTTATTATAACCATAAACACAAAAATGCCTGGACTTTTCCTCATAAGTAGCCTTTGTTTCATGTCTTAAGGCACATTGAAAAAAAAAAGCAAAATCCCTTTTTGCCTAAGACAATTTGTTTCATATCTTTATACCTTTTCTCTTTCTTTCACCAAAAAAATGCCAAAAAAAAAAATTTGGAGCCCAAAAGGTCTTTTTGAACTATGCGATCGATCTTATATGACTTGATCATTATTAAAACCTTGAGTGAAAAATAAGATGGGGCATAAAAAAAATAAAAACAAAAAAAAAGTAAAAAGATAAAAAAATAAAAATGATTTCTTCAATAATTTGCTCTTTAAACTAAGTGATCATGTTTGAAATGACGAATGGTCATCTTTCTTTATCTTTCTTGTATATAAAAAATTATCCACTTGCTACCCATTTAAGCCTATTAAATTTTTTGTTCCAAAATAAACCCTAGCCAATGATTGTCTTTTACACTATGAGGCAAAATAAGGATATTTTTAAGAAATTAACTTCAAGAAAAATGTTTGATATCTAGAGTATCTGACATGCACCTCGAAGGTGAAAGCCCAAGGTAAAAAATAAATGAGGTTTCAGTTAGATTCTTAAGAATTAAAAAAAAAAGTAGAGTCATAAAGTTGAAGACAGATGTTTCCCAAAAAAAAGAGAGAAAGAAGAAGCAAAGAAAGAAAGGCATGCTCTTAAAAGATGAGAACTAAAAAAAAAAAATGAAGTAATAGTTAAAATCCCAAAGAAAAAGGGACAAAATTCAAGAAAAGAGATTGCTACCTAGCTTTTCGTTTAAAGAATGCTCCATAAGATCCTTGGCCTAATTATCCTAAATAGTATATATTTTTTGAGCCTTGTTATCCATTCTTTTAGAACCCTTAACCTTGGCTTACATTACATACCTTGAAAAGTCTATTTTGATCAAATGTGGACACTTGAATCGAAGAGCAATGTCTTTGAAAATTTGTATATACTTGTTGGTATTTAGCAAGATTTCACAAAATTTTTCATTGATAGAAAATATAGCTCTAAGGTGAAAACCCTAAAAGGGTAGTTTAGAGCTAAAGTCATTCTTGAGGCTCTAAAAAAATTTTAGAGTTTCAAAGTTCTATCTAGAGTAAAAAAAATCTTGATGCAAAACTTTTGAAAGGTCAGTACTCATTAAAGACTTTGCATTTCATCAAAAAAAAAAAAACCAACATTTTTCTCTTCTCAAACCTTGTTCGAAAAGTAATGGTCAGTTTTGACACATTGAAGTATCACGTTTTCAATAAAAGAAAAGTGCTTTAGAAAATTAACTCTTTCGTGAGCCCAAATGAAATCTTGAACCCTCGCTGAGCTCTCCAAGAGATATACCCTTCAGTGAAAAGAATTGAACTGTCAATTACCCCCCCATCCATAAATATTTCAAATAGTAATCATCAATTTTTGAGAGATTCAAAAGTCTTGAGTTGTAAAATTTTCTCATTGATTGTAAAGATACTTTATGTGGGCCAATTTTATGATTGTTTATGAAAAGTTTAAAGATTATTTATGCACTTTATACATACTACTGAGATCATTTTTTGGTGAAAATTAAACATTAAAAATTTAAACAAAGATCTTTAAAAAAAAAGGTAAAAAGAATCTTCGTATTTGTATTGCTTACATGTGCATCATCAGAAAGATATTTGACTTGCATGTTGCAAAAGCAAAAAGAATTTTCACATTTGCATCTCTTGCAAAATACATTTGATCTGTATGCTACAATAACAAAAAAGAGTCTTCGCATTTACATCACTTACATATGCATCTTCAGAAAGATATTTGACTTGCATATTGTAAAAACAAAAAGAATCTTCACATTCGCATCTCTTGCAAAATACATTTGATCTGTATGCTGCAATAACAAAAAAAGACATTCACATTTACATCACTTGCATTTGTATTTATATGTGCGTCATGAAAAAGACATTTGCATGTGCACCATAAGAAAGACATTTACTTTTGCATCGTGGCATCTCTATCTTAAAAAAAAATATTGTAGGGGCATTTACATGAAAGAAACATTATCATTTGCATTGTGAAAAAAGTCAAATGTATTTACATCAAGCATTTACATTCTTGCATTTGCATTGATATTTGCATTCATATTGACATTTTCATTAGCATCATTTGATGAGAATAGACATTTACAGCATGATTGCATTTATCAACTTTGTAAATATAAGAAAAAAGGGAAAAAATTATAAAAAAGGAAAGAGAGAAAAGAAAAACAAGATTTTAAAGCCTTTGTTTAGAATGAGCTTGTTTTCAAATAAGACCTTTAGAGTCTAAAAAAATCTCTGATTAGAGGGAAGCCATTCTCAAAAAGATTTTTAAATTTTTAAAGTTTCATTGCCTTTGATTGAGAGGAGCATTCAAAAATCTTGAAATTTATAAGACCTCCAAGCACGATCTATAAATACCTTTGGGCATAATTTCCAAGACCTTTGGGCATAATTTTCAAGAGCTTCGAGTAAAAACATTTTAAAATTTTAAAGTTTCATGGCCTCTGATTAGAAGAGCATTGAAAGATTTTATAATTTTTAAAACCTTCAGGCACAATCTTTAAAACTTTCGGGCATAATCTCTAAGACCTTCGGGCATAATTTCTAAGACCACTAGGTATAATTTTGACTCAAGGTGTTGTTTCGATTATTTTCTTATTTCTAGACTCACGGTGTTGTCTCGATCGTTTTCTTATTTTGACTTGCAATATTGTCTCAATCAATTCTTTACTTTTTGACTCACAGTATTGTCTTGATCGTTTTCTTATTTTTCAACTAGTGCTATTGTCTTAGTTGATTCTAAGACCTTCAGGCACAATTTTCAAGACCTTTGGGCATAATTTCCAAGACTTTTAGGCAAAAACATTCTAAAATTTTAAAGTTTCACGACCTTTGATTAGAGAAGCATTCAAAGATTTTGTAATTTTCAAGACCTTAGGGCACAATCTCTAAGACCTCCGGGCATAATCTCTAAAATCTTCGAGCATAATTTCTAAGACCTCTAGGCATAATTTTGACTTACGATATTTTTCTAATCGTTTTTTTTATTTCTCGACTCGTGGTGTTATCCCGATCATTTTCTTATTTCTCGACTAATAGTGTTCTCCCGATCAATTTCTTATTTCTCGACTTGTGTTATTATCTTGATCGTTTTGTTTATTATTCGACTTGCGGTGTTGTTTCGATCTTTGGTTTTATTTTTCAAATCACTGTGTTGTTTCGATCTTGGTTTTTTTATTTTTCAACTCATTGTGTTGTTTAGGTCTTTTTTTTATTTCTCGACTAGCAGTGTTATCCTCATTGTGTTGTTTAGGTCTTTTTTTTTTCTCGACTAGCAGTGTTATCCCGATCGATTCTTTATTTCTTGACTTACAATGTTGTCCTAATCATTCTCTTTATTATTCAACTTGCAGTGTTGTCCTAGTCTTTTTTTTTATTTCTTGACTCACGATGTTGTTTCGATCATTTTCTTATTTCTCAACTAGCAGCGTTGTCCTGATCGATTCTTTATTTCTCAACTTATGGCGTTGTCCTTGTCATTTTCTATATTAATCGACTTGCAGTGTTATTCTGTTCACTTTTTTATTTTTTGACTTACGGTGTTATCTCAGTCATTTTCTTTATCACTTGCTTTGTGGTTTAATTTAAAAAGAAATAACAAAAACAAAAATAAAACAAAAAAATAAAATAAATTTTTTGAAGAATCATCGAGTTAGTTTCGGACAAAATTGGCATCTTTATCATTACCTTATTCCTATTCTTGATTCTCAGCAATGTGCAAAGATGAACAACTATAAACACCAAATTTATCCGAACCTCGATTTAAATTTTTGGGCTTTATCAAACTCATGGGCCAAGGCCTGATTTCTTCTTCGAGCTTGAGCTCACTGTTGTTTCATTTTTACTTTTGTTTTTATTTATCAAATATCATTTATTAATTAAATATTAAGAAATATAAAAAAATAAAAAAAATAATTAAAAAAAGGAAAGCAGATAGGATAGGTCACTCTTCACCAAAATTGAGCTCAATATCTTGTACAAAAATACTCAACTAATCTCCAAACTTTTTTAAAGTAATCATAAAATTATCTTCTATAAAGTGCTTTCGTAATCAATGAGAAAAACAAAAAACACATAATTTTTGAATCTCATGTAAGTTAATGATTACTATTTGGAATGCTTATGAATGGCATGATTAGTTATTCAGTTTTTCATTGGTGGGCATATTTCAAAGAAAGCTCGATGATTAATATTTGTGAATAAGGTGATTAATAATTCAAAATTTTCACTGATGGGCATATTTTAAGGATACTAAAGAGGGTTGTAAGAATTTCTCTTAGGCTCACAAAAGAGATAATTTTTCTAAAACACTTTTACTGAAAACATGATACTTTAATGTGCATAAAAACTTATCAATATTTTTCAAGGAAGATTTTGGAAGAGAAAAAGGTTGGTTTTTTTTTTTCATGCAAAGCCTTTAATGGGTACTAATCTTTTAAAAGGTTTTGCATTGAGACATTTTATTCTAGATGAAACCTTGGAATTCTAAAATTCTTTTGAGGTCTCAAAAGTGGTTGTAGCTCTAAACTGCCCTTTTTGGGTTTTTACCTTATAGCTATATTATTATTTTTTCTTTAACAATGAAAAACTTGGTAAAATCTTCAAGGACATAACTCTTCAAGTCAAGTGTCCACATTTTATCATAATAGACTTTTCAAGATTCATGATGTAGGCTAAAGTTCGGGGTTCTGAAAGAATGGATAAATAGGCTCAAAATATATTATTCAAGATAATTAGGCCAAAGATCTTACAGAGCATTCTTTTGGACGAAAAGCCATGTGTCTGTCATTTTTTTCTTTTTTTTCCTTTTTTTATTTTTTTATTTTTTGTTTTTGATTAACACACCATGTACTTAAAAAAATTCAAAACTAATCCGAAAGAAAAAATAATTTTTTCAAAAGGGCTTAACGATCCAAACTGAAATTATGTAATAAATGAGGACTCAAATGATTCATGGTTATTTTTTCAAGAGAAACTCTTCAAGTTTAAGCCTTCATGCTTGATCTAATATGGACTTTTCAAAGGTTGTAACATAGGTTAAGGTTCAAGGTTATTAAAGAAAAGGATAGAAAGGCCTAAAACAAGTATTTAGGGGTATTTAAGGCCAAGAATCATTTTTTCATTTGAAGAATACACTCTGAGGTATATTACTTTTTGCTTTCTACCTATTTATTTCTTTTTTTTTCTTTTCTTCATTTCCTTTCATTTCATTTTTCTTTTTTTTCTTCTTTCTTTTTTTGTTTGTTTTGTTTTTGTTTTACTCTTTTTTTTTTTTTACCTTCTTTCACTGAGTGGATTTATTGTGAACTTTCATGTTGAGCCTTTGCCCTAACAGGTAAGATTCAATTCAGACAACCCATTCTTAACCTTCAAATGTGTTTTTTTTTGCCCTTTAGTGTGAAGGGTGATACTTAGGGTTTATTTTAAAAGAATTCAATCAAGCTCAAAAGGGTGACAAGAGATAAATTTTTACATTTGTGAAAGGGTAATGAAAGATGGCCATTTGTAATTTCAAGTATAAAAACTTAAATTGAAGAAGAATTTTCGTTAGAAAAATGATATCAAAGAATGGTTTTCATTTCAACAAATTTTTTTTTTGGTTTTTGGTTTTGGCATTTTCTATTTTGGGCTTTTTTCTTGTCCCCTTTTTCAAAACTTTGGAATTTGTTTAAATTTCTTGAGTGCATGATGTTATAACTATTTTTCTTTTCTTTTCACTTTTCTCTTTCTTTCGTTTTCATTTTTTTTTTGGGACATTTAACTTCATCTTTAACAATCAACTTCTTGAATTTACTTTAAACCTTAGACTTCCATTTTCAAAATGCATGTTAACCATTCACAATATTAGACACTTAAAGTTGGGCTTTTGAAGATATTCTTATTTTGCCCGCTAATGTAAAACGATCCTTAGCTGGGGTTTAATTTGAAAACAATAAATTTAATAGGCTCAAAGGGTTAGCAAGTGGATAATTTTTCTATAAGTCAAGGATAGAGAAAGATGGCCATTCATCATTTCAAACATGTTCACTTGGTCAGAAGAACAATGTATATGAAGAAATAGATAAAAAAAACTCCTCTTTGTTTTTGTTTTCATTTTTTTTGTTTTTATTTTTTTTTACAACCATCAATCATTTTTGCATGACTAATGCCCCATCTTGTTTGCCTACTTAAGATTCTTATTAAGTCATATGGGATATCTAGAATTTGAGTGCACAATTCACAAAAAAGGCTCATTTTGGTTCCAAATTGTTAGGCATTTTGAGAGAAAAAGATATTCAATGATGAAACAAATTGTCTTCGACGAAAAGGAATTTTATTTCTTTTAGTCACTATGCCTTAAGACATGAAACAACGATTACTTGAAAAGAAAGTTTAGGCAGTTTTCATGTTTATGTCATTAAAAGAATTTAGAGGGTTCAATCATATTGGCAGGATTTGATAAACATTGAATTACCAATTAAAAATTTGGAAGAGTATCTTGCTTGGTTTTTGAAATTCAAAATAAATTTTTAAAATTGGTCATTTTTATTCATTACCCAAGAAAATATTATATTTTCAATGTATCAAACGATAACACAGTTTGTAAGTGGAAATTCATGTCCCTTAAAGGATTATAACTGGTGAGTAAAATTATTCAAAAGGATTGAAACATAGGAGTGGTCAAGGAAAAAAGGTAATGGTATTGGATGAGGTTTTTTTTTATATATATAGTAATCACCAGTTACTTCGAGACTCTCAAAAAATTAGAAATTTCCCTTTGAAAAAGCCTATATTTTTTATTTGATTTTGAAAACTGCTTATGTTGGACTTTACTGTGAATCATTCTCTTTGTTTTGTTTTTTTTTTTTTTTTGAGATGCTTTTCATTTTATGATTTTGAAAATTAATTATGTGGGACTATTATTCAAAAAAATGCATAGAGATAAAATTTCTTTGAAAGCATTCATTTCTTCCTAGATAAAGTTCAACAAGATTGATTTAAAACTCCAAAGGACACCATGTAATGTTATATACAAAAGGTTAAAGGTTAAAAAAAAAATTGTTCTATCTTGATCTTTTAGCACTTGAAACCTTCTTCTACACTTCAACTCTTCACATTTTACAACTGGACAAAGTCGTCTTCCATTGTTGCATCAATTTTGGAGCCAAAATGCCATTCTTGATAAGATCCTCAATCATTTTAGCTGTCTGTATTTTTCAGTTAAATGGTCAATTACCTTCATATGATAATCATACTTATCATTAGGATCATAACTCATCGTCGATGGATTAGGTGTTATTTTCAAAGGCATAGGAGTGAGGTATCGGCCCTCGATTAGCAAAGACAAAATGTGAGAAATAGGGATTAGAAGTTTTTCTTATTCATTTTTTTCCCTTTTAGATTTTTTGTTGGTTAGGTTGTAGGCTCAAATGTTGGGATAGGACTGTGAATGGTCATTTGGGATGGGGATTTGTTGGAAAACTTAGATACTAACTTTGTTGACAAAGATATGAGCTTTTATAAATACTACTTATGACTGGAAAATGGGGTTGATGAAAAGGATAAAAATTGCATGGGATGAAATTCTTGGGTAAATGCCCTTTAAGTGTGACTGCTTGCACCTATCCTCTATTTTTTCTAATGTATTCCCCTTTTCAACATCAATTGCCTCATTCAACTTAATTTTGCTATTTTTTATTACATTTTCTATTATTTCTCTGGCAGTCACCATGTCAATAAAGTTTTTGAAGATATTCTTAATCATTCTTTCATAATAGGAAGGATTCAAGGAATTGACAAACAAAATAATGAGTTCTTTATTTGACAAAGGTGGTTATACTTGGACTGTCACATCTCTTCATCTATGTGCATATTCTTTAAAAGTTTCATTGGCTTTTTTTTCCATATTTTGTAAGTGACAACCTATTAGGAGCCATGTCTAATACATGTTTGTATTGTGCTAGGAAGGCCCTAGCCAAATCATTCAAGGAGTAAATCTGTCTAGCTAGGCATGCCACCTTGTTGCAGACCTGGTGAGACTATCTTGAAAGCAATGGATCAAAAACTTATCATCATGAGTGTGGCCTGTCATCTTACGACAAAACATGGTAATGTGTGTTGAAGGACATTTTGTTCCATCATACTTTTCAAAATCTAAAACTTTAAATTTTGATAGAATGACAAGATCAAGAACTAGACTAAGCTCCTAAACATCAACACTCTCATGGCTTTCAATTGCCTTCAGTCTCTCTTTCAATAGATCATATTTGTCTTTCATCACCATATATCCTAATGAATCTGACACCCTTTTTAATTGCTCTTATTTTTTGGATCATTCAAATTAGAAGCATCAATGAAGTCGTAAAGAGTAGGCTTGAGGTTGACATTTATCTGAACTGGAGGTAACTTGGCAATAGTATTAATTTAAGGTTGATGAGTTACTGGAAGTGCTTGTGACATATGAGGGTCTTGCACAAATGGATGCATAAGTAGACACAATAGTGCTTTAACTATTGTTTCCTTCCTTGCCCTGTGTGTTTCAACAATTCCTTTTCTTTTTATCAAACTTGCTAACATCTGTCTTAATTTTACCAACTGTCTATCCATATTTTGTTGTATTCTCGTAACTGTTTACCCGATCTCTCCTTAAGCCCTTTTCATTCTATTTATTCAGCTTGTATTTTCATCTTTCATGATCTAATAAAGCTCGAATATTGGCAGACTTATCTTGTTTCCCTGGCTGCGCTATTCTTGAACCTTAGCTACCAAAGTTAGAAATGCATAACATGGATTATATTCTTAAAAACATCTTTTTATTTTGAAGGTTTGATAAAAGTATATTCACAATTATCATTCATTGTCCTTAGCTGGCATGAAAAATAATGAATTCAAACAAATAATGCATGATATGCAAGTCAAATTTTATTATTATCGAATGAGTCCAAATTCCCTTATATATTCAAATTGGGTTTTTTAAAGACATTCTTCCACATTAAAAGTTTAATGAAAGCGTATTTACAACCGTCACTCTTTTACGGGGACTCCTTTAGGCATTCCATTAAAATGAAATGTAAACAAAGATGTTTATTCATTTTCCAAAAGTTTCAAGTTTACACATCAAGAACAATCTTAGGACAAAGGCCAAAAAATGCTAGACCTATTCTTACTCCCTTGGCCTTACCTAAGAAATCCAAAAGAAATGGACTATGACTACTGGTAAGGATAACCTTTTGCTTTAAGGCTTCTCTTTTTTTTTTTGTATTCATCATCTTGGCCAATTTGACTATCACTTACAGCACTACTTACTATCTTAACATGGATCGGTAAAGGAGTCCTGCCAATAATTGGCTTTATTTTGGTATTAAAACCTAAATATTTGACTTTTATCAGTCCTTATACCCAATGTTTCAAAATCGTACAATTTTTTAGAGAATGGCCCGCGATGCTAAAATGGTATTCACATCGGGCATTGGGGTCATACCTCTTGAAAAAAGGTGGTTTACGGGGTTCAGTAAGGATAGGGGCAATAAGGTAGTTTTTTATGAGCAGTAGGTATAACTCTGTGTAAGAAATGAGTATTGGATCAATAAGGGTTTTTCTTTTGGTGTTGCAATAGTTTTATTGTTCTATGGTTAGCTTACTTTGCTAAAAAAAAATGATGTTGTAGTTGGTCTTAAAGTGAATTGAAAAACTCTAGGTATGAAATTGGATTAAGAAGGTGGTGATGGGATAACATGTTGAACAAGTGGCTATGAAATGTGAGATGGTGGACATGAATTAAAATGTGGAATTCTTAAAGGTTGTATAAAGCTTGGGGAATGAAACCTAGGTGCTTAAAAAAGAGGTTAAAAGTAGTCATGAGAAGGAAGTAAGTGTGGGTTTGGATTCATGATAGTTGGTGATGGTTGTTTGAAGCTAAGCGATTCTGTCTTAGAAATCATACTTTTGAGTTCAATCATTTGTGTAGCCAATTCTTTCATTCCTTTCTTGAGGTCGCCCAAACTTTGGTCACTGTTTGAATCACCCAATGTCTTAGTATGCTAAAAAAAAATGCTAGAACTAATAGGAGGAAATTGGTGTTAATTTAGTGCAATTAAAAGTGACAAACGATCCCTGAAGAGCAACAAACTCAATCCCACCACTACTTTTAACCATTTCCATCAATTTAGCCATTTGTTACTTTATCTCCCAAAGCTCAAATCAAAATTTCTCTTGATTCAACTCTAATGTACTAATCCTTGCTTCTAATTGATCTCTCATTTTTGCCATTTTGATTCCCATTAAGGCAGTCATTTTATTCCGAGATTTAAACCAAAAAATTTTATATTTTTGCCTTTATTGAATGAATGCTACATAAATAATTTTTAGCTTTTATGACACACTTTTTTTGTCATGAAATGCAAATATGCCTAAGATAATGGATTTTTATTTATACAAGGACCCAAATGATAAAAATTTCATCCATAAGTGTGTATGCAAGGAATGTAGTGTTCTGTTGCAGGGATGCAATGCATGTTTTATAAAACCCTGCCATTCATGATTATATGCATGAAATGTAATGACATACTTACATAGGTGATAAAATGTATACTTGCAACATACTTGTATGAAATGCATAGACTTTCCATGTGCATGAGATATGTCTATATAGAATGCAATGCATGTGTTGTATTGGCCTAATGAGGTTGACATTACCTTAAGATATGTAATGAAATGAAGTGCGTTCACTACCTATTAAGATGTGCATTTGAGGCATGTATCTTTTATCAACATGTGTGTAAAATGGGATATATGTACTATCCATTGATATGGATAGGATGTAATACATGTATTATCTTATTATGATGTGCATCAGATGGGATGCATATACTATCTATTAGGATGCATGGGATGGGGCGTATATATTATTCGATTATTTTTTCCCTTTTTTTTAAATTCAAGAATACACAATTTTTATTTGGCCAAATAAATTAAGAAAAACCTTTATTTTTGTGAATTTTGTTTTTTTTTTTGGTTGGATAATACTAAAAAAGATTTCATTTTATTATAAAATATTTCTACAAAATGAATGAATTTTATGTTAAAAAAATTTCTTTTTTTCTAAAAATTACTTTTTTTCTTTTCTTTTTTCTTTTTCAAAATTTTAAGTTTACCCACGTCATTATTGTTTTACACTATTTAAGTTTTATTTACACCATTCATATACCTAAATACAAATTGTATTGGAATGTTTTTTTGTGCCCTAATTTGGGTAACTTTTTACAAAAAGGATTGGTATGGCTCTACCTAAGGTTGAGTTCCCTAAAGTTTATGATATGGTAGTTGAAGATTTGTACATCTAAAAGGTTCTCTAATTGTTCCTTACTAGCATCCATATAAGACTGGTAAGGCACCCCGATCCTCATCTATTATAGGTTATGAATAGAAAGGGTTCAATCTGAGTGGGAGTATTTCGCTTGCCATTGCGAAGGTTGTCACTTCACAAGAGCATAAGTACTTTACTTGCAGAGTATTTTTAGATCATAAGTAACATACTCTGCTTGCAAAATATTTTAGTTGCAATTACGAAAGTTATCACCTCACGAGAGCATAGATACTTTACTTGTAGAGTGTTTTTAGATCATAAGTAAAGTACTCACGAGAGCATAGATATCTCTACAAATAAAAAAATCAAATGATACAAATAATAAATCTTATTTGTCATTTTGCAAACTTTTAATTTTACTTTACTTCCAATATCATAAGTAACAAACACTCAAAATCGAACTTAAATCTTTCAAAGATTTCTAATACAAACAAATACTCATCAAAATTATTAAAGATAAAATCAATATATTTACAAGATTCACAACGTAGAAAATGGATAGCATTGAAGTAGAAATATTCATAATTAATGGAAGTAGCTGAAACAAATGAAACAATAATGCAAATTAATAGTCTGCAAAATAATAGCATACGTAACTCAAGAATTGATGGCACCAAAATAATAGCATATGTAACTCAAGGTAGCCCAAAATTAAATGACACCAAAATGAACAAAGATAAGATAACATCATAAAAGGTTGATGGCAGAGTAGTTCTAGAAAGAGACTCTCGAACTTGCCATTTTTGTCATTGGACCTATGGGGCTCTTTGATGCCACAAGAATACACTATAAATTTTTATATAAAAAAGATTAGCAAACATTATAAAACTAGAAAAAAAAAGTTGAAAGTTTTTTTGGGGTTTTGGTTTAAGAAGGGTTTTAAAAGGATTTGGATTCAAAATCAGGTGAAAATGAAGTTAAGGCTGAAAGGAAAGAAATATTGGAGAACAGAGGCAATGGTTAGTGGAAAAAAAAGGTAATTTTTTGTTTGAAAATACGACCTATGATGTAGATTTACTCGATTTGATGAAGTTTTTGAAAAATTTAAGTGGATAAAAAAGATCAAGAAGTTGAAAAGAAATTTTATGATTCTTTTTACAAAGGTGAATGGCGATTAGTGATGGCGGACAACAATTATAGCAGTGAAAAATGGTTGGTTTCTAGGATTTTGGGTTTCCATGATGTTGTTCTTGAAGAAGGGATGTAGAGATTAGGTTAGAAAGAGACTAGAAAGAGCTAAAATGGAAAATAAAGAAAAATGTACAGAAAAAACCTTTTTTACATTAAATAAAAAAGGCATGGTTTTGGATCGAAGGATTTGCATTTTAACCCGCTAGGTGACTTAACCAAGTCGCAAGATCTTTTCATAATTTTTATATTTTTTAGTTTTGATTTGATTTTTCTTTCTTTCTTTTTTTTTGAAGTTCATTTGTCTTGCGCATCATTTTTAACATTAAAATTTAAATAAAAAAATAAAAATTACATGAAAACAAAATAAAAACAAAAAGTTCAAATTAAAAAAAATGTATATGAATAAAAATAACTTTAAAAAATAAGAAATAAGAAAATTCAAAAACATTAATAAAAAAAAATAGAGTTGGGCTTTTTTTAATGTCACAAGTTTCAAATTCAAAATTTTTTAAAAAATTTAGAATTTTTGTTCATAAAAAACAAGTCCCCCAAAATAAGAAAAAACTTAAAAAAACCAAATTATATATTTTAAATTAAAAAAAACATTCAACAAATTTAAGCAAAAGAAACCACTAATAACAAAACCAATAAATACAACTAATAATAAAGAAAATAAATCCCACAAAAGTTCCTAGATATGAAATATTTTAACATTTTTATGCTTAAAAAATTTAAAAATTTTACCACCGCAAGCAACAAGCTACCAATAACACAATCACCCAATAAACACTAAAAAAAAATTGTTCCAACACATTAACTAATTAAAAAAATTAACCAAGAGTAGTATAAAAAATAAAAATGAAACATATTAAATAAAGTGAAATATGCAAAAAAAAATGAAAAGGACAATGATTCAAATGACATGGTATAATTTTATAAAATTGCAAATAACAATTTTTTCAAAAAAATAGATTAAGAGATATTTTTAGAATTTCTTCAATGTATAAAAATAATTTAAAAATAATTTAATTGTTAATAAATAAAAGCGACAAATGATCATCATAAAAAATAAAGTGTGGTTAAAAAGAAATACAATAAATAAAATTTATAAAAAAAATAATATATTTATGTTTTCAGTGTTAATTATATCTATTATATTTTATTTAATTCAATATCTCTTAATTAATGATTAATGAATAAGAATTGGTCCCACCCCTATATGCGAAACGGAGCTTTAACACTAGTATTTAAAAAATATTGTTGATGAATTTATTAATTTTATTATAAGATAGAATTTTTAGCAAAAAATTTTGAAATATCAAAAGAATTTTTTTTTAATTTTTTGGTGTAGGACACCCTAATGGAAATATTCACCTTGAAATTTTGTGTATTTTCCATGAATGATTTTGATTGCATTACATGTATTGCATCTAGAACACTCAATCCATGCATCCATGAGTTGTTATAACAAGGACATGGACTTTCCATTCCCTAATGAAAAACAAGATTTTGATATTTAGGTAAAGATAATAATCAAACAAGAGATTTCCAAAGAGAAAAATTTACTTGTTTAAAGATGAGAAATCGGTTTTGAGAAAAGATGAAGAATTTTTAAAGTTGTTGAGCTTCTACTTAGAGGAGATTTTTTTGAGATAAAATTTTTAAAGTTGTTGATATTTTGTTTAAAGGAGCTTTCCAAGATAAAAATTTTTAAAGTTGTTGAGTCTTTGCTTAGAGAAACCCTTTTAAATTTTTTACAGTCGTTGAGCCTCTGCTTAGAGGTGTCCTTTTAAAATTTCAAAAGTCGTCAAGCCTTTGCTTAATGAGTCTTTTTTATGATGAATTTGTTTCAAGTTGTTAAGCCTCTACTTAAAGGAGCTTTTCCAATCTGAAAATTTTTAAAATTGTTAAGCCTCTACTCAAAGGAGTTTATTTAAGATGAATTTTTTTAAAGTTGTTAAACTTCTGCTTAAATGAGTTTTTCCATGATGAAAATTTTTAAAATTGTTGAGCCTTTGCTTAGAAGAGCTTTTTCAAGATGAAAATTTTTGAAGTTATTAAGCCTTTACTTAAATGAGCATTTTCTAGATGAAAATTTTTTAAGTTATTGAGCTTCTACATAAAGAAGCTTTTCAAAGATGAAGATTTTTAAAGTTATTGAGCCTCTGCTTAGAGGAGCATTTTCAAGATGAAAACTTTTAAAGTTAAGCATCTGCATAGAGGAGCTTTTTCAAAGAAAAGATTTTTAAAATTGTTGAAGCTATGATTAAAGTAGTTTTTTTCGAGATGAATTTTTTAAAATTGTTGAGTCTCTGCTTGGAAGAGCCCTTTTCAAGATTAGGTTTTTAAAAGTCATTGAACTTCTTCTTAGAGGAGCTTTTACGAGATGAAATTTTTAAAATTATTGAACCTCTATTTACAGGAGCATTCATTATCAAGATTCGTAAATCCTTCGGGTAGAATATTTTAAATTTTCAAAAGTCATTAAGTCCTGCCTAGAAAAGCTTTTTAAATTTTTAAAATTAGTTAAGTCTCTACTTAGAAAAAACCTTTTAAATTCTAAAAAAAAATTTCTAAAAAAAATCACAAAAAAAAACTTTTTGTTTAATGTTTCTTCTTTTCGAACAAAATAGTTGTCTGTTTATTTTTACCTTATTTTTTATTCTTGATTCTCAAAAATAGGTAAAGAGGGGCAGTTGTAAATACCCACTTATTATTATTATTATTATTATTATTGATTTTTTTCTTTTCTTTTTTTTCTTTTTCTTTTCTTTTTTTTGGCACCCTTTCTGCTAGCCGCCAACAACTGCACTGCCAGTAGCTCTGACAGTCACCAGCCACTACTCTGACAGCCACCTTAATCCTAGTTGGCCAAAGTTCAATAAAATCTTAGATTTTCTTGGATTTTGATCATCATCTAGCTCAATAAATCGAGCCACAAAAGACAAAAATAAGGGAGGCCATCCAAAAGACACCGTGCAAAACAAAAAAACCCAAATTGAAAAGAAAAAGGTTTTACCAGTTAAAAAAAATTTTTCTTTCAAAACACCTAAACCAAAAAAAAAAAAAACAAACAAACACAAACAAAAATCGTAGCCTCTGGTAATAGGGAACCACAACTCCAAACCACAAAAACCAAACAAAAAAAAATTCATTATGGCTGAATCTTTCAAGCCAGATTTACACTGTTTGGAGCCATTTCTTGTCAAAAATAGGCTTGGATCTATGTTGAGAGGGTTGAGTTGAAGATTTTAGGGTTTTTTTAGATTTTTCGATAATCACTGACCAATGGACGGCACAATGCACCAATGTCAAATTTTGAGTTTGGGCTTTTTTGGCATGGCTTGGTTATTTTAAAGAAAGAAGTTCTCTTTTTAGATAAAGAGATTAGAAGAATAATGAAGTAAAAAAATTTTTTTGGTCTTTTATAGTTCAACAAAAAAAAAAAGTAAAACGGCATCGTTTCACAAACCCAGGATCCACATCTAGACCCGATAACCCGCCCCGGGCTCTGCACAACCAATCCGCGACCCGCTCCCCCTTTGACCTCTAACTGGCCCAACTGAATCAGTCTAGATCAACGTTGACTGGCCCAAATCAGTGTTGATCGAACTGTTGACTAATTCAGTTCAAGTAAAAAAAAATTTTTGGAATTCTTTTGTTTAGTTTTTTTAATATTATTTTTGTTATTTTGAATTTTTATCTTTAATATTTGGGCATGTTAAAATGTTTAAATGTATTAGAATAATTTTTTTTGTTTTTATAATAATAATTAATAAAAAATGAAAACCAAAAAATAAATAATACTGAAAAATGAAAAACAAAGTCTAATTTTTTTCTACTAAAAGTTAAAATGAACTTTATAAAACAATATAATCATAATAAAAATAATAACTAAGGATTATAATACTAACATTAAAAAAATGATTTTTAAATTTTGATTTTTTTAATTTGAAAAATGGGAAATAACCAAAAATTAGTAAAAATGTAAGAAAAAAAAATTTTATCCGACGATGAGATTGAGAGATATTCTAAGTAGTGATACCTACCAAATCTCTAGGTGAGAAGATTTTTTTTTAACTACTACCAACATATTGGAGTATTTATAAAATATTTTCAATACAATTAAAATTTTTATTTTTTGTTAATAAATAAAATAAAAATTAACTAATTTGTTAAAATAAAATAACAAAAAGTGAGGAAAAAGGAAATTTTATCCAATGATAGGATTTTAAAAGTATTCTTAGAAATCATGCTTTTATGAAATCCTTAGGTGAGAATTTTTTTTAAATATTACTAACGTATTTGAGTATTTATAAAAAATCTGTAATATGATAAAAATTCTTCTTTTTTAAAAAAATTTTAATAAAAAAATAAATAAAATTTTTAGAAGTAAAATAAAATATGTGCATCAACATATTGTCATTTGCATTGCATACATGTGTTCATTTTACGAAAAGTAAATACGAACCATCCGATGATAAGATTATAAAGTATTTCAAAAAACGATGCCTAAAAAATTTCTAAATGAGAAAGATTTCTTCTAATATTACCAACATATTGAGACATTTTAAGAATTATTTTAGTAAAAGGGTTCTAACTTATTTTTTTAAAATAAATGCAATAATAATAATAATAATAACAATAAAGGAAAAAAAGAGTAAAAACCAAATTTCAATAAACAAAATAAGTTAAGGAAACTATCTTCAAATATCGAAACTAAGACTGTTTTTATCAAAATCAAAAGATAGCATGTATTTAATTGGTACCATTTTAAACAGACGCTGTAAGAGTGCTAATATTTTCTTACGCGTAACCGATTCCCAGACCCTAAAGTTATCTTTTTAATAAATTGTAATTAATTTTAAAATTTTATTAAAATGATTTATTTTAATAGGTGTCAATCACACCTAATAAAAAAAAATGGTGGTAACTCCATTTTTTTTTTTCATTTTCGTTTTCAAATTCGTCAAGTGACTTCAAAACCCTTACGATAAATATTTATCCAAACATAGCATAAAGACTAAACTTCAAGATGGGAGGGACCAAAGGCATGGTTTTTAATGGTTGAGTTGTCGTGAAGAAGGAATTGGTTGAGTCGAATTGGTTGGTTGGAAAATTGGAAGGGGGCAAACTTCCACAAGAGGTTTGGGACTTTAGAGGACTTTAGAGATTGGAGAAAAAAGGATGAGAAAATAAAGAGTAGAAATATAGTAACATTTTTAAAAGAAGTAAGGGAGGTTGAGTCAAAGAATAGAGATTAGGGAATAAAAACAAATTATGGGTATTTTAACTTTATATTTTGAGAGATTTGTTGGTGCAAACAGATTTAGTTTTTAATTAAGGTAATTAAAGGGAAAGGAAAGAAAAGGAAATGAGGAAACTTTTGCTTACCTTTGTTTGGATTTTATATAAATTAAAATTAAAGAAATGGAAGGGGTGTTTAGCCCTTTTGCTTTCCTTTACACTTTTTTATTTTTTTAATTACCTTTAAATTAAGGGAAAAAAAGAATAAATTTTTTAAATTTTGAAATAACTATTACATCCTTTTTTTATATTTCAAGTAAAACTTTTATTAATTTTCAAATCTAGTTATTTGCCAATTCTTGTAACAACACTTCGTGAACTCGTAATCTAAAAAATATTTATTTGAAAAATAAAATATTGTTTTATTATAAAGCAAACCCCTTATAAAAAACCAAAATGAAAACAAAAATGATTTAATTTCATATTGTCACTTTAATACATAAATCAATATATATAATTGTAAAAAAAATAATGTACTAATTAAAAAAAATTAAGTTGGTGTGCTAAGTCACATGATCAATATTGTTTGGCTTGTCATTTGTCTAGTCAAGTAGTATATCCTTAAAATTAATTTAAATACATGTATCATGCATTGTAGTAAAACCTTATGATCTTTGATTTCTACATTTAATAATAAGTTTTTAGAAGATATTTGGTTTTTACAATTAAAATATACTATACATTATTTTACATTTTAGTTTGATATTTCACAAAAAAAAAGTTTAGTTTGATATTATATGTTATAATTGGAAAAAATATGTTATAATTACTCATTTCCTTTCCTTTTCACTTTTTAATCAATCAATGGTTGTTATAATTTATTTCCTTTATTAAGTTTAACTATATGGATACATACATCTTTTTCTTTCTTATAAAAAGCATTTACTTTCATTTCCTTTACTTTATTAATATTTGTCCAAACATAGCATTAGTGAAATAGTGAGATTAGGTACAATTAAGCTAAGGAAATTTCTATTTACAACCCCATTTTTTACTCTCCACACCTATTTACTAAATACAACTAAAATTTAAATCCTAAAAATATTTATCCAAACATAACATTACTGAAATAATGAGATTAGTTGCAATTAAGCCAAGGAAATTTTTATTTACAATCCCAATTTTACTTTCCACACCTATTTACTAAATACAACTAAAATTTAAACCCTAAACCCCAAAAATTTACTCTTCACAATAAAAAACATGTTACAGCAACTTCCCTTATCTTCTGGTAATATAAATTTTTATTTCGTGACCTACAAAAATGAGTTTCTGTTAGATTTTAAAAGTTTATAGATATGTATTTTTGTAAACATTTAAAAGGTTACTAATACAAAAATTTTTTCCATAAACTTTTAAAAGCTTATGGTTATGTGTTTTTATAAACGAATATGCATATCTATAAGTTTTTAAAAGCGACATATCCGTAAGATTTTTAAATTTTATAGATATACATTTTCATGAGCTTTTAAACACTTATAGATATACATTTTCATAAACTTTTAAAAACTTATGAACATTCGTATTTGTAAGTTTTTAAAAAGTAAATGAGAGAAGAAGTAAAGATTAATTAAGTTTAAGCAAGGGTATTATTGTAAAAAAAATTGATTGTAAATGCAACTCTCTTAAGCCAATAAAAAATGGTATTTTAGCTTAAATTTTAGGGGGTTTAGAAAGGAAAATTAGATTTTGTTAAAATTGATGAAAATTTTTTGGAAATTCTACTTTATTTAAGTAGAGAAATTTGGAAGGGAAAGGTTAACAAAAATTTGAGAGGGATATTTTTAATTAAATTATTAATATATTGGTTTTTTTAATCTTTGATTTTCAATTTTGGATTTTTATTAATGCTTTTTATTTTGGTATTGTATTGTTGTTAATTTTATTTTATTATTTTTTTAACTAACTAACTAACTAGCAACTTAAGACATCATCCATTATATAATAATTGAAAACAATTTTGTGAGAACATTGTCAAATTATTTAACTGATTAAGTGTTTTACACTATATTATCCATAGGATTAAAAATTAAAAATTAATACATTTAATGTAGTTTTAAATTTTTAATGATGCAATAAATAATATAACATAGGACCAATGTGTTCTTAACGTCTGACCATTGTATTATTTCTCAACAATGTTTTTTTTTTTTTTTCAGAAGTTAGTAAGATCAATATCTTGTTTCTCATCATTTTTCATTTGCCTTTATCGACTTTTAAAAAGTAATGCTGAGATCTTCCGTGTGATTGTTTTTTCATCATTTTAAGTTCAAAACAAACAAAATGCAATCACACATTCCTCCCATTCATTCGTAAGTTGAACAAAGATGACGAATTGAGATAAAAGAATGGATAGGAACAAATTGATAATAAGTGCATGGCAATAATAGTGTTTGGGTAGGAACAAAGGTACCCAAGTAATGATTACAAGATAATCATGAACAAAATATTTCCAGTTTCTTTCTCCAAAACTCAACCAGATGACTTCTTTAATTCTTCAGAGTTCGTCAAATTACATTTGTCCCAGTATTGTGAGGTCATTTCTTAACGATGCTTCTCCTTTACATCCAAGCTGTCTTTTCAGGTTTTCAACTTAGATATTTTCTCCTTTTCTCTTTTTTTCTTTTTTTTTTATCTTTTTCAAATAAAGTATCTTTTCACAGCATTTGACTTTATCAGAGTAGGCAAATCATTTTCGTCCATTTCTGCTAAAATTAATGCCTCATTGGAAAAGGCTTTCTTTACCACATACGAACCTTCCCAATTTGGTGTCTATTTTCCTTGATTATCATGTTGATTTGGAAGAATCCTTTTTAGCACTAAGTTTTTTTTTCAAAAACGACAAGGGCGAATCTTCTTATCATGTGCTTTCTTCATCCTCTTCTGATACAATTGACCATGGCAAAGTGTTGTAAGCCTTTTCTCTTCAATGAGGTTCAACTACTCATAGCGATTCTAAGCCTATTCTACTTCTTCTAACTAAACTTCCATTAGAACTCTCAATGAAGGAATTTCATTTCAACTAGCAACACAACTTTCATCCTATAAACCAAAGAGAACATGGTAGCCCTAATAGATGTTCTATAAGCATATAAGGCAAAAGGTAACTTTTCTTACTATTATTTATAAGTATCAATCATTTTCTTTAAAATCATTTTCATATTCTTGTTTGTAGCTTCTATTGTCTCATTCATTTTTGGACGATATAGTGCCAAATTATAATTATGGATCTTGAATTGAATGCATACTTCATTCATTATTTTACAGTTTAAATTTTTGGTATTATAAAAAATAATCATCTTAGGAAGCCCATATCTGTATATTATCTCATTTTTTATGAACTTGCATAACACCAATCAGATCACACTAGCATATAATATAGCTTTTACTCATTTTGTGAAATAATTAATCATTACAAAGATGAATCTATCCCTGTTCAAAGCTTTTAGAGTGATTGGACCGATGACTTCCATGCCCCATATAGAAAATGTCCATGAAAGAGCCAAAACGCTCAATGCTGATAGAGAAGCGTGAATCTTATCAGCATAAATCTAACATTTATGGCATCTTCTAGCAAAATTAATACGTTCACTTTCCTTTATCAACCAATAATAGCCAGCTCTTATAATTTTATCTAGCCATCATATGACCATTTGCATATGCTCCACAAATCTTATCATGCATTTCTTTAATAATCCTCTTTGCTTCAGCTGTACTCACACACCTTAAGAACACTTGATCTCAACTTCTTTTATTAAGAACATCTCCATCAATGAAGAAACTCATAATCAACTTTTTGATGATCCTTTTATCATTTTCTGTTGCATACTTTGGGTATTACTGAATTTTGATATATTGAAGTATATCATGATACCAGGGCTTCCCATCAACTTTTTCTTTGACACTTGAACAATGTGCTAATATTTCTTTCACGTCCAACTTGATGGGTTGGATCTCAATATTTGCATTTATTCTGATCATTATAGCCAAAGTAGCTAGTACATCAACAATTTAGATCTCCTTTCTATACAAATGCTTGAATTGAACTTTTTCAAATTGCTTGCCCAACTCAAAGATGTATTTATGGCATCAGATCAACTTGAAATCTCTCATTTCTCATTCATCTCATAATTGATAGATGATCAGTGTTGAATCTCCTAACACATCCAACACTTTGATTTTCTTTTTAATTACTTCTTGTAAACCTATAACACAAGCCTTATGTTCAGTCATATTATTTATGTAATTTAAATTTAATCTAGCTTTGATGATATAATAACGTCAATCAGGAGATATCAAAATTACTTCAATATTATAACCTAAAGTGTAAACACCTCATTTTATTTGAAAAATTTTCTTGAATTGAAAATAGGCTTCAACTATAAATTAGCCCAATTGAAAAAGTTTTATTTTTTAATTTAATGTTTGGTTTAATTTTAATTTTATCTAAAAGAAGTTTCAAAAAAAAAAAGATTTTAATAAAATATGACGAAAATGATGTTGAAAAATTTTTTAGATTTAATTTTAAAATTAATTCGTATTAAAGTTAAATCAAATAAAATTATAAATTTAAAGAAAATTGATTTAGAATGAATTTCTTATAAATATGAGGGCAAAGCATAAAAGAAGGGGGGCAGCATCGGAACTGGTTACGATCTCTCTGTTACCACTTTCTCTTCCGACGGTCTCGTTTTTCCAGATTGAGTATGCTGCCAAAGCCGTCGATAACAGTGGAACTGTAATTGGAATAAATTGCAAAGATGGGATCGTCATGGGAGTAAAGAAGCTAATAACATCAAAGATGATGTTACCTGGTTCCAATCGAAGAATCCACTCCATTCATCATCATTCCGGCATGGCAGTGGCCGGATTAGCAGCTGACGGTAGACAAATTGTCGCACGTGCTAAATCTGAAGCTACTAATTATGAAAGTGTGTACGGTGAAGCCATTCCTATAAAAGAACTTGCTCAATGTGTCGATAATTATGTCCATTTATGCACCCTGGGGTAATTCTCGGAGGTTATGATAGAGATGGACCCCAATTACATATGGTTGAAACATCTGGCATCTCCTATAGATATTTTGGTACTGCAATTGGGAAGGGAAAACAAACTGCCAAAACAGAAACTGAAAAGTTGAATCTGTCTGAAATGATGTGCGGGGAAGAAAGAGAAAAGGAAGCTAATTTTGGCAGATAAAAAAAAACAAACGGTGCCGTTTGCTCTTAGCCCATGTGCTAGATTTGAAGACCAAGCATTCAGCCCAAATTGTCCTCTCATTATTTTAAGCCCGATCGAAATTCAACTTGGCCCATTGCAAACTCAATCGGCTTTGGATCTCAATTTGAGCTTGGTCCAGGTATGTTTTTCTATTTTTATTGTCTTATGTTATTGTGTATCATTTACTTGATTATGAATATTTTAAAATATATAATTATAATGTATATATTTTAAATTAACCCATAATGTCTTATCAAACTATTAAAAGATTTTTTATGGATTTAAATTTTTTTTATTTATGAATTTTATCAAGCTATTAAAAAATTTCATAAATTGATTGTATAAATTATTATTAAAATATTTTATATTTTTATCCTACCAAACTATTAAAAGATTTGCATCTTAAATCTTATCAAATTATTGGGAGATTTACATCAAAATAAAACTTACCAAACTATTAAAAGATTTTACCGATTACTTCTTTAACTAAAATTTAAATGAATCCGATGATGAAGCTTCTTCAAGGTAGGACACTAGTCTCCATGAATACTCTTGAGGTGAGAGAATTATCTTAAACTACTAATAAACTATTGGAGTAATTTTAAGATCAATTTTTAATAGTAAATATTTTGATAAATCATAAATATGGTTAAGGCTTGGATAATTTAAAATCAAACTGGTACTATCATTTGGATAGGCACCATAGGGGTACTATAACCTTTTTCATGTATAATCGTATTTCTGAACTTAAAATCTCATTTCGTGGACTAAAATTTATTATTTAAAAATACCTAAATCAATCTTAAGATTCCTCTTTAAATATGACAGATTCGATCAGGTCGCTAATCATACCTTAACAAAAAAGATTGGTGATGACTCCTTTAATCCATATCTAGCGGTAGGTCCATGGATCTATGCGTTATGACATAAAGCATTAGCAATTCCATCAAAATACATCCTTCAAGACTTCCTAACAAGTTCATTCTCTTTAATGACTATCACATTTTCATCAAGAAAATCTAACTTCATTGGTTCATAATCTTCAGTTGCATGATCAACAAGAAACTCGACTATTACACTTCTTTTAATTACCTTTTGAGTTACATAGACAATATAATATTCTGAAAGTATAACTTACCATCGCATTATTCTCCCTATCAATGAAAGCTTTTTGAAGATATACTTGATAGGATCTAACTTTACTATCAGCCAAGTAATGTGATAAAACATATATTGCTTGAGCCTTCGAGCTATCCAGACTAGTGCACAATATATTTTCTCTAATGGCGAATACTTAAACTTATAATCAGTGAACTTTTTGCACAAGTAGTAGGTTGCTCACTCTTTTTTATTGGTTTTATCTCTTTGCCCCAACACACATCTTATTAAATTTTCATGTACTGTTAAATTTAAAATAAAAAACTTTCCCAAAACTGACGGCACCAACACAGGTGGATTTGATAAATATTCAAACTTGCTTAGCATTCATCATTCTATTCTCTTGGATCATGTTTTCTAAAAAGTTTGAAAATGAGATCGCATTTGTACGTGAGTTGAGAGATGAAACAAGTAATATAGTTTAATCTTCCCAAAAAGCCTTGCATTTCTTTTAAGGTATGATGAGGGAATAAGTTTTAAATATCACATATTTTATCCAAATCCACTTCTATTCCCCTTTCACTAACCATAAAGCCTAATAGTTTTCTTGATTTAGCACCGAATGTACACTTGGTCGAGTTAACTTCAACTGGAATCTTCTCAATCTATTAAACAACTTTTTGAGATTGACTACATGATCTTCTCTTTTATTAGATTTTACAATTATATCACCCACATACACTTCTATCTCTTTATGCATCATGTTATGAAAGAGAGTCACCATCACTTTTGATAAGTAGCACTAGTATTTTTTAACCCAAAAAGCATGACTTTGTAACAAAATGTCTCTCACATGATCACAAACATTGTTTTCTCCATATCCTTTCAAGCCATCTTAATCTGATCGTAGATTGAGAAGCCATCCATAAAGGAAAATGTAAAATGATTAGCAGTGTTATCCATTAGGGTATCAATATTGGATAAAGAAAAATTATTCTTAGGACTCGCCCTATTCAAATCCCAATAATTGACACACATTCTCACCTTTTCATTTTTCTTAAGAACATGCACTATATTAGCTACCCATTTAGGATATTTTGCTACCTCTAAAAATCTAGCATTAAATTGCTTTTTTACCTTCTCTTTAAATTTTAGTAGCATTTATGGCTTCATGTGCCTTAGCTTTTGTTGTACTAGCTTGTATTCCAATTTCAAAGGTAATTTATGCTATACAATATCGGTACTGAGTTCTGACATATCCTGCTAAGACCATGTGAACATATCCACATATTCTCGAAATAGTTCTTCTAGCATTTACCTATCAGTTGGTGAAGAGACATACCAATTTTAACTTCTACTTTATTTTCATCATTCTTTAAGTTCACTAATTTGGTAATTTCTTGGTGAGGCTCAATTGGCTTATCTTCATGTTCTATTAATTTCAACAAATCAGGAAATAATGTGTAATTATCTAAATCTTCTTCATTATCAAGTTTATCAATATGAATTGAATTTTCAAAATTGAATCCAAGATTATTGTCATGATTATCTTCATGTTCATTATTTGAGACTCTTCAAGGGATGAGATGAAGAGAATATTGGCATGCAAAAGTGGAATGGCAAAAAAATGATTAAGACAAAATGAAAAGAAAAATGGATCTAATAAATGAAAATGAAAACAAATAGAAGAAATGCATACACATCTTCTAAATATTTTATTAAAATGACAAATATAAACACACCACAAAAGATCTCCTAATGCTCATAGAAAGTAATTAGAGATTTAAAGTTTCACAGTACATTACTTTTAAAAAATTTTAAAGACAGTAGGCAGTTCTATTACATTCTAATTATTGAGCTCAAAATTCGAAGAACAAAGATGCACAAACAACTCTTCATCTTGACTTTTTTTTTCTCATCCACTATCTGAATGGCCAGCTCAGAAAAAGCTTCAATCAACTCCGTAATTAGGATTTTAGATGAATCTGGGTAAATACAACCTCCTAAATGAAAATAATCATAAGGGTAAGGAATAACCATTGGCTCTGACTCCGGCACATATCCCCTAAAATTAGCCATTCTCTTTTTTTTTTCTTATTCATGATTTTCATTTTGTTTTCTCTTATCGGTTTATAACCTAAGCTAAATCTATCTTTCTTATCATATATTGTTGGTCTAGCTTTAAGTTACCATCCCATCCCATCTCATCCCATTATGGTAAGTTGTTTAACAACCATTTTAGTAGTCGTAGATAGGTGCAACGAATATAATTTAGATCCTTCAGTCACATATGATATGTTGGCAATTTCAAAAGATCTACAAAAGCATTTTAAGGCTTTATTTGTCGCTTTTATATAAGGAATATTTACCAGTTAGGTTACCAATAAATCTTCTTTTCCTGTCATGCAAGTAAGCTTTCCATCAATAATGAATTTAAATTTTTTATGTAATGAGAATGGAATAGCACCTATTGTATGAATTCATGACCTACTTAACAAGCAACTATATGAAAGGGAGATACTTCTGTAGCTCTTAGCACCTCATTTTAGGTCTCATCAAAAGCTCGAAACTACCATATAATAAGGTTTTATGTAAGATCCATCAACCAGTAGTTTTGCCAAAGTAGTCATAGGCATAACATTAATTGATGAGCCATTGTCAATTAGAACCTTAGCCATTATATAACTCTTGTACTTTATAGTAATGTGAAGAAGCTTAGTACTTCATCATTCCTTAGGAAAATCTTTTCATCACTGAAAGAGATATAGTTTAAAATTACTAGATTGTCGATAAGCTATTTTATGTATTCAACAAAGACATTATGAGACATATATGCTGGATTTAACACCTTCAATAAAACATTATGGTACGACTCTAAGCTTAGTAATAATGACTTTAGTAAAATTCTAGTTGGCATATTGTTCAACCGTTCTACCATGCTGTACTCACTATGTTTTATTAACTTTAAAAATTCATAAACTTCATTTTCAGATACTAGCTTTTGGCATTCTTTATCAGGGACTATCACAGAATTACTCTAATTTTTTTTCTTTAACTTTAACTATTTTTTTTAGCTTTTTTTAGTGTTTCTAAGGTGTAACATCTCTCACTTCGGGTTATACCTTCTATGCTTATTATGTTTGTAGTATTTGGATTAACCATAACGTCACAATCGTACTTCTATGATACTGATTTGTCATTATGGTATGAAAAAAGATCAGGGACTTTAATTGTCACTATTAGTCGAAAGATGGCCTTTTCTAGCCTTAGGGTCAGCTTATCATCATAATAAATAGTTATCAATCCATACATAAACCTATTCTTCAAATCAATGGTAGACACTTCAACTTTCATTCTATTTTTTTTTTTTTATAAAATTCTATTTGACCCATATCCATCAATTTTTACACTTCCTAATGGAGTTGGTCACAACTCTCGATAAAATGCCTTAAAACACTTTTATGATAGTCATAACTTTTAACTGAATTAATTGTTTTGGAGCATTTATAAGGCTCTATTGACTTCAACATATCAACCTTGACTAAGGCTTCAAACACCTTAACCGTTGAAGTCTTGACTTCATCTATCCCTCTCTTCACATGGCATGTTTGTCCATCAATCAAAGCACTTATTAATGGTCTAGTATGATTTAGTAAAGGGGTTTCCATTAACATTTGGAGTCCTTTTCTAGTTGGTATCAAAGTTTAATACATTTTCATTGATTAACCTTTACACTTTATACTTCAAAGCAGTATAATTTTTTGTAGAATGGCTCGACTTTTTGTATTGATAATCATAGTATACATTAGACTCATACCATTTTAGAAATAAAGGTTTTAATGGTTTAACAATAATAGGGGCCAGTAAATGTTTCTCAATAAGTCATGGGTATAGATCTATACATGTCATGGAGATAGGGTTAAAAATAGTTTTTTACTGGGTATTTCTTAGGGCTCTCGGACCACTACTTGGATTGGGTCTCTATTTTGATCTAGTAGGTACAATAGGATGGTTGTATGCATAGGTAAGTACCTGAAAGGATAGTTGAAAATGGGGTAGATAAGCTGGTTATTGTTTTAGTTGATACGGTTGACAAGGATGAAGGATGGATATAATATTATTTATAGGAGGGTAATAGGTTTGGTACACTGGTGCAAAATATACAGTGAAACCTTTAAACTGTTGCTCTACATAGTTCACTGCTTGAGCTTCATTTTTTATCTTTTTAGGTGCTCTACCTTTTTTGGTGCCACTTGTTTCTCCTACATCAAGCTTGCCATTCTTTATGGTATTTTTAATAATCTCACATGATATTACTATATCTATAAAGTTTTTGATTGCATTGCCTATTAGTTTTTCATAATATGACACACTTTAAGGTGTTCACAAACATGATAGTTGTCTCTTTTTCAATGAGGAGAGGTTGTACTTGTACAGCTATATTTCTCCATCTCTGTGCATACTCCTTGAAGTTTTCTATCACCTTTTTTTCCATGCTATGCAAAGACAAATGATCTAGAACCAAATCTATAACATGTTGGTATTGTGTAAAAAATCCCTTTGTGAGCTCTTTCTAGGAATAGATACGAATCTTGTCTAGTTGAACATATTATCTAGCTGTAAAACTCATAAGATTATCCTAAAATATGTGCATCAATAGTTTTCCTTATAAGCATATGCTATCATATTTCGATAATACATAATGACATGAGTCATTGGACATTTTATGCCATCATATTTTTCAAATTCAGAGACTTTGAATTTAGGTGAAATAACTACGTTCAGGACCAAACAAAGCTCAACTATGTCCATGAAGCCATAAAAACTTATTCCCTTTACGATTCTAAGCTTTTCTTCTAATAATTTCATCTTCTATTGAGCACTGGTATTTTTCACTTTTTCAGATGTTTTTATCCTTATCTTCTTTCTTTCTTTGGGATCATTCAAGTCAGGAATCAAGATTGACTCGGATGATTTTTCTATCATAACGAGATTAGCAAAATTTTGAAATTATCTTACAATAAGTGTGGATGTCATTCTTGGATAAGGATAGGAATATCCTTTAAGAATAGAAATTTACACTATGGCTCCTTAAGAGGATTAGATCAATTACGGCTCAAACCTTGGAGGATATATAGGATCCATCATATCTGGTGATTGCTCTTGAGAGTTATGATTTTCTTCCATCATTTTTTTTGTCAAGATTTTTGAGCATGTCCATTATCTTACTACGATTCCTTTTTAGTTCTTTTTAAGCCTTCTCAGTCCTTTCAAATCGATTGGCTTATTCCTGTTCCATGATTCTTGTTTGAGTCCTAGTGTTGTATGAATGGCAAGTAGGTTGAATCAAAATTTTTAGGAAGTGAGCTATTCTTAAACTTTTATTACCATAAATTTTCAAAAATCAGAATGCCATGAGTTGATAATTTTATTTTTCTCTTTTTTTTATGATTTTTTTAAAAAATATGGTCATTAAAAATGGAGCACGTGATGCATAAATACAAGTGAGATATTTACTTTTGGATGAATTTCAACACTAGAAAATTTCATTGATTTCAATTTTTGTTACATGAGATTTATTATTCTAGAATTATATCCATTAAAGCATTTGACTTGCTTATAATAATCCTTGGCTTTATATAGAAAATTCACTAGATGTTGTCCATATTTTCCTACTGAATTGACTTCTCTTTTTAATGCTTCTACCTTTTCAACCATCTCATATGCCTTCTTCATCGCCTTGTAAACTTGATTGGTTAGGTACTCTATGTACTGTTACCTCTCTAAGCTTTTTGTTTTCTTTTTATGTAGGCATCTCTTTTCAAATCACATGTGAAGATCTAATCTTTTTCCCTTCTTTGCCACTTATCTATTATTGCTAAAATTTGGTTCTTGTGGTCTTATAATTGCAGCTCCAACCTTTTGGTGAAGGGATTTTTTTCATTCAATACTTCAAGGTGCTTTATTTTCTGTTTTATGAGCATAGCCTTCAAGCTTTCTTTTTCTTTTTGGCATTTAGCTAATCTTGCAGAAGCTGTAAAGTATAATTCTTCCTAATTCTAACATTCTTAAGAATTTTTGGTGGTTTTTTTTTTCTTTATTTTAAGCTTTGCCTTTTTATTGGTTCACTTCTTTTCAGAGCTTATCCATTTTATGTTACCAACTAAGGTAAGACTTGTGACTTTTTTAGTCTTGAATTGGACTCACAATCTTTTATTTTCTTGGTGTAAATCTTTCAAATCATCGTTGGCCAAATCTTTTTTTTATGACCTTCTCTAATATATTCCCTTGTATTTTTACTTTGTATTTCAACTATCCTATCTTTTCATGAAATCTTAGATTTTCTTTTCTTATTTCCTCTTTTTTAGCTTCTAATTCTTTTCTGACAAGCTTGACTTCTGATAATTATACTTATATTGAAAGGTTAGCTGATTGATATGAGCCGTTATCAAGAGGTAATATTATGGCTCTAAGTCACTTTGCTTTCCAAATCTAGTAATCAGGAGTGACTCTGTTGAGAAAAGGCCCTAATCTCATCCTTCACATTTTTTTCTATGCTTAGATTAACTGCTTCGAGGTTCTTGGTGGATTGGTCTCCCCATAGGTGAATTTATACTTGAACCAGGGTAAAAGTGGTAGAAACAAACTACTTTGCATCGAATTGCCTAAGTACCATCAATGAAGCATAACTTACCACGCCCTATAGTCTTAATAGTGGTATCCATGGTTCATTTCTTCCTTGATACAACATAGGCACACGAGGCATCCATGGCACCATCCATTCTATTTCATCCACATTAAGCCTTTGCAAGAATATAACACATTCTTCCTTAGTGTTCAAAGTTGGCCATTGGCTTTTGTAAAATCTTCGATTAGTGTCTTGTTTCGAAGATATGGCTTTAAGAATGCATTTTTTTATACTTGAAATGACTTTTAACCCACATATATAATAGCGGTGCACACCCTATGAACCATCTTTTTCTATTCCATTGACAAAAATTTAATGACCTGATGGTTTTGGCTAGGATTGCTGGTGTAGAATTAATTACTTGAGTTTCAATTTGCTAGAAAAAGTCCACCATCATTATCTTGATGTACCCTAAGGTTTTTAAAAAATCGTGTTATACAATGCTAAGGCAAACACAGCCATACGTTGATCATCATCTAAATGCCCTTGAATAAAATTTTGGAAAAAGTCCTAATGGATACCAAGATGTTCACCTTTAGGTTTTACGAAGGAATCTATGGTTTCCACTTTAACCTTTATAAGCTTGGTCAACTGTTTGCGATAACTTGATTTTGGCTTTTGAGTAAATACTTTATTTGGACGCTATAGTTTTATCCTGAGCAAAATTGAGTACTCCTCAATGGTTAGCACCAAATCTTTCTGATTAAAAGTGATGCATCTATAAGATAGATCCTAAAACTGTATGGTTGCTCTGACCAACTGTTCCTCAATCACTATTGTAATGAATGATGCAATTTATCCGTACTTTTTGTAAAAACTTTTTTTTTTCTCATTTAACTGATCTCAGATGATGGCTAAGTCTTCTAAATTATTTTGTGTGAAAACCAAATACCACTTTTGTGTAACTCAAACACATAACTACTGAGCAAACAATCTCCATTCTTTTGCTGAGCTTCCTTCGACCAAACATATACGTCATTATATGATTCACATAGGATATTGATAGATGATGAGCAAATTTGTAGTTTTACAGGATCCATGAAAAACTTATTGAGAGAAAGATATCCTAAAGCAAATACCTCGATGCAAAACTATATGATATGATTTATGTAAAAAGAAAAAGAAAGGAAAACAAAATTGAGTTAGTGTGAGGATGTGGTTTGAGATTAAAAAAATATTTTTTAATGAGATTTTTTATTTTTTTTATTTTTTTATTACACACAACTTTTATTCCTACACGTTTTGGACTTAGGTATTTTCTACAAAATGGTGGGCGAGACTCTACCGAAGGCTGGCTTCTTATGACTTATTATATGCTTGATTCAGATTTACATGTGTCTAGAGGTTCCCAAATTATTCCTCACTGTCGTTCATGCTGGACTAGTAAGGCACCTCGACCTTTACCCATTATAGACAACAAATGAATAGGGTTCAATTTACATGAAAGTATTTCGTTTACCATGGCGAGGTTATCACCTTATAAAAGCATAGGTATTTTACTTCCTCTTATAAGGGACGAAGCTCAGGTATAAAGCTCATGCATGAAATGCAAGATATCATCGTGTGTGCAAATGTTTCTTAATTTATTAAGAATAATATATACAGATAAATAAAATAAATGAAAAATGCATGTGAAATTTTCTTTTTTTTTTCAATTTGTTATTGATTGTTAATTTTTGATAGGTTTTTATTTTTTAGTGAAAAGAAATCAAAATTTAGGAACTTAAAATTAAATATCAATTAAGACTATTTAAAGCAAAATTGAGGATAATATGTAGTTAATTTTGGCCTAACTTTCAAAAAATGGCTTCCCCACGAGAGTCGCCAAACTGTGCAACGGTTTTGGCATTGTTCAATGAATTTGGAAACGAAAATGAAAAAAAATGAAAAAATAGGGTCACCACCAATCTTTTTTTAGCTAAGTGCAATTAGTCACCTATTAAAATAATAAAATTTTAAAATTAATTAAATTTTTTAAAAAGATAATTTTAGGGTATACAGAACAATTTGGGTTTGAGAGTCAGCTACACGTGGGGAAGGATTAGCGCCCTCATAACGTCCATTTAAAACTGTACCAATTAAATACATATTGTCCTTTAATTTTGATAAAAATAATCTTTAATTTGATGTTTGAAGATCGTTTCTTTGACTTTTTTTGTTTATTGAAATTTGGTTTTTCTTTTTTTTCTTTTATTATTATTATTATTATTATTATTATTATTATTATTATTATTATTGCATTTTATTCAAGAAAAATAAATTAGAACCCTTTTATGGAAATAATTTTTAAAATGTCCTAGTACATTGGTAATATTAGAATAACTCTTTCTTACCTAGAGATTTTTAGGCATAACTTCTCAGAATACCTTAGAATCTTATTATCGGGGGGGTTCATATTTACTTTTTGTAAAATGAACATATGTATGCTATGCAAATGACAACATGTTGATGTACACATTTTATTTTACTTTTAAAAATTTTATTGATTTTTTTATTAGAAATTTTGAAGAAAAGAAGAATTTTTATCATATTAAAGATATTTTATAAATACTCCCATACGTTGGTAATATTTAAAAAAATCTTTTCACCTAGAGATTTCATAAAGCATCATTTCTTGGAATACTTTTAGAATTTTATCATCGGATGAAATTTTTTTTCCTTACTTTTTGTCATTTTATTTTAACAAATTAGGTAATTTTTATTTTATTTAATAACAAAAAAAATTTATTGTATTGAAAACTTTTTATAAATACTCCAATATGTTAGTAGCATTTAAAAAAATTCTCACCTAGAGGTTTCGTAAATATCGTTACTCGAAGTACTTTTGAATCTCATTGTTGGATAAAATTTTTTTTCTTACATTTTTACTAATTTTTGGTTATTTCCCATTTTTCCAATTAAAAAAATCAAAATTTAAAAATCATTTTTTTAGTGTTAGTATTATAATCCTTAGTTATTATTTTTATTATGATTATATTGTTTTATAAAGTTTGTTTTAACTTTTAGTAGAAAAAAATTAGACTTTGTTTTTCATTATTTAGTATCATTTACTTTTTGGTTTTCATTTTTTATTAATTATTATTATAAAAACAACAAAATTTATTCTAACACATTTAAGCATTTTAACATGCATAAATATTAATGATAAAAATTTAAATTAACAACAATAATATTAAAAAATAAAATAAAAAAGTTTTTAAAAAAATTTACTTGAACCGAATCGGTTAACAATCTAATCAACGTTAGCTTGGGTCAATCAACATCGGTCTAGGCCCATTCAACTGAATCGATCAAAGATCAAAGGGGGAGCGGGTCACGGGTCAATTGCGTAGATCCTGGGCCCATGAAACAATGTTGTTTTGCTTTTTTTTTTTGGCAAAACTATAAAAGGCTAAAAAAAAATTTTTACTTAATTTTTCTTTTAATCTTTCTCTCTCTAAAAGAGAAAGTTTCTTTATCTAAAATAACCAAGCCCCATAAAAAACCCCTAAACTCAAAATCCGACATCAATGCATCGCACCGTCTGCAATCGTCGTCATTGTTTGTTGGCAGGCAATTATCAAAAAATAAAAAAAGACCCTAAAAGCTTCAACTCAACCCCTTCAACACAGATTTGAGCCTATTTTTACAAGAAATGGCTCCAAACAATATAAATCTAGCCTGCAAGATTTGGCCAGAATGAAAATTTTTTTCTTTGGTTTTTATGGTTTGGTGCTGTGGTTCCCCTTTATCAGAGGTTGTGATTTTTGTTTGTGTTTGTTTGATTTTTTTTTTTTTTTGGGTTTTGAGGTTTTTAAAAGAAATTTTTTTTTAACTAGCATAACCTTTTTTTTTTCAATCTAGATTTTTTGTTTTGCAATGTGTCCTTGGATGGCCACCCCTATTTCTGTCTTTTGTAGCTTTATTTATAGAGTCAGATGATGATTAAAATCTTAAAAAATCTAAGATTTTGTTGAACTTTAGCCTACTAGAGTTAGGGTGGCCGTCAAAGCGACAGCTGGCGGCTATTAGAGCTGCTGGTAGTATGGCTACTAGCGGCTAGCAAAAAAATGCCAAAAAAAAAAAAAAGAAAGAAAATAAAAAAAAGATAAAGAAAAAAGAAAAAAAAGAAATGAAATAATAATAATAATAATAATAATAATAATAATAATAATAATAATAAGTGGGTGTTTACAATATTAATAAAGGAAAATAAATGAAAGGAAATGAAAGTTTTTTAAAAAAAGGGAAAAGGTACATGTACCCCTTGTTTGGATAGTTAAAATTAATAAAAGAAAAGAAATGAATCCTAATAATCATTGTTTGAATAAACAGTAAAAAAAAGAAATAATTCATTATAATATTTTTTCAATTATAACTTCTTTTTATAAAATAACACATAAAATACAAATATATCTTATACTATCTGGCTTGTATAAAAAAATGATCCTTGTAGTGACCACTTGTTCATAACTATTTATGGTTGGACCGTCAAATTTAAAGCGAGCTGATGGTTTGACCACTAAATCTAAAGCAACTCGATTGGTCTTATATTGTTAAAACTATTTATGGTTAATTTTGAAATCAATTTGTTTATTCACCATTAAACTCACATAGACAAGGTGAAATGCATTTGACCTTGCCAACAATGTATGCAATCTAGAAAGTTACAACAAATATCAAAAGATTGAGAATTTTGAAGTAAATCAAGCCTTTAGTATTCATATAAAAGCTCTTAGATAAGAAAATATGCAATCACATAAAACATTTCATACTAGCGAACTAGATTCCTTTTTTGCACCAGAAAAAAAGTAATAGCATATCACCATATAGTTATTTAACATAAATTTATTTTACCAAAATAAAAAATAAATATTTTTACCCTATGAAAAAAAAAATCTCAATAGATTAAAAAATTTATTTAGCAAAGACATTTTTAACATCTTTAATGACTAGATGAACCAAGTACCAACTTTTCAACAACCTCATTTCTTTTTATCCCATGGGCATCTAAGTACTACTCTTATTTTCTCAAGATTATCAATAAAATATAGGTAAGTAGTGGTTATTAGTTGTGAGTCAATTCCTATCTACTCTAATGGATTCCATATTTCATTTTTCAAAATTCGATCAACACGAGTATTGATCTTTTCATAAATAGCATTTCCTGCAGTAAGTGCATTAGCAACTATTTCAAACCCTTCTCAAATAAGTTCATCATACTTGTTATCTTTTGATTTTTTAGCTCTTTTATTCATTGAACTACTCGAAAGATCGATAGGATTTTTAAAATGAGCCTGAAGGGATGTAATGAGATCAATGTACTCCTCACTCGAAATATCATCATTCTCCAATGTTACCTTGTTTTGGGAGATTAAATTATCAATATCATCAATAATTTCTCTTAATTCATCATTAGTTCTAAAATATTGCTCCATTCGTCTCATTTCTATTGTAGTCTCAACATGCTCCCTAGTGGCTCAATCATTACCATAAAGAATCATCATCTTGTCATAATTTGGAATGAGTTTAGTCATTCATTCTTAGGCATGAAAATGTGCCTAAAAATTTATACATATTATATTGCGAGAATATAAATGATAAAATGTAAAATAGTTAATAAAATAATAATTAAATATTGATTTTAATAAAATTTACTTCAATCAATCTCTGTTGAACTTTAGGTTCAACACCCCATAATTTAATAACTAAATTCCAAGAAAATCCACTCATTCCTTACTTGAACAAGTTATAACACTTTGAGAAATTAGTTTTTATAGTTTTCCAACGGTTTTTCACTTTTTCCTTCTCTATGTCTCTAATAAATTTTTTTTTTAGCTTAATGACTATATTATCATAGGCATATTTAGTGAAAGTTCCATTTACCCTGTTCCCCATATTATGTTGATTAAAAAATACATCAACAAAAGTATCATCCATTATTGGTGTCCATGTTAAAACATCATCCTTATTTGTCCCTTTATCACTTTTATTAGTTGTAATCATTTTTTTCTTTCTCAGCATAATTAAATTTACAAAATAAAAAAGGCAAAAAATTATAATAACAATTAAATAAGTAATTGAAAAATAAGTACTTTAATTGTTCAAATAAAATAATATTTATTTAATCAAAGAAATATATTTCTTTCAAATAAAGCAAATATAAAATCAAGAAAATACACAAGTAATAATAATTGTTCAATTTCTATAATCTATCCACATAGCATTAGCTATAGAATCTCTTAATTGTTCTTCTTAAGCAGCATCTTCATTCTCATTTTTAGGAGCATAATACTCTTATCCAGTAGACTTAGATTTAGTTCACAATCAATCTCATCAATAAAAGCATCATCGAGATCTACTGTTATTAAGTAATTATATAAAATACAATAAGCTAAAATTTGTTACTTTCTAGGTTCTAACTCCATATGTTAGTGCATTTGTGCTTGCTATAATGAAAAATCTTTTTTTAGGATACCGAATGCTCTTTCAATTGCATTACGCAAAGTTATATGCCTAAAATTGAATAATTCCTTAGAATTTTTTAGAGGGTTAGTTGTATATTCTTTCAAATGATATCATACCCCTCTATATAGTGCAATCAATCTGCTTCTCAACATAATTTCAATATTAACAAGATAATATTTACCTATTCAAATTTGTAACCATATCATTATTTCAGTCTCATATGTAGCTATAAATTAAATATAATATATTCATCACCTTTTAGAATCATAAGTCTATGTTTTTTTTATAGTGCATTTTTCATAATTCTTGAGTCAAACGTAGTACCTTCCTATCTAGGTATACATAAGTGAATTTTAAATCAAATGAACATGTTGCCAATACATTTTGTGTTGGGTACTCTGTTCTACCATGATATTTTGGAGCATCTATATTTGATACCATAACTCTAATATGTGTTCCATCAATAACTCCTACACAAACCTGCTATTGATTTTATATATTGATACTTATTGAATATAAAATAAACATGTGATTAATTAAAGTAACTAATAATTTCTTACCTTAAAATATCGGAAGAATCTATTAATTGCAAAGTATCTTAGCCGGAATATGTGAGCCATTTTGTTGTTGAAGAAATCTCTGCTTTAACTCTATTATAGCTTTTCAAACACAAAGTAAATGGTGACTAGTTGTTTCTCCTGAATGTCTAAACCAAAATTGAATCTATCTATTTTTGCATGATGAGATAATACAAAAAGAGTTTTAACAACTTGTTCTTCCATTGTAACTCGTCTTGTTGGTTCTAGACCACCATATTTTTTTAGTATTGCATATAAATCTAGAAAAGTTTTAGGTCCCATTCCTATAATATCTCTACCTTTCTCATTACCGATAATTTGATTCATTATTTCATCTATAACATGATCTCTTTCTAGACTCATACAATAATTAATAACTTTTTTTGTGATCATTTTTTATGTATACCAATAAAGAGCTAAACACATAATGTAGACAATTGTGCTTTGATGACTTTTTTTTTCACATATACTCAATCATTGTCTTATTTCTTTGTTTATCCATCTATGATTACAAAATATTAACAACAATTATTATTTTCATAAAAATAAATACACTTACATTATATATATGTTGTTGTATATAAAAATAAATACACTTACATTGTATATATATTCTTGTATGAAACAAGTTAATAGTAGTGCACATTCATAGAAAATAATGTGTTTATTTAATAGCTAACAACAAATCAAAAATAAATCATATGTATAAACACTTAAGTAAAAAAAACATTATTCAATATAACTAAAACTAAATATCTACTTTGTTTAGTTTTATCCATTTTTTTATTATTAAATTTTTATTACTATAACTAAAATTAATATAAATTTAATATACCATCGAAAATAACAAACCCAGCCCATTAATATTTTCAGCATAAGCTAAAACCAAGCCAGTTATCTTCTCTAATACTTGGTTTTTATCTACAATCTACTATTGCAACTTGCAAGCTAATTTCTTAGAACACGTGTTTCTTAATACTAGTTAGATTCATGAGGTGATGATATAAATTTATAAATAAATTGACTCTTTCCTTTATTATAAAGAAATTTATAAATAATTTCTTAGAACACATGTTTCTTAATACTACGGTGATCTAGAGTAAGAAAAGAGGACAAGACTTTATTGTTAAAGCAAGTTGTATTTTATTCATTATGGAGTTAGCTTTGGATTGTTCATTTGAGTTATCTAAAGAAAGAAAAAATATGAAAGATGTTATGGCTACACTTATGAAAATCAAGCAAATCTTTTTGAATAAAATTGAGTATATTTAATACGATAAGATATAATAGTTAATTATTGATTTACTCTTAATTTTATGTTTAATTTAGTCTTTTAATTTATTTGATGATAATTTGGCTTATTTTGTTGTTAAGGCTTGAAAAATTATAAAATATTTATAAACTGTGAAGTTATATAAATTGTTATATTATATAGAATACTTGTAAAAAGAAATCATCTTTGTAAAAGGTGTTAGTTATAAAATCAAATCTAATGTGATGTTGAGTTTGGTTTTGAAGAATTCTTCTAAAATTGAAAATTGGTTTCAACAACTATATCATTTTTTGAGGTCATTTATGATTCTATTTGCATCTACTATTTTGCATCATAAGTTAAAGTTAGTTGTTCTAGATGCTCGTTTTATTAGATTTTTAAAATATCCCATGTTTTAGCTAACTAAGCTTATTTTCTCACTCTCTATGATCTAATGGTTCCAATAACATTGAAAATAGCATTTTTTTTCCACCTCTAGAAACATAGATTGTCAAATCTCAAAAGGCATACCCCAACCTGATTAGACACCAAGTAATTATCTAATGTATTAAAATCATTAAGCTTAAGCTAAAAATTGTGAGGTAGTGATCTGACATCTCGTAAAAATATTAACTGAATCTTAGATAAAAAATTACAGCTTTTTAACACAAAAACAAAGAACCACAAACCTTTAAATTTTTTTATGATTTTACAAGATTAATAATGATACATTATTCGATTCAACATAAACAAAGGCAAGAAATAAATATCTAAAAGATAAAAAACTGTGAAGTTGTGAATATCAAAAAATAAGTACATACATCTAAAAAAAGTTATCATATATATATATATATCTATTCATGTTTAATCATTCATAAAAATTTAAATTACCAAAATAATTTTTTATCAACAATCTTTATATTAAAAGAAACATGTAAAACTTAAAGAAAATAGAATTGATCGAAAAAATTTTTAAGATAACCATGATGAGACTAAGTTTAAGTAGTATTAATAAAAATATTTTTCATAAAAATAAAATTATTAAGTTTTCAGTTCTTTCACTTTTTTAAGTTTATCTAAATAATGAAAAAAAAAATTTTTTCATTATTTTTTTCTTTCCTTTTCTTCAATCCAAACACAACATAAGTCAAAGTCTGATGGGCTTGAAGTAATTAATTTTAAATTATTAATATTTTTATAAAATTAATACTTTTTGAAAAAAATATTTGAACAAATAAAAAATCACATAATAATTGTAATTAGTAAGATTTAAAAAATCTGATTTGTTTGGATAATTACTAATCGGAAAAACAAAGGGTAGGAAATACGAATACGTGGCATGCAATAAGGAATAAGGATAAGAAAAATGACGTAAGACATTCCAACACATGGAAGTGTTTCCTTTGTAGACAAACCAAACCAAAGTACCGAATGCTCTGAAAGTCAAATCTCCATTTAAAAAAAAGAAGAAAACCCTCAAATGGCAAAGCAACCGCAGATATTTGAACTCAACAATGGAACCATACGAGTTCAGATCACCAACTATGGCTGCACTATCACTTCGTTGTCTGCTCCTGACAAAAACGGTATCTGCATCAAAATCTTCTCTTTTTTGTTTATATTTTTATTTTCTCTTGTTAAATTTAATCATTATTTATTTATTTATTTTTAAATCTAAACGTTAAATTCTTAATGATCAATGGGTTTTTCTTGACTTTAAAGGTCAATTAGCTGATGTCGTCCTGGGATTCGACACTGTCGGACCGTACATGGTAAATTCTGTCTATACTTCTCTATTTTATTTATTTGAATTTGGAAGCATTTAATTTTGATTATCATCTTGTTTAATGAATTGGGTTTTGTCGGGATAAATAAAAGAACCTATTTCTATGGAAAAATCATTTGATTTCTCTTTTCAATATTATGTTTGGAATTTACATAGACAATGATCAATTTCTGGCTGTATTGATCTCTTACAATGAAAGAAAAATTTTAGATGAGAGAGCTGGGAAGTAATTTGTGTGACAAATTGATGGCTTGTTGAGATATCTCATTTTAGTCTCTTTGATTTAGTGAATGGGGTTTTGTTTGATTCTTTTAATATGTCTTGGGTTAATTTATGTATGACCAGCAAGGTGCTGCACCTTATTTTGGCTGCATTGTGGGGAGGGTGGCAAACAGGATCAAAGATGGCAAGTTTACTCTTAATGGAGTTGAATACTCTTTGCCAATCAACAAGCCTCCAAACAGTCTCCATGGTATAGATCTGTCTCTGTTGTTTTTGTTCCCTCAATCCTGCTCTTTATCTTTTCTGCTGCTCAACTTAATTCCTTGTAATTTCCTTTGTTCATTAATCTGTTCAAACATTATTTAATTCTCTTGGAAAAGAAAATTCTTATTATGGTCAGTTCAATGGTAGTTTCTCTGAAGCTTGATTCAAATTGTTATGTCTAGGAATGATAAGGAACTTTCATTCTTATTTGGAATTTTTGTTTTGGTCTTTAATGTTTCCCATCAACTCTTGAATAATAAAAGACTTTTCTCATAATTTTCGATGACCAGAATGAGACTGCAGTAACTTTATTAAAACTGATTTTCTGCATGCTTCAATCGGTTGTGGGGATGTTGCAACGGACAATAATTATGTTTTTATTTTATATCATATACTTTTAACTGTACGGGAGCAAAAAATCCAAAACATTCTTTTAACTATGCTCTATGCTCTATCTATTAATTTGGATTGTCTTGGTGAATTAATTTTGCATTTCTTTTTTTTTCCCCTTGTATGTTTTCTTTCTTAAAACAAAAACTTTACCTCATAATACTTTATTTTGTAAAGATAAAATTGAACAAGATGTTATATTCATGATGTTACTTTTTTATTTTATGTCTTCTGTTTTCATACAGATTATAAAGCTGCTGTTAAATATTAATATTATAGAAAATGACTATTTTGGTTGCATAGAATGATATTAAACCTGAGAATTTCCAGAACAGGAAAAAGTGGAAAGAAAGAAACATTGAATAGAAGTGCTCTTCCTTTTTTTTTTTTTTTCCTGCTTCGTTAAAGTATTGCTGTTGTGACTTTTGAGGACTTTAATGAATTGGAAGAGTTCATATATGTCTTGTTTATACAATCATTTGCTAAGCAGACGTGCATCTTCTTTAGGTACAGAAAAGTGACAGACGTAAAATAGAGAGAACAAATTTAGAGCAGCCATCTCACCTATGTTACATATATTAAATATAATAGTTTTGGCTTTTACTGGTAATGAATAGTTTTGCTGTGGATTGCCTGACTCTGACACCAATTTCAGATGTAAACTAATATCCCAATTTTTATTGTTCCTGCTTAGAAACATCTGGTCTATGAATATATAAAGCATTCAATTTTCATTCCTTTGTTTCTTTCCTCTAGGTGGATTCAAGGGTTTTGACAAGAAAATATGGGAGGTGGCAGAATACAAGAAAGGCGAAAACCCATCCATTACTTTTAAATATCACAGCAGTGATGGTGAGGAGGGTAAGTTCCCATCCTGTCCCTCTCTCTTATTGTCACACTTATTTCTATTTCTCTCTAATATTCCGGTTTTCCTGTTAAAGGTTACCCAGGTGATGTTTCTGTGACTGCAACCTACACTCTAACTTCAAGCATGACAATGAAGCTTGACATGGAAGCAGTGCCTGAGAACAAGGCCACTCCAATTAACTTAGCTCAACACACTTACTGGAACTTAGCAGGCCACAACTCAGGGAACATACTTGACCATTCAATTCAGATATGGGCATCGCATATCACTCCTGTTGATGAGAATA
The DNA here is from genome assembly GCF_002303985.1 of Durio zibethinus. Next base: position 10,372,952 of record NW_019168381.1, on the reverse strand, counting down.
CGGTGCCAACTGGTGAAATCATACCTGTTAAAGACACCCCTTTTGACTTCACTGCTGAGAAGAAGGTTGGTATTTCAATCCATGAGGTAGGTTTGGGTTATGACCATAACTATGTTCTTGGCGGTGGGGAAGAAAAATCGGGTTTGAAACATGCTGCCACAGTGAAAGACCCATCAAGCTCAAGGGTCCTTAGATTGTGGACCAATGCCCCTGGGATGCAATTTTACACTGCTAACTATGTGAATGGAGTTGTTGGGAAAGGAGGTGCTGTCTATAACAAGCATGCAGGCTTATGCTTGGAGACACAGGGATTTCCAAATGCCATAAACCAACCAAACTTCCCGTCAATTGTTGTTCAACCTGGTAACAAGTACCAACACACCATGTTGTTCGAGTTTTCTGTTGAGTAAATATTTCAAGTCTTTTGAGGTTAGATATCTCAATAAGCATGCTATACTGTTGGTTTGCCTAGTTTCAATTTCAATGCTAGAACGTGGATTCCTTTAAGTTCCTCTTAATAATATGGCGATGAGTTGAAAGTATTTTGAGTATTGAAATGGACTTTTATAGAGGTAAAAAACGACTACGTTATGCTAGGGTTTTTTTTTTTTTTTTTTTTTGCCCCATTGAAAAGGGCGGAAATAAATCAAGATCCCTTCCTACCTGAGGAAATTTTGAACCATCAAGATTCCCACTGTAGCAAATCAAATACCTCCGTTGAGTTGTACTCTGGTCTCTTATTTCTTGTATGGACCGATGCCAAGTCTGACAATATATAATAATCATAATAGTAACTAGCGGAATGCCCGTTCATTGCTGCAGGAGTCAAAAAAGACTATCGAATTGTATATTTACCATTCTTTTATTATTTTATTAACATCAACAAATAATTGCACAATTAATTAAGTAGCATCATACATTAAAAAATTTGTAAGGCATATTAAAACATTAAAAAAACCATACAGCATCATTAATCTCACACTAAAAAAAATCCGTTTTTTTAAGTTTGAAATCCTATTTCAATTTTGCCTAAAAAGTTAGTATTCAATAAGTGAACAACAAATTTGAACTATAAATCTATTGACAAAGATGAAATACAACTCTTAAAACTCAAATTTTAACATACAATTACTGAAGGTTAATATATTTTTATTTAATTCATTCAAATACAAAACTACAACCCGTTACATGTGAGTGCTGGCTATACTTTTAAAAAAGTCTCAAATTTCAAACTAATAGCAACTAAAAATAACGAGAACATATAGCAGCAAACAACAAACAAATAGCCCACATAAAGTAGTTCATGTTAAAAATAAATCAAATGAAAACAATGAAAGCAAATATAAGATGAGCAAGCAAGAGCAGTAATAGATGCACAAATATTTGTCAGACACAATTCCAGGGACAATGGAAAATGCTTATGGTTTTTTTTTTAATGATGTCTATTCCTCTAACCAAGAAAATTGCACTGTGATTTGATGTAAAAAGAAAAAGGGTAAAATAAAGTCTTCATTTGTTCATTTAGTCTATTGATAGTATCTCGCCAGTAGCAAAATGATGTATGCCATGTTGATGAAAATAGGATTGCTAGGATTAAATTTGGTGACAATGGTTGATGATGGCGATGGGCGTGAAGGCACAGTATCACCAAAAAATATTTGAGTTATTTGAATTTTCGGTGTTTAAGACGACGAACTTGCTTTGCAATTTTATCATTAGCAGTGATTTGATTTACATTGTTAATTAGGTGAAAAAGGAAAATCAAAAGAAAAATGAAAGCAAATTAGGTAAGCACGAGGGACAAGAAAGTTTACCTTGTGGATTGACATTGACATGTCTCAGTACCTGAAATCATGGTCTAGATCAGTAAATCCCTAAATTCTATTGTCAACTTGTAGCACATATACTAATTTATAAATACATATTTTGTAGATGTCAAATTATTGGTAAGTAAAATATCACAATAATAGACAACTTGATAAGCTCAATAAGATCTATTAAGTTCATAAATGAAAATTTAGTTTTGTTTTAATAGAGTTCAAACTGAATGCATTAAAATTTGTGCTTGAAACACCTTCAAATTTATTAACGAAGATAAAAGATACAAAAACTATTACAAATACATGAACTGAGAGAGAAAAAAAGGAAAAAAAAATCAAGATCATGCGAGAAAAGAATCAACAAAACAAACACAAACATAAAAAAAATAGCAACTAAAAAGCCATAAATAAACTATAAAATCTTCAAATCCATAGAATTCAAGAAAAATAAAACTCTGATCTTCAATTTATAATCGAAAAACAAAAATGTAAAGAAAAAAAATCTATACATTCCACTTGTAAAATTATTACTACCTGGTTTTATTCTTTCTCTTTTCTAAATAAAAATGGAAAAAAAAAAAAAAGTAAAAGCATGAAAAAGTGAGGGGAGAGATATGATTCTTGAGGTAAAAAAAGATAAAATTATTGGCTTCCTTAGTTTTTATTAATCCAAATGAGCAAAAAAAAAATATATATATATATGGGGAAGTGGGGTGCGACATGGACATTGGTTTAAAAAATTTGTAACTTTGATTGCGTGGATTAGCTCATGAAATACATAAAAAAGAAAAAAAAAAAAACAATATTACATTGCTTATTCCCAAGCTACATTAATCCTAAGCACAAAAGACAGAGTATAAGATCAACTTGATTGCCTGAAACTCTTTCACTATTATCTCAATATATATATATATATATATATATATATATATATACATACACACATACACACAAATAGTACAAATCCATTTAGAAATTAAAGCAATTTGACAGATGGAAAGCATAAAAATAATCTTTTGTTATGATGAAAGACTATCTACTATATTTGGTCATATTAAGGTTGGAATTGAGCTCTTGCTAAGAGAAATGATTGGCAATGAAATCAAAATAGTTGCATTTTGAGTAATGTGAAAGCCAATTTTCGTCGGGGCCTTCTGATTTAATCTGAATAAGAACAACCAAGTACACCAAGGTATCAAATTTGTGCTAAGCTTTTTAGATTATAATTGTCGTTGAGTTTAAAACAATTCCAAAGTTTCAAGGTTCATTATATATTTCTATAAAGCCACATACTTCATCCTTTTTTCAAAAACTATATGAAGATTTAATTGCATAAATTACGTACTTTTAATTTAGCCAAAAGAATTCTCAAAAAATAAAATCAGGTAGTAAAGAGGTGATTCTGTTTACTTGTAAATTCTACAATTCTAATCAATAATTCAATAATGAAATGTGGACATGGTGACCAAGTAACAACATTCCTTTATTACATTAACGAAGAGAAATTGTTGCTTTAACTAAGTATCTTTTTATACTAAATAAAAATTCTTCAAGAAAATTAAAAAATAAAATTGTGGCTTACTAGAGTAAAAAGTTGATCATGATCCTCGCTCTTTAAAAATCCTTTGTAAATTAAAACCTTACAAAATTAAAAAAAAAAAAAAAAAGTCATAAATTTAATATTTGATGGGACCATCCAGTTCAGCACTTGATGCCATTAATTTTGTACTGTACTATTAATACCATTCACTACAAATGATAAAAGTGAAGAGTATCTGTTTTGCATCATATTGTTGCTGTCAGGAAATGGATTAGAATTATCTATTTTCAACACCAAATTTTCATCTCTTTCTCTCTTTTTTTCATCGATAATTGTACATTCACAAAATTAAGAAAATATGATACCAACCATAATCTTATTTATTTTGGGTATTTCTCACAAAAGTTCAAAATCATCAAGAAATTTTTGAAACTTCCATGTCATGCTAAGAAAAAAAACATGTAAAAGCAGTACCAAGGGGATTGCATGAGGCCAAGCTTGAAAGAGACAGATAGTTTGCTAGATCATTACAAAACTTAATGGATTACGGTTTCAATTTTTGGGAGTTGAAGAAAATCAAAAGGCATTCATGCCTTCAGAATTCACACATGTAAATTAAAAAAAAACAATCACAAAAAATTTCAACATAAATGTTCTTCAGCTTGTTCATAGTTCTCTTCCATCTTAAAAATTTATCCAATTACTTCCATAAAAATCATAATTAAAAATAAAAAATAATATTTTAAAAAACTAACCATCAATTAATTAACTTATAAACAAAATAATATTTTTACTCAAAAAGAAAATAATAAGAAGTAAAAAACAAAGAAGAAAGGATTGAAGAGAAAATCTCTAAATAGTCAACGCTACCATTAGAAAAACTCCACTTGAAAACAACTTTCCAGTCCTTAACGCACCCAACGAACACCTATAAAAATGACAACAAATTGGTGAACTGAGATTGAAGCAAATGTCATCATTACCACAAAAAAATCAACCCCCTTTTTTTTTTTTGAAAATCAAACAGGGAAAAGGAAAAAAAGTTGAGAGAAAGTAAGAAAACTGAGGAATGTTTTAGGGTTAAATCTAAGAGACCACTTCTATTTTTATTTTTATTACCTAAATTGAGATTAGAGACGACATAAAGAAATGGAAGAGGTAGGTTAGGTTTATTGTATAGATAGCTTTTGCGTTGTTGGAAGAATTGTCAAAGAAAAAAAAAAAGAAAAAAATCTTATTGTATGAATAGATTTAAAAAAAAAAAAGTGAAAAGAAAGTAAAAATGATAGAAAGAGAAGCAAAAGAAAATGTCAAAGCCTTTCTTCTTATTCATCTCGTCTGCCTCACCCTTCCTTCAAAAATTTTTTTTATCAAATGGAGAAATTATAAAATGAGATAATTGATCATAAAAGGTTTAACACTATGACATAAAATAATAAGTGAAATAAATTTATTTTATGCAAAATTGATACAAAAATTAAAATTGTCTTCATCATCCAACATATCATGATATAAATTTTAACAAAAAATAGGCACAACTAATTGATACTAAAAATGTACATCAATAAAAATTGAAAACATTATATTTATTAAAAAATATGAAAAATAAATAAAAAAGTACATGATTGCAAAAAAATCATTTTCGTATTATTTTAGAAAATGGATTTTATAATAAATAATTGTGCATACATTTTAAAATTATAAATGAAAGTTTTATTGAAGCTAACACAATTTAAGATTATTGTACATATATATTTTTTTGTGCATTGCACATATAGTTTATTCATATACATATGATAATTACTTGTAATCATCATTTGATACAGCTAAATATTAGTCATATGTAAATTTCATTTCTTCTTTACTAATTTAACATGTTGTCATTTTTATTTCATTAATTATTTTTTACTTTGACACCAAATAACAATAATTTTATTAAATCATTATTATTTAAAAGTTCTTTCAAATAAAATTTAAAAACCAAAGAACAATTGCAACTTTGATCATATAAGTGGATTAATATTATTAGGTAATTTATATATATTTGATTAAAAATGTATATAATATATTTTGTCTATACATATCATAATTTATATCTAATTAAATATTAAGATAAAAAAATAATTATATTTATTATCAATTCTAAAATTTGAATTTTTTAAATTTTAAAATATTTTTTTATAATGTCCTAATGTGTAATTTTTTTTTACAAAAAGACTAATATGATGCATGAAAACACCAATCAACAATTTAATTTAAAAAAAAAAGAATCGAAAATGAAATAAAATAGAAAAGCTATAAGGGTAATGTAGACAACTTCAGAATCCTAAAAAGTATAAGATTTATTATATGGATGAAATTTTTGGTTTTTTATTAATTCATTATTTTTTCTTCTCTATACAATCTCTCTCAACTTCTTTCCTCTCTCATTATTCAAACAAAAAATTAATAGCTTAAATTCATATTCTGACAATTGGTTGTTGCACCAACAGCTGGTCATCAATGTAAAAAAATTCAAAAAAAAATCCTCAAAAAATCCTTGTTCCCTTCTTCTTCTTTCTATCTTGATGGATTTTTCAAAATCTAATTCAAACTTGCTAGATCTAACTTTAAACTCATGGCCTAAAATCTCAAAAACACTCTCTTCTATCGATTCAAACACCTCAAAATTTGAGTATGTTTAGCTCCTTCCAAAAGTCTTCCTTTTCCTTGAAAACAAATCCCAAAAACTTTCTTTTTTTTTTGTGATTTTGAATTTTTTCAATTGTTTATCTTTTGGATTTTGGTTGCTTTGTATTTTTGTGATTTTGATTATGGTTGCGTATTTTTAGTTATGATTTTGATTTTTTTCGATTGTGTATTTTTTTTTATTACTTGTTTTACTTTGGTAAAAAAAAAGGTGACTTGTAGATGGTGTTGAGTAGAGGTCGTGGTGGTGGTTTTTTTATATAGAGAGAGTGAAAGAGTTAAGAATCTAGAGAAAGAATAAGAAGAGAAAAAAATGAACAAAAAAAATTAAGGATTTTATATTGCGAGAAGAAAGGGAGAAAAAAGGAAAAAAGAAAAGAAAAAAAGAGCTAATTAAAAGATGACATGTGTATAGCTTTATGAGAAATCAAAGGTGGTCAAAATAAATAAAATTTATCTTATGGGTTATAAGCCTCGGCCATTACAAGCTATATAACATGATGTTTTTTAGCTTTGGCTTGCTTAGCTTTGACCTTTTTTTTTTTTTTTTTGCTAAGTAGCAACCCATTGAAACTACCATTTTTTAAGCTACAATGCTTCAACTTATAATATATTAAATGATGTATTTGGTCTTATGAAATTTTAAATGTTTATAACTCACTATTTTGTACCATAAACATTGATAAAACTTGAAAAGGCATTGCCATGAATTTTTTCCTTTATTAACAAAATGTGGACTATGATTTAAGGCGTATGTCATGTTGCTCTTGCCTTTTCCTTCTCTAGACAAACATATTGGTTGAAACTAATATAAATCCAACATGTCTAAATGTTAAAAGCTATTGGACAAAAGTCCATTTTTGCGTGTATTCTTGGATTATGAAACTTAGTTTTTGTCTACCTAGGTTGGATGTTGAAATATACAGCATGCATCACAAAGTCACACTAATAGGTTGGTTAAGGATGATACAAGGTATTGAGAAATCAAGTAAACAAAAATAAGACTAAACTTTCCTGAGATTCTCTAGATCAATAGTTATGATTTTTTTAATATGAAAAATTATTTCTTTTAAAATGAATTATAATCATTCAAAAACTAATACTAAATTTATAAAAGATTAATAATTACATCTATAATTATTTGATAAGTTTTAATGAAATAACATAATTATTGAATGAAATAACATAAATTAAAGAAAATAACCCTTTATTTCAATCTCTATAAATAGATATGGTTTCAAATTAATTATCATATTTCTTGTCTCTTACTCTCAAAATAGAAACAACTCTCTTGGCTTTATTTGTTGTATAAAATCTAGTCTAAGATAAAATATTTCTAGTCTTTTTTACGGGTGTTTAGTATTTTAAATTTCACTAGTCTTGTATCTCATAGACTAATCAGCCTTTTTTTCATGATTAGTGAAATAAATTTCAATGAAAATGGCATTTATAGCACGCCTTGAAGTAAACCTTGTAATTTAAAATACGATACAATGACATAATATGAATACGATACAAAAAAGTTATGAAGGTGATACGGTTTAAAATTTTAGTTATAACGATATATGGGTTTAATAAAACCAAAAAAAACATATTTTGTTTTTTCGTGTCAATACAAATTTTAATACTTAATTTTTGTGTAAAATACAACATAAATACATGAATTTCAATATTTTACATGACACGAATATACGAATTATTAGGTCTACCTTAAAGCTTATCTTATTTGTAGTATTATTTTCTTCATTTTGATGCCAGTAATCAACCAACTGACTGAGATATCTTCATCAGCAAAAGACATTGAACAATAGTTCAAACCTAAAAATTGTTAGCTTAAATGTAAATAAGGTTCAAGGGAAAATACCTACTGAACTTAGTTATTTTTCTAGGCTCTGCCTTCTCTAACTTGCCATTAAAAAATTTAAAGCAACAATTTAGGTGCATTTTTTCTTTTCTTTTTTTTTTCTCTGATGTAGAACCACTTTTGGTGGAAACATTCCTTTTGAGCTTGAACAACTTTTCAACTTAATTTTTTTTTCAATTGGCTTCAAACAAATTCTCTGGTATAACTCCTAAACAACTATATAATATCTCATCGATCATTCATTGTTTATAACTGATTACTAATTAGATGGCCAAATCTTTTTTAACGTAGGCATGACCATTCTTAATTTTCAATGGGCAAAACAAGTTTTGGGGGCCTATTATAGCATCAATATAGTCAATTTCTTAGGACTCATACAACTTGATATGGGTATAAATGTTTTGACAATATCAATGCCAAAGAATTTGGGAAGCCTCCAAAATCTACAAGCATTAAATTTTGGTAACAACCAACCCTATTAGAAATTTCGATGACTTAAGTTTTCTCACTTCCATGACAAATTGCACCAAACTAAGTCTCTTATAATTTTTTTCAAAATCATGTGAGATGTGTTTTACTAGATTTAATTGGAAATCTCTATACAAATCTCAATTCATTACATTTGGGAACAAACTACATATTTGGTAGCAACCCAATAGGGATTAGAAACCTTATGGGCTTGGAATAAATCATGCATTATTTGAAAACATATTTGCTAGGGGTATGTTTGGGTCCAAAAGGCAAAATAGGTATTTCTCCCATTAGAAAGTGTTAGCAATAGCCATAGGCATTTTGGATTTTTTGACTGAGCTAGCATGTGAAACTAACCTCGATTCATTGGTCCACGTCACTTAATCACCTCACTAACCTACAGGCTAGACCTTTTTTGATGATGACTTGTCATGCCTTAGTGGATGGTCAACATCTAGCTTAGCTTAGACCTACTAGGTCATCCCTAATACTAAGACTAACCTCGAGTAGCCTAGGTTATCCAAAAACCTTTATCTTGTAAGTATAAATAGCACCATCTAAGTAATATTTATCCATCTTGTTTTTTTACTCTTTTTTCATCACCTTCATATTTTTCTCCTTGACCAATCTCTAACTTGAGCATTAGAACACAAATGTTGGGACCACCTACACCCTTTGTTCTTAATTGCCTTTTTTTTTCTATTTGATTTTAGGCCTTTTAAAGGTAGCTCAACGCCCTTTAAAGGTAGCTCGACACCTAAGCAATGTCCCTGATTCTATTTGATAAATTTCCTAGTTGAAATATCTCCATGTTTAAACAAAAAGAATTGTATGGGAAATTTTTTCTTTTTAGAAAATGAATAGACGAGTTTTTCTCAACCTGAGAGATAATTTGCCAAAATGACCTATACTTGCATGATTGTCACTTTTTATAATGCTTGTAAGTACATAGATCATAATCAAGTAATAGAGTGATGATAGTATAGTATCATTCCTATGAAGACTATAAAATTAAATTGTTGTGTGGATTCAAGTACTAAAGGTGACAAACTAACTCCTTATATCTAAACTAAGGAAAATTGATTTGATTGCAATTGAAAATAAATCAAGAACATGTAAAAACAATATAGGCCAAGATTTCAACATCTAACAGTCACTAGATATCTTCGATTAAGATCAAATAAAATTATATCTAAAGAAAACAATGATGGAAACTTGAATAAAAGAAAGATTTAAAGTTGTTGAAACTTGTAAAAGCATAAAAGAAACAATTGAACAAAAATTACAAAAAATCGAAAGCTTGTAGGAAATAAAAAACTATGGTTGAAACTTATAAATAATTATAAAGAACTAAAAACACAAAAAAAAAAGCTTTAAAGAACTTGTAAACCAAAAACAAAGAAAGCTTGAAAATAAAGAATGCTTATATTGGAATAAAGAAAGAATTTAGAAAATAAAAGCCTTTTGTAATGGCTAATCTGTCACCTTAGCTTGCGTTGTAGGTATTGCTATATAACATGTAGGTAGGTTTGGATTATTGATCATACTAGACCGTTTTTATCCTTGATTGACAGTTTTTAGTAGCATGAGGCCCATCACAAATTTCACAAGACACAAACGGGTTTTGTATAGCATGAACAAGGGCAGTTTGAGATGGGGTTTCTAAGGCTTCAATCTTTTTGGTTAGGTTTTCTAGTTGTGAATTAATGGAATTAAAAGCATCAAGTTCATATACACCAATAGTTTTTTTTTATGTACCTTACATTCCATTCTCCATTGATAATTGTTGGCTACCATCTCTTCAATTAACCATTATGCTTCTTCAGCAGTTTTGCTTTTAATGGCTCCTCCAGCAGCCAAATCTAATGTAGTTCTACTAAATGGTGTGAAACTATTGTAAAATATTTGAATTTGTAGTTATTAGGAGAAACCATGATGTGGACGCTTTCTTAATTAACAGCTCTTTGAATCTCTCCCAAGCATTATAAAGATTCTCACCATCAAATTGTATAAACATAGTTATTTCATTCTTTAGCTTGGCTATTTTGACGGGGTGGAAAGAACTTGGCAAGGAACTTTTACACCAAATTATCTTAAGTTGTGATTGATCTAGATCGTAAAGAGAATAACCAACTCTTTGCCTTGTTCTTGAGAGAAAAAAGAAAAAAAATCTTAGTTTAATAACATTATCTAAAATACCATTATATTTAAAAGTATCACATAACTCAAGAAAATTAAATAAGTGGAGATTTGGATCATCTCTTGATAATCTTCCAAATTGTATAGAAGTTTAAACTATTTGAATAATAGAAGGCTTGATTTCAAAGTTATATGCTTGTATGGTTGGCCTTCTTATGGATGGCTGAAAATCATCAATATTAGAGACAACATAATCCCTCAGTGTCCTATGACCTTCATTGTTTGCTTTCGCTATTTGGATTGCTGTAGGTGATATTGTTTACTCTTTTCTCAAATGTCTAAAAGTTCTTTCAATTTTGCTTCCAAGTGAAACGAGGTCAACACTTCTAAATCTGCGCATACATACAAAGAAAAAGATCAAAATAATTTAAAACAAATAAAAGTAAATGTTTAGATTACAAGGGAGTAGAAAATTTTTATTGATATTGAATCAAACACCGTTATAATCCTCAACACCTATGTCCAAAACTTGATTGCTACTTTTTATAATGCTTGCAAGTGCATAAATTATAATCAATTAATAGAGTGATGAAAGTAAAGTATCATTCCCACAAGAATTATAGAATTGAATTGTTAGGTGGATTCAAGTACCAAAGGTGACAAACTAACTCTTTATATCTAAACTATAAAAAATTGATTTGATTGTAATTGAAAATAAATAAAAAACATATAAAGAACAATATAGGCCAAGATTTCAATATCCAACTGTCACTAAAAATCTTGGATTAAGACTGAATAAAACTAGATCTAAAGAAAATGATGATTGAAGCTTAAATAAAAGAAAGAGTTGAAGTTGCCAAAACTTGTAAAAGCATAAAAGAAACAATTGAATAAAGATTGCATAAAATCCAAAGCTTGTAGGAAATAAAGAACTATGGCTAAACCTTTTAAAGAATAATAAAGAACTTAAAAATAATAAAAAAAAGTTTTAGAGAACTTATAAACTAAAAAAAAAAAAATCTTGAAGATAAAGAATGCTTATCCTAAAATAAAGAAAGAATTTGAAAAACAAAAACTTTTTGTAATGTCTAATTTGTCACTTTAGCCTATTAATAAGAAGCTAAAAAACTAAATAAAAGAAAGAAGAAGAATTGTGTATAGTGAAAGTTTGGGCTATAGGGTAAAGATAAAGGTTACAAGTCAATTTCAATCCAAACTCTAATGAAAGAGAGTTATCTTAATCCATGAGAAGTTGATCGAATGTGGGATATTTGCTTCTTGAATTGCATTAGCCGAATATGCTTCTTAAAATTCATCTTAGACGTTCATCACGCCTGATTTTACAATCTTGAAAAGTTTCGATTAAGCTTGCATTATCAAGACCTCGTAATTGCTTTCATCCAAACTTTTAAGATTAGTCTTGCAAAAGTGATTTTGAAATATAACTCTTTAACAATTAATTAAAGAGTCATGGTGCAATAAACACTCTTTTGGCCAAATATCATAGAGTTCTTCCTTAAATAAAAGTCTTCAAATATCTCACATGCATGTAGGAGTCCCCTTCGATTTAGGAAAATCGAATGCTTGTAAGAGTCTAAGTACCATTAGGATTCTTACTTCAAGCTGAATTTAGAAAACCTACTTTAAGTAAAATACAGTTGCATCCTTAATATGCATGGTTGAACATTACAAGATTTGATCTTGTCTTAATCTTACATGGACTTTACAGGAAAATGAAAAAATCCTACTCCAAGTAGAAAAACATAAAAATCAAGAAAACAAACATTAAATGCACCAAATTCAAGCAAATTTTAAAATTTTTCAACCAAATTGATCTTGTAAATCTTTATATATTTTAGTGCTATCACTGCATTTTTAGGTGACTGCATTTACTTGGAAGGATTGAAACTTTCACAAAATCATCTTTTTGTCATGATGCCTAATGAAGTTATCAATCTTGATTCATTTTTAATAAGTGTTAGCTTAGCTTCAAATAATTAACCAAATTATTGCCACCAAAGGTGGAAATCTGCAAAATAAAAAATTTCAATAAATTGGATGTATCAAGAAACAAACTTTATGGAGAATTCCAAGCTCTCTTGAAAATTGTTTGATGCTGAAAGAGCTTTTCTTGTAGGAAAAACTCTTTTGAAAGAGCTATTCCTCCTCATTGAGCAAATTAAGAAACTTGCAAGTTCTTGGTCTTTCCGACAATAATTTGTCAATGCAAATACAGAATTTCTAGGTGAACTTACTCTTCTCATAAATCTAAACTCATTCTTTAATAACTTTGAATGCAAAGTACTAAATAAAAGATTTTCAATAACATCATTGCATTCTTAGTTTTTGGAAATAATTAGTTATGTAGAGGAATTAAGCCATTGTAATTGCTTGCTTGTTTTACAGAAATTACAATGAAATGGAAGAATTTTCCAATGATTTTCAAAATAACTAAAGATTATTGATTAAGTTTTAACCTTAATTAAAAAGAAACTAAATTGAGCTACTTGATTGCACTAAAATTTTAACATTTTATTACACTTTTTTAGGGTATTTTTTAGTGAATATTTGCTTGTTCTTTGAGAAAATTGGCACAAAAAAACTCCTAAATGCATAAATATTCAATGTATAGGTAAAAAATATAAGAAAAGCTTAGAGCGTTTGGACTCATTGTAGATGTATTTTGATGCAAAAAGCTTTGAAAGTCCAAAACGAGTGTGCATGTGCTATATTACCATTCATAGAGATTTTCTTACTTTTTTTCCTCTATGATTTCCTTAGCTTACTTGAGCTTAATGGAACTGTGAGCATAGTTGAACTTTATTTCAAGCTTTAATCTTCATATTTTTCATAAAAAAATATCATTTTTAGCTCATTAGTGCTTTGCTACCTTTGTAGTGTGGTTTGTAGCCATCTTTGGAGCAAAAAATTTTTTTAGAATTTTTCATGCACCAATTGACAACTAAATGGTCTATATTTGGTTGGAAATTAAAGGAGAAAGTAGTTACAAGTTGGCACCAAAAATTAGAAGCAAAAATTCAATGCAAGTCGTGTGATACACTTAATGAATGATGAAAGCTTATGACGCCACTTTTTGGATTCAAAAAGGAGCAAATATAGCTGCTTGTTGACAATTTGGAAGCTTTTTATTGGATAATTTTGACTTTTTGAAGCTTACAAGATCAAAGGAAGAAAGCTTGACGTGAAGTGAAGCAAAGAGAAGCAAACAAGAAGTTAAAAGAGATAGTTAGATGAGTTGGAAGACTCTAGAAGATGTAGCTATTTAGCTAGCATTTTTCTACATTTTCATTAGTTGAACCACCTCACCTTTGTCCTATAAATAAGAAGGTTGGCTAGATGTTTTTGGAGAGTTTTCTAGACTTTTCCATTTTTTAGTTTTTTAATTTTTAGTACTTTACTTTCTTATCTCTCCAAACAATTTCCTTTTTCTTCTTTTAGAACGCTATTTGGGGAGAAAATCTCTTTAATTTTTTAGCAAAATTTACTTTTTTTACCTTTTTTTTTTGCATGCAATTTAAGATTTTTCAATAAAAAGTTTAAGTTCTTTAAGATTTCTTGTTTAATTCATGTATTTTCATTGATTATTCAAATATGTTTGGCAGATTTTTCATATGGGATAGTGTGATTTTTCCATTGGATTTTGATCAATTTTAAGGAGTTTCAATCCATTTTTTTTTTATTCTTGATTCATACCTCTACAAATCTAGAAAAGATCACACTTAAATTTATTCTACAAATTTCCAAATTTTTTTTTAAAATTTCAATTAGATCTAGAAGCTGAGTTAAAACTGGAATAAGTGACAACACTTCAAGACTCTTCTCTCCTAGTTGGGCAATTGGTTTACTCTTTTCTCACTTTGTACCTCTTGATTCATATGTTTTCTTGTTTAGATTCATTTGCTTTCATATAATTTCATGCACTGCAATTTTGTTTGGATCAATTTCTTGTAATTTCTCTATTTTTACTCTATCTTGCACTTGGTTTTTGATGTACCTCAATGAGCTTAGTTTTTATTGCTTCTTATGATTTCTTTGTTGATTTAGGTAATAAACTTGTAGATCTAGATTACTTTAGCTCAGTTTAAGTTCATTTAACTTGTAAAAGCTTTTCTTCATGTTTGATTTTTCTATATTTGAATTTCACTTTCTGTTTTCACTTTTTTATTGATTTTTACAATTTTGCTTCTTTAATTGCATTTTGAATCTATTTTGATCTTAGTTCACTCACTGTTTTTTCAATTTACAATTGTTTGGATCAATTTCTAAGAAATTTCTAGATGTTTCTTTTGTTAGAAGTTGAAAGGTAATTAAAATAGTTATTTTTCAGTTATGAGTTAGTTATTTAAGTTTAACTCTTTCAGCTATTGTTTTGTTTGTTAATTGAACTTATTATTTTTGGTTCTTTAGATTAGTTTTACATTCAAATCATGTTGAGTTCAATCCATGATACTTTAGCTATTGTTTTAGTTAATATTCCTATTTGCTTATTTTACATGTTGAAAATATACTTCTTGCTAAAGTCATGTATTGTTCATGGTTTTATTCAATTATTCTTGTTAGTATAGCTTTGTATACACCTTTTTATTGAATCAACTTTAAAAGGAGTGTGGGGATAATAGAAACTTAGGCTAAGTCTTCTTTAGCTAATCCTTACGGGATGATATCTTGACCTTTAATTATTATTATTACTTAAATGATTTATGTGCTTGCAAAAAATTGCCTAATCATTATTAAAGAGCTTGAATAAGTTCTATGACTAAAAGAATTAATTTTAAGCATGAAAAAAATTAAAGAGAAGCCTTATAATATAGGTAGTCGATTGTCATGCACTATAAAAGTGTACAAAGTTTCAATACATTTTTGCAAAATTTTAACAAAAGGAATAGTTGATTGCCAATTCTAGGGTAATTGACTGCTATGGCTAAAAATCAATCTAATCAATTTCTTATCCTAAGGCAATTAATTGCTAAGGCTAGAGAGTCTTTTGTTTTAGAAGATAACTAAGGTAGTTGATTGCCAAGATTAGAGAAGTCGATTGCCCTAGAGCTAGAAGCATTAATGTAATATGAGAGAAGTCAATTACCTTATTGCCTTATTTCACATACTATTCTAGAATTGAAAATTACAAAGGGAAAGTCAACTACCCTAAAAGTGGAGTCAACTGCTCTCATTAAAAATTTGTACTTTTTTAAAAAATGAAAAGTGGTTTCTTTTAGAATGAATCATTTTTATTCAAATGATCTTCAAATGAATAATTGCATCTATAATTATTCAAAAAGGTGTGTTTCTAATAAAAATATGTGATGTTTGATTTAAACAATACAATCAAAGGTCAAAATTCTTTTCTTCCTCCCATTTCATTCTCAAATAGAAGGCAAGTGTCTTTGACATTGTTTGCTATAGAAAAAATTGTTCAAAAAAAGGTATTTCTCACATCAAAGGTTTTAGTGGTTTGAAATCACAAGTGAAGGTGATCTAAAACAAGACTTCATTGCATTTGAAAGACATTTTAGTTATCCTTTTTGCATATCATAACTAGTAAAGATGAAATAAACTTTAAGAAAAATAACATTTATAGTATGTCTTGAAATCATTTTCATTTCACATTGAAGGCTCCATCTTTGGTGCATGACAAGACATAAAAGAAGATAATAATTGGTTCACAAGTTGAAGTTCATTATTGTGTGATTACAAGCTTTGTACTACATTAACTATCTTTTCATTATATTTTTACAACATGTTTGTTCTATTCATTATTTTGTTCTTGGCATGTCTCTTTGTAATCAACTAATTAATCAACCTGTTAAAAAAGAAAGAGGGTTTTTAGAGGTAGATCCATCTTAAGATTTAAAGTGTCCATGGACACCTCTAAAATGGTAAAAAATAAAAAAAAAATTTATTTAAAACACTTCTAAAATTTTTTCTTATACGCCCTAAAAATTTTGATATACTATAAGTGGATACACTTAAAGAAAATATCTTGTATCCACTTCTAAAGGGTTTGCTTTGCCATTAGAGAAGAAACATCTAAAACTTTCCTACACGAAACTCCTTATGCTTTTCAACCAACTTACATGGTAAGGGAAGATACGATTATGTCTATAAAGGGTTTCTAAATTATGATGATCAAATAGTTGGTGCGAAAATACTTAATCTTCAATAGGGGGTGCCAACATTACTTTCAAGACTGAATGTGAAGTCCTAAAGGAATGGCTTTCAAAGGTTTAGTGTTTGAATTTAGACTAAAAGGGATTTTAGAAAGTTGGTTATATCCAAGTTCAACTAAGCCTTAAGACTCAAAAAGCTTGAATCTAGTTTAAAGACTTAATATAGCTATTTATGTTGCATCAGCATTGGATTATCTTCATTCCTAATTTGATAAGCTAATTGCCCATTATTATCTATAGCCGATAAATGTTTTTCTTGATAGTGACTTTATTGCCCATGTAAATGATTTTAACCTAATAAGGTTTCATTTAATGACCACCAACCAATCTATTACAGACTGAACCAGTTGCAATAGGATGTGCTAGTAGCTCTTGAGTCTAATAATGCCAACCTATCTAATGGTTTTTTTTTTTTTTTACATTTTTGTTAAGTTTGTAAATACCAAGATTAGTTATAAAAAGCCTTAATGGTAGGATTAGTTACAACCCAACTGAATCACTATCTATGGGAGAATATTTAGTAAGAGTAAAATTGTAAAAGACTCATTTTGATATCAATACAATTCCTAAATCTTCTTTACTCATTTTTTACTTTTTCTTTCTATCCTTTTCTCAATTACAACTGAGCAGATTCTTTGAGCTTTTGCATCAACTCATTTTTTTACATATTTTATTGGCTTGTATCATTTGATTTCAGAGCCACAATCATATTAGCGACTAAGTTAGACAGTAAGCTAAGGGAATAATTACAAATGGAATTACAAGTTGGATTGAAAAAAATAAAAGTTGACCTGAGAAAAATGTTTAGTGGGCTTTTAAGTGAGATGATTCATGCATGGTGTGAAGATCAATGATATGTTATAACTTAACATACCAATATACCAGTCAATAAAACTTAGGTTTGAGATGCACCAAATTTTAGTTGTTGGATCCACTATCTTAGAGAACCCAAGTGACCCTGAACAACTGTTAAAGGTTCAGGAGCTTGATAGCCAACCCATTATTAAAGAATCATTCCTAACAGATAATGATCACGAAAAAAAAAAAAAAACCTAAGAATCATGACAGCCACTACTAATATCTATTCTTTTTATTTGTTTGTTGATTTCTTAGGGTATATTAAGCCTTCTTTTTCAATTGTTAGATACTCTAATTTTAGGTTTTTTATATTAAAAATGAGGCAAACCTCTGCTATTGGAAATAGATTTAAGACTATTGAGATTATACATGATAGAAATTTGGTTAGGCCTTGCTTTTTTAAGATTGTTGATGCTTGTGTGATGTTTGAAGGAGTTTATCCAAAAGTGTTTGTGATTGGTTATAAGTTATTTATAGTTTGTGATCCTTACGAGTTCAGGCTTCTAATGATGGGGAAGAGCCAGTGTAATGGTCCGAAAGCTATTTCATATGTGTTAATTATTGCTAGAAGTATTATGTCATATGTTGTTAAGCAATTTTGTTTGACACCTATTAGGTTGGCCTTTGTTTGTAAGAGGTGTAATGGCCTAGACCTATTGTTTAAAGAGCTTTGGCATGAGGTAGTTCCACTATTGATTGCTATTCAAAAGCTTCAATCTTAATACTAACAAGAACTATCTCTTTACTTTGAGGGAACTACTATCAGAGTTAAGTTGGAGAATGACTCTACAATTTTTGTACTATTTGATGCTCACACCATTAGTCGTGTTTCTCCACACTTTTATGGCCAGCCCTTAACTCATTCTTTATGGGCAATTGCAAAAGTACTTGATGCTAAAAAAACTCTAAATATCATAAATGATATTTTTTCAACTTATAAAAACTAAGGTCATTCTACTTTGTTGAAACGAACAAAAGATCAAATTAGAACCACAAAGCAAGTTAATGATGTACTAATTGTATGCAATGATTTGAAGTTGGACTACTTTATGATTATTGGTGGTGTAACATCAAACAATACAAATGTTGTTCAATTTGCTACAATAGTTGCTGAAGCTAATTGGTTAATAAGATCAATGCTAAGTTCATCAGCAACTTCTACATTGATGTTCTTTTGAAAATAATGAGTTTTCACCTTTTCTCTCTTATCAGAGCTTAAAAGTATTATGTTAAGAACTGGTTTGAGGATTCTCTTATGCTCTATGTTTCAAAAATAATTTTTCTTTTGATAAGGTTATGTTTTTTGCTATTGCTTGTGTTTTTTTCTAACAAAGTTTCATTTAGTTTGAAAGTCAGATTCATAGGTATAAGCTATGCCTCTGGTAAGAAGAAAAACTTTTACACTGAGTGTACAAAAGTCTATTATGATGGTGGAAAAGAAGCAGGAAACTATTTAGAACATGCCCTGCGATAACACATATGCATAGATTATTTAGAAGTATGTGAGTTCTTGGTTGGTTTTTGAAATAATATGCATGATACCATTCGAATTTGTTCAAAATATCCTATTTAAGACATTTCACTTGTTGGACTTATTCAATATGTTTCATCTTTGGCATCTCTATAAGATTTGTGCTTACATTTTCAAATTAGAGAAAGGCCAAAAGTACTACTTTTGGGTTTGATATAAAAAACTTATTAGTGTTACATCTTTTGTTGTTCATTATGCTGGATGGCTCTTTTATATGATTGTTGCACGATATCATGATTCGATAAGAACATGGATTGAAACATATATTGGAGACAATTGACATACTACGCAAGATCGAGAGATGACCACAAACATTTTTTACTAGCTCAACTTTGGATTGGTAGCATGTTTGATTAGTAGCATGACAATCTTGGTTGTTTATGGAACTAACCAAACTAGAAGATTTAAGGATACAATTCAAGCTACTTCTAGCTTGGCTCGTAAACCTAATTGTCTCACCGGTTGTAAGATTAGATACTTGTCTATGAATAAGGTATACTTGTTTCATGAGGTTTCTAATTACTTACTTTTACAGCTTGTATATGATTGTACTAAAATTTTAGTATTTTATCATATGTTTTTAGTGTAATTTCTATTGAATATTTATTTTTCTTTTGAGAAATTTGGTAAAAATACTCTTAAATGCATAAATATTCAATCTGTAGGTAAAAATATGAAAAATGAGAAAACTGGGAGCTTTTGGACTCATTTTGGAAGAAATTTGGTGCAAAAAGTTATGAAATGTCAAAACTAGTGTGCTTATACTTTTATTGCCATTTATGAGAGATTTTCTTATACTTTTTTTTATAATTTTCTTAGCTTACTTAAGCATAATTAAACTTTATTTCAAGTTTTAATTTTCATATTTTTCATTTGAAAATGTCTTTTTTAGTTCACTAGTGCTTTGTCACCTTTGTAATATTTTTGCATGTGCTAGAAAGTTGATTTGTGTATCAGTGTGGGTTTGAGGCTATAATTAGAGCTAAGAATTTTATAGATTTTTTAAAAACTTTTCATGCATATATGGACAACTAAATGATTTGTATTTGGATGAAAATTGAAGGAGGAATTAATTACTAGTTGGCACCAAACATTGGAAGAAAGGATTCAATTTAAGCCATGTGATGCATTTGGTATCATGATCAAAGCTTGTGGTGCCATTTTGAGGATTCAAAGAGGGATCAAATGCAACTGCTTAATTGGTAATTTGAAAGCTTCCCATCAAATATAATTTTATGCAACTGCTTAATTAGCAATTCGAAAGCTTTTCATTATATATAATTTTGACTTTTTGGAGCTCACAAGATAAAAAAAAAAAAAAAAGGCTTAATGTGAGGTATAGCAAACAAGGAAGCAAGATAAATAAATTGAAAAGATCTAGAAGAAGTGGCAACTGAGTTAGATTTTTCCTGCATTTTAATTGGTAAACCATCTTTCATTTTTCTTATAAATCAAAAGGATTGGTCGGGCCATTCAAGAGACTTTAGATATTTTTCCATATTTTTCTTTTTTTGTATTTACTTTCATTTCTTTCCAAATAGTTTCCTCCTTGTTTTTTTAGAGAGCTATTTAGGAGAAAATTGCATTTATTTTCCAACAAAATTTACTCTTCTTACTTTTATTTTACATGCAATTTAAGATTCCTTCAATAAAAGTTCATGTTCTTTAAGTTTTCAAGTTAAATTTGATGAATTTTCACTTGAATCTCAATTCTGTTTGACAATTCTTGATTTTGACCTATGTGCGACTTTTTTTTTGGATCTTAATCAATTCTTGCGAGTTTCAATCCTTTTTTTTTTTTTGTGGATTCTTGATTCATAGTTCTACAAATTTGGAAAAGATCACATTCAAATTTTTTCTACAAATTTTCAAAAAATTCCTCAAAATTTCGGTTAGATCTAGAAGTTAAGTTAAAGCTTAAGTTGTGACAATACATCAAGTCTTTTCTCTCCTAGCTGGTATTTGGTTGCTATTTTCTCACTTTACACTCTTTAATTCACGCATTTACTTGTTTAATTTTATTTGATTGCCTTCAAGCATTTCAATTATGTTTGGTTGGATTTTGCGCAACTACTTTATTTTTACTCTTTCTTGCATTCAGTTTGTGATCTACTTCAATGAGCTAAGTTTTTTATGGTTTTATGCAATTTTTTTGTTGATTTAGATAGTAAACGTGTAGATCTAGATTGTTTTAGATCAGTTTAAGTTCATTCCATCTATAGAGTTGTAGATCTAAATTTTGCTTCAAGAATCATTAGTTTTCAAATTTCAATTGCAACTTGCGATTTTCAATTTTTTTTGTTAAATCTTGAGATTTCTTTCCGTTGTTTGCACTTTAATGCTATTTTGATTCAAGTTTACATGTTGTTTTTGCAATTTACAGTTTGTTTGGATCAATTTCTAAGAAGTTTCTAGATGTTTTTTTGTTAGAAGTTTCAAAGTAGTTAAATTCAGTTACTAGTTAGTTATTTTAGTTTATGTCTTTTAGCTACTATTTTGTTTGAAAATTGAACTTGTTATTTTTGTTTCTTTAGATTCATTTTACATTAAAAGCATGTTGAGTTCAATTCATGATACTTTAGCAACTATTTTAGTTAATTTTTCTAGTTTGCTTATTTTACATGTTACAAATTTACTTCTTGCTAAAGTTATGTATTGTTAATGGTTTTATTCAATTGTTCTTATTAGTCTAGCTTTGCATACACCTTTTGATTGAATCAACTTTAGAAAGAGTGTGGGAATAATAGGTAATTAGATTAAAAATTCTTTAGCTAATCTTTATGGGATGATATCTTAACCTTAGGTCACTATTATTACCTAAATGATTTATATGCTTGCAGAAAATTCAGATTCAGTCTCAAGGATGAAAATTGAATATTTTTAGCTAAAAAAAGATGCCATCCTACATAATGAAATACCTATAGATTTTTACATCTTTGTCATTAATGCCATGGAACTATTGGTTCTAAAAAATGGAGTTGAATCAGTTGTTGGAAAGGTAAAAATAAGTGATTTTTGTGGTGAGATAGGATACCTTAGTATCGATCACTTGTTAGCTTGATTTTACAAGGTATGTGGGGAATGACACAAACTCATTTGCTATGGGGTTGATAATCTATTTTCACAATAACTATAAGTATATAGATCGATCAAGTAATAAAGTGATAAGTATTCAAGTATTGACTTACATAGGATTATAGATTGTAATGTTGGTGGATTCAAGTACCAATGGTGAAAACCTAATCTTTTATATCTAAACAAATGAATACTAAAGTGGGTTGCAAAACAAATTAAGAAAGCAATGTAAAAGGATTATAGGCCTAGATCTTTACTCCACCAACTGTCACTTGGCAAGTAAAAGAGGTGTGGCCAAATATAACTAAAAGAAATAAAGATTGCTTTTGAAAGCAAGGAAGAATAAGTGAAGATCGAAAGCTTGTATAACATAAATCAAGAATGCATAATTCAAAACTTAAAAGAAAGAATATGAAACCTAAACTTGAGTAAAAGAGAAGGTGATTGCCGAAACTTGTAAAGCATAAAAAAGTTGTAACCAAAACTAATTAAAGAGAAAATAGCTACAAACTAGATCTTGAATAGGAAGAATTCTTGTATTAAAAGAAGAATATAAGAAAACAATTATATAGAAGAAAAGAATTTTAGAAAATAACTTTGTTAGTAACAAATTTGTCTCTTAAGGCAATGACTAAAACTTAAGAAAAACTAAAGAAAAGACTAAAAAAAAAAAAGAGAAGAGATGAGAAGAATGGGATCATGAACAAGGGAAATGACCTTGTTGTTTATAGGCATAGGTTCAGCCATAAGGGGTAAAATTACAAGAGTTTGACTTCTATCTAAATGTTAAAGGATAAAGTTTATCTTGATCTCTAAAGAACTTTGACCGAATGGGAGTCTTAGTTCTTGAAGAAGCTTGGTTGAGTATGCTTCTATATAGTTCATATTGGCCTTTGATCAATCTTGAAATCCATCATGCTTTAATCTTCATCCTTGATTTGGTTAAGGTAGGATTACAAGATAAGGTGATTGAATTCAATCTAAATTCCTTTAATTCAAATAGGAAAAGTCCTTTCTTTATCACAATTCTTCAAAAGATACACAAAAGAGTCTTCCATGCATGAAAACGTCTTTGGCCGAATAGGAGAGTGTCCATGTGAGCTTGAAATGGCTTGAAGTCTTCTTGGAATTTGACTTAGCTAAATGGATATGGGAGAGAGAGTCCTTGTGATTGCAAAACTTCATCAAATGTGCACTATCATTTTTTTTGCATTTTAATTGGCCAAATGGTTAAGTTTTTGTGTAAGTCAAACACTTCAAATCTCCTTGAATCTTGCTATAGCCGAATGCGAGTGATATGGAAGTGTCCTTGTGCATGTAAACTCCTTCTTGGCTACTATCTTCCTTGCATGGCCAAAAGTCATCTTAACAAGCTTCATGCATGGAATGGTCAAAAAAGGTTCAGCTACTATCTTCCTTGCAACCCATGCAATCCATAGGTGGAATTGGTCAAAGAAGGTTCGGCTACTATCTTCCTTGCAGGGCCAAAAGTCATCTTGCATGCATGGATTGCATGGGTTGCATGATTTCACATCCCATGGCCTTAAAACCTAAAAATCATGAAAACAGCATTAACAATACCCAATTCAATCAAAATTTTCAAATTTAGCATCTATTTTAACTAGCAAAATCATTATATTTTTAGGTACCATCAGGTGCCCTATGCATAATAGTACCATGGTGGATTATACGTGGAGTGTTGGTCAGACACTTTTTGGACCATATTCAGAGATGCACATGGTGGGGATAGAAATCTCCTTAAAACAAAAGCAGCATGTTAAGTTCATACAGAGACGGCACCTATTCAGATAATGTTCTTTTAATGATCTTGAATCTGCAACAGGGTCTTGCAGAAGCTAAGAAGAAATTTTCTGTGAAGAAACTTGAGATGTCTCAAAGTCCTGATGCACTCGACGTTTAGTTTTCTTTTTGTCTTTTTCCATTAGCTGTGTTGACCAGATGACAAAGCTGATCTAAAAGCATTTTATCCAACATCAGTCCCTGAAATTGTACATGCCATTCTCTTTTTCTGGGTTGCTCGAATGGTTTTGTTGAGAATTAAGTTGGGACATGACGTTAACTTCCTAGGCACAGTGGATATAAAGCTTTCCAGGTTGCAGTTTGTGAAGCCAACATTGAAATAGCCAATTTCTTTTTGGAGCAAGGTGCTGATATTCACAAAATTGCTGGCCATCGATGGACCCCAAAAGAGCTAGCTGTACAATAAGGACTTGAAGAAATATGAATGATATTCGAAAGAAGCAAAGAAATGAAAACTCCATCAATTATGCCTAGTTCTGGGAAGCAGGAGACAAGTTACCTTGGAAGGTTTTATATGATTTACAGTAGTTTTCTTTTTCTTTTGCTCCTTGAGGACAAAGATCTTTTTAGGGAGGGTGTATTGTTAAAGGCCGAATCAATTGAAATAGAAATGGGCTTATTAGCTCATAAGTCCAATAATGTGAGCCCATCGAATGGATGTTGCTTTACATCTCTATTAAGTTCGCTAGTACCAAGATTAGTGGTAAGGAGTCTTAATGGTGGGACTAGTTACAACCCAGTTGAGTCACTATCAGTGGGAGAATATTTAGTATGAGTAACGATTATAAAGGACTCATTCTGATGTCAATACAATTCTTGAATTTTTTCTACTCTTCTTCTGCTTCTTCTTTCTCTCCCACTCTCAATTATCGCTGAGCAAATTCTTTAAGCTTTTGCATCTGCTCATTCCCTTACGTATTCTATCGGCCTGTATCACAACACATTAATGGCCAAAGCAATTTGATTGGGATAAGATAAGAGGAACTGTGGGATATGTTCCAACAGGTAATTCCCTCCTCTGTTAGTTCTTACTTCCTGCAAATTGACTTTATATGACCTTTAACATTACTCGTTTAATTTATCATCAAGTTGATACATTTTGCATTTGATCTTCATCTTGATGATGCTGGCACTTTCTTGAAATGTTTGGAATTGCATAATATGATATATAGGAAAGGAAATATCGACACTTGATGTTTACAGCTACGGCATCCTTTTAATGGAGAGCATGTTTACAAGAGACTTGAGCCTACATGATTATGTGAAGACGGCACTGCTTGAACTTGGGCCTACATGATTATGTGAAGACGGAACTGCTTGATCGTCCGATGTAGATAGTTGATCCTTTGCTCAAGTTCGAAGATGGAGTCTCAAACCAAACTAGCCAAAGCAGCGTAGGCATAAGCATTGGGAACATCTGCATTGGAGTCATATGCTCTGCTGATTTGCCAAGAGAACGAATGAACATCAGAGATGTGCTGCTGATAGAGCGTCACATTGCTAGAAATATGCTTCTTGGAGACCATAGGAGAAGAGAAAGACTGAGATTAAGAAATACTAGTCAGTAGCAGCTTCAGTCCATTATAGAAATCCTTACTCATCCATATTGATAATAAGGTTATCTTCAGGCAGATGAGGGAGATTATTCTGAGCCACTTACTACAAGAATGTAAGAAAGATCTTTGGAGTGGAGGAGATTATGAGCTGCGATGGAGGGTTAGAAGAGGCTGCTGTGGTGTCTGGAACATGGAAAGGTGTTAAAAGTATATAGGATCTTTGGCTCATCGTTGAGAAATAGGGTCTTGGACTTGTGTTCAGAGATGCAATTAATGCAAGAAGTTAATAATGAGATGGAGATGCAAGGCGTCTCCATCGTCAATATTTTTATAAATTAAAATATTATTCAGACATCTATTTTGTGACACTAATTCCATATACTGAGTCTAATTTATACTTAAAATCTGTTGTGGATATCAAAATATAAATTGGTTTATAATGTAAAACATGCAACATTCGATATATCTACAGGGCAAACCAGCTTAATCAAGATGTTATAAAAGTTGTTATTAATTGTTTACACCATGTCTGATCGTTAATGTAATTCCAATGTCATCTTATTATAATCACAATATTTACTATTTAGAGTATCTTTCAGGCCTTTGAACCGAATTTGATAGGTTTTTAACCGTCTTTAGCTGCCAGAAAACCTGGGAATGAGAACGATGGAGGATTATATGTTACACTTTCGTCACACCACTAGCAACTATACTCCTAGCCTCACATCTAGATGGAATCCTACAACTTACATGAATGAAGTGAACAAGCCAAATGATTAAAAATGAATCATTGACTTCTTTCAGCTTTCCTAGTCAAGAGAGTCAAGAGGTAGGAAGAAGCTTGTATCAATATCAGCACCTTCTCTAGAACCTTCACCTAGCTATCTGATTCATTCTATAAGAAATTGGTATCCTACGAGCATAGGATGATCAAATCCTGTTGAAATGGAGAAATATTTCAATCCCATGGGATAGTATTCCGAGTTTCATACTTCATTTATATGTTTCCTAGGTTACCTCTAATTCAAAATATATATATTTTTTGTTCTAAAATTGTAATATTAAGTGTACAATGCTATATTGAAGGACAATTCCAACCAAGGACAAAACAATCATCCTTCTCAACATTTAAATATTTAACCACATACAAGCATATTGAAGTTTCAAATATTTCCAAATTACAAAGGAAGCTGCTAGCACATTGAAGTTTGTAACTAATAAAGAACACGCATATTTATCATAAATATGCGTAAGTTTCTTTCTTCCCTCCATTTTTTTTTTCTATTTCACAGTTACAACTAGTGATATTGTGGACCTCACCTTGTTCGAACAAGTTCAAGTGGGAGAGTTTCCATTGCTGTCTGAAATTTAAAAAGATAGACTTAGATACAGCAAAAAGCTTTGATATGGAACAGAAGCCTGGAATAATGCTTACCCATAGTCTTGGAGTTATTGGATCAGATTTTGGATGTAATCTGGACAACTCAGACTGAAAGCTGATGACTACAGCAACTTTGAATTCAATGGAGAATGGACTGCACAGTGCATTTCAAAACAAATATATATTTAAAACAAAGTTACAATAATGGTATCACTTGACACATCTATTATGATGAAAAAATGTGAACATATAATTCTCGATGCATGCTTAAACTTATTGATAAATTATCCAAGATTCCTCTAGCCATTTTATTGAATTGTCAATTTTCCCTTCTTTTAATTGCAAAAGTGTATTTCTATGAACTTATTGATAAATTAACCAAGATTTTCCTAGCGATTTTATTGAATTGTCAATTTTTCCTTTTTTTTTTAATTGCAAAAGTGCATTTCTATATAAATTCATTGGCATCTGGAACTCTACTGTGAATTTGTATACAGAAGGTTCAATTTATCAAGGTAAAATAACTCTGTATAACAGATTAACAATGACCATAGTGACAATATGTAAAGGTTAACATGACTTTAAAATATTAATATTACTAGGGTCTGGAAGGGAAAAAAAAAGTTAAGCTAGAAAGAAATTTGGATGATGAATTGGCAAGAAAGGGTAATAGGAGATGTATTACAATCAGAACAATCTTTAAGGGATTATTACTGCTTAGATTAGAATGTTTAAAATCATTTATATATCAAATTCCTCTCCTTTAAAATATTTTTATGCCCACAGCCAGATATGACCCAAGCTTACACTCCCCAAGCTCCCTCCAGATAGAGGGAAGCATAATGCTAGGGTAAGGGCCTGATTTCTCCATTTATAAGTTCGCATAAATTTTGTAACCTATCTTTCATGAAAGATTTGACAGCTAACAAAACCATGCTCCCAGGAAAATTAGGTAAAGTCTACAACTGGGTTGGATATTTACTCATTATAGAATTATACCATGCAAAGGAAAAATGCCTCACCCAGATATTAAGGATGGACCATACTGACGCAAAAGGCCTATATCTTCAAGAAGGAAAAAAATGACACAGAAGATACTTTTTTTTTCATCTAAATTTGTCAGTTTTGCAGCCCTTTTTGGGGCAAGATATTACAACAGCAATCAGCATCTGCCAAATTTCCATGTCTTAGGTTTTCAGCTAATTTACCTATAACTAGGGTCCCCCACATCTTGAAAATAAGCAGATGCATTATTTGTAAAAAGGGTCGAATATCCTATTAACATAGAAAGCAGACAGTACAATATCGTAATTATCCAGTTAGCATACCAAAAAGTTCTCTATAGTTTATTTAAGATTTTCATTTTGGAATCATATTAAATGATGCAAATTTGATCACAGGTTAGTTGCAAATTTTACTAGATTAAACACACAAACACATGCACACATTTGCAACTCACCCAGCTAAGACAGTTGGACAAGTAAAAAGACGAGGGAGTACAACATATATTGGCAGAGTCATATTACGACAGACATCTCCATCTGCTATCTAGAAAAGAATGAGTGAAAGAAGTTAAATGATACATCAACTGATTTTTTCTTTTCAGCCAATATATATAAGATGAATTAAAAGAGTTACACTGGGTGTGAAAATTTGCACCTGTGTAGTCTGTATCAAAGAGGTTTCAGTGATGATTTTTTCACCAAGAAGAATTGACTCTACACGAAGTAAGTGAATGTCAACGGAACAAATGGGAAGTGTAGATGCTTCCACTGTTAATTCTCCACTGAGAGGTTCAAGCATCGAACATTGTGTGGATATTCTTCCTGTGATGCGAAAGCCACCTATTCAACCAAACATCTAGTCAGCAGGTGGTTAAAAAATCACTATTATAAGGATTAAAATGCAATGTTGCTGAGTTCCTCATTATCCAACCTCTTAGAAAAGTATGAATAACATATCAGACATTCCGTGATTTAAGATTTTAAGTACAGGATGCTAGAGCAAGAACATGGGAAATAGCAGAAACCTGATTTCAGTTCAGGAAGTATAGGATGTCTTTGAGTGTCCTGTGTAATGTAAAAGATAACCATCTCAGGAGAAATTGGTTGATCATGAAGGTCAGCTGAAAATATATCACAACAGACAAACCCCATTTAATCTAATTCATGTCGATATAAGTGAGAGGAAGACTTTAAACTGAGCCATACCTTTGTCACTCTCTACTATGAATTCCAATGTGGCAGATAACGATTTATGCAGGTATCCTCTCAGTATATCTATAGTTGCCAAATACTATCACAGGATCGATTAAAAATAAGATAGAGTCCATTAATGATTAAACAACAAGATTAAACAGAGAAAGATTTCTAGAATAAGAAAATAGTCACCTGGATGCTAATATTTGTTCCATGGAAGGTTTCATAAAATCTTTCCAAATTGTCTTCTTTAGGATTCCTCAAAGTTATAGAGAACGGTATCTGCCACAATAAACAAGTATTACTTCTAAAGGACATATGAGGCACTTGCAATTGATAAAAATGAGAATCAAGGACAGAAAGCTAAATTAAATGACAGTTACATCAACCTTGATAATTCTGTCGGACTCTGTTCACCAACACAAAGAACACAAATTCTGCCCATTTGGTATTTATAAGAGATACGAGGTACTTGCAATTGATAAAAATGAGAATCAATGACAGAAAGCTAAATTAAATGACAGTTACGTCAACCTTGATATTTCTATCAGACTCTGTTCACGAACACACAGAACACAACTTCTGTCCATTTGGTATTTATAAGAGATGTGGTACTTACGTCTCTCAAAGTCTAGAACTTATGGCAACTTATGGCAGGGGTTCAGGTTTATGCTCAAGTACCATTATTTCATATTATCTTTCTTGTTATTGGACTTGTTAAACTCTCACTTAAGCATATGATTTTTGGTGTGAGTTAATCTTTCCCTTTGTTCAAAATTTAAAAATGAATAAAAAATAAACATATGTAAATCCTGTGAAAAGGCAAAAATATACCATGCAAAGAAAACAAACAGTAAGAAGTAGAAAGGAAAAAGAAATACAATGTGCACAAGTACACAAACATATTAGAATTATATATTTCATCATTGATGTGCTACCTCTGTTGTACCTGAAACAATCTTTCCAGATGGTTTAATCTCAAGGATCTTACTCCTGTCCAAATAAGAAAAAGAATCATTTGTAGAGATATTTGCATAGGCCCAATATAAGAAGAGATAGCTTGAAAATATTAAAATAAGTCAAATACACATGACAGAAAGTGTAATTAAGATAATGCTAATTTTACAAACAATAAAACTTTTGGTTATTTTGGGAAATCCCACAAGCATAGACAAGTAAAAGAGGTTCCATAAAGCACATAGCAAGCACACTTCCAAGCTTCACTAAAGAAATAAAGCAAAAGGCTAGCGAAAATTTCATGTCTAGCTCTGTTAAACGGTTCTTGTTTATAGAGACATCATGCACCCTACTTGAAGCCTAATGCTCAGGTACCGGAGTTTCCTAGACACAGCTGATCTAGAGCCAAAGATATGCCATTGGGAGTGAGAGAACTTCAAATAACATGGACAGCATTCTAAGCCTTTTTGGCCAATAAAGAGAAGTGCCAGCCATTATTTTCCACAACTAATCACAAAATAGTTAGAAAATGTTTAACAGCCAAGAACACTACCCAACTCTCAGAAAAACACCTCAATGCCTACTATAAGGCCATTAGACCAAGGATCAAACAGTCATGTGTAACTATACAAGGTGTGAGGCCTTGATATAGAGAATCAAAACTTTCTAAATTATGAGAACCACCACTTACTGATTGTTTCATTTACCGATGTCCCCAATGACAAGAATACTATTTAAAACAAGTTTACATAGAAGTTGATTCCTCTCTATTGACATTGTAGGCTTCAAACTAATCTTTTACATCATTTGCTCAATTATCAAATCATTCAATAAGAGAGACATAAACAATTCACCCTTTTATTATCACCTATCCTAATTGAATCAAATGCCAAGTTTTACCACCAGAGCAAATGTCCAAGGCAGTTAGCACTATATAGTTAAGCAGGAAACATGATAAATGCTCGCAAATATGAATCTATGTCAAATTGGAAAGTATGTAGAAAATTTCACATTTGATAAAAAGCATAAAATGATCCAAGACACCATCCTAGATCAGATTCAAGTAATCATTCATAAATAAAGCTGCATATTATTGAGGCAAATTTTGAACCTTAACTTCAGTTACAGTCCACATATATTAAATATGGTGATTGTATTTCATAATTATCAAGCAGAAGGAATTAAACTAAACGTACAGGATGGGAATCGGCTTGACAACACCATAAAAGGACTCGATGACTCCTGCAGACCCTCCTCGAACCTTCAAACCAAAAAAATAAAGAAGAAGGGGAGGGGGGACAGTAAAAGAAAAGATCAGTATTCAAGCTGACGATTTTTTTTTCCTTTTCCGGAAACAAACAAGTGATTGTAGAAATAGAACCTGGAGATTGACTGATCCGTTAAAGGCCATGCGAATTCCAGAGTGAGAAATAGAGGAAGCAGACTTCACCACGATTTTGCCTTCAAGAGGCTCCTATAAGAAAGACAAAATAAAATCCATCGTCAAATTCAATTACCATTTTTAATTTATTGCAGAAAGTTAAAAAAGAGAGAGCGCACATAGGGGAGATAGATGCGGTTGGGTCGGGAGAGTTTGAGCTCTATTTTTGTTGACATCGCCTACAAGGAATGATCAACTCCTTCACAAGTGCTATTGCAGATTTACAGATACAGTATAGTTTTTGGCTTTGAGCGCGTCCAGATCTAGCTTTATACTATTTTACATGCCTGTGGTTGGAGCCTGAAGGAGGTACTCATGGGCCAAACTGAATACCGGTATGGGTCGGATAAGATCTATCAGATTTTCAATTTTTTTTATTCGATTTGACCTGTGCACCTTTTATATTATTAGACCGTATCCGAACTTTATAAATAAAATATCTTAATAAAATCGATCTGGATAAATTTGAAATGATAAAATTAAAATATGAATATTTAGTTTAAGTAAATTTGAGTTTTAATTCAATTTTAAAATTGAGCTTATGATTGGATAAAACTTATGCTTCTGATTTAATTAAATAAAATTATAATAAATAATTTAAAATAATAACTTAAAAAAATACTTATAAGAAATAATTTAATTGATTTTTGACAATTGAAATTAATTGACAGGTAGACAATTATTTCATAGTAGACTCATTAATTCTTTCAATATTTTCTCTATCTCTTTTTTGAGACTTCACTGCATGACAAATTAGATAATAAAGACATTATTGTCACTAACAATGTCTAGAATATTATTGCTAGAATTAAAAAGGTTGATTGACTAATACTCACTAGCTTTAATAACCCAACTTAAAAAGTAAAGCTCCAAACGTTTTAGTTTGTCGCACTTTTGTAAATTAGGATATGGCACCTTGAATGTTAATGTTTTTATCACCCTCATGCCAAAAAAACACACCATGTATATAAGATATAATAATCTACTTTTCATTATTCATATTATAATACACCCATAGGTGATATTAAACAAGGTCAAAAGACAAGCCATTCAAGCATCTTTAGAAGCATTAGGAATTAATAAATGTTGTGGTCTATATAACCTTGAAGTATCATATAAAATCATTGAACATAAAATTCCATCCAACACAAACACAAACACAAAGAAATAGAGTATCAAGTAAGCCATCAGGCATTTTGTATCCTTGGATGTAATAACTTGTAAAAATTTAAAAAATAACAATAGCTTACATTCAGCCATAACTCAAATGCTAAGTGACTAAAAAAATGTGATGGTCATAAGATCTCAAAGCAATACAATACATAATACCACAAAGAATAAATTTTTGTGAGAAAACAAGAAACTATTCAAGATCACAGAGAAGTAAATTACAATGGATCTCTTAAATTGCACCCCACCTCTTTTTATCTTTTAGAGAGAGAAAAAATCAGCAAATTTCTTCCTAAAACTATAGTTTTCTACAAGTTTTCATAGGCCCATTTTATGATAGTGAAAAACCATCAATAAACCAAAAACCTACCTCAAGCACATGGCACCATGCTTGGTAATTGGTATGACATATTTAAAGTAGTCATTTCCATCATACTTTTCCATTCTATCTCTTTATCCTTCTTTTTAAGAAAATGTAAGAGGCAACCCAACAATATTAATGTAAAAGGCAAAGAATGATGTAACTGTTTTGCCATAAATTAAAAAAATTAAGCATGTCAAGCCAGCTTAGATATGCAAAAGATTAGCCAAACTTTAAAAACCTGATCTCATACCTTGTTCATTTTTTTTTCCTCCCCTTATGCAAAATAAGACAAGACAAAATAATAGTTATGAGCAAAACAATAGCTCAAACTAACAAACCAACAATAATAATGCTAAGGTGTCTCACTCTTAAATAGTGGTTCTCCAACCGATAATATATTTAATTAAATATAGCATTACAAACAAATAATTCAAGAAGCAACCCAACAATGACAATAAACACCACAAATAATTCCAGAATAAACATTTAATCATCCAAAAAACACAATAGATTAAAATGTTTTCCAACAAGACAACAATCACAATACAACAAGTATAAACAATTACATCAAGTCACCAAATAAGCTCCATCCCATATGAGCCAAAATACCAAACTATATCAACCTATTAGACCACTAGAAAAGAAGTCCAAAATAAAATAACTATCTAAAAAATATAACTACAACACTCCATTATATGAAATTAAGAATAAAAAGTTACAAAACAGAATTTCATATTTAGTGGAATTGTTGTTGTGAAATCCCTTCCATCTTCAATTTCTTGAAAATAGAATTAAAAGAATATCCAAAATAAAAAAGAAAAAAATTAACTTGTAATGAAAGAACTAAAAATGAAATTAAAACATTGTCTTCTACTTTTCATGTCAATCATCGATGACTATATTTGTTTCATTAAGGATCAAATCTTTAAAATCTAGCAAAAAAAGTATTTATAAAATTCATTAAATCACTAAGGGGGCATTTGGTTCAGGGGAATCTATATATTTTCTCTTGGAATCTTACTAGTGGATAGTTAATTTCAACGTTTAGTTAAAAGGTAATTCGATTTCAAGAGAAAGTGACAAATTTTCAATAGTACCTAAAGTCTAGGAATCAGAAACCCACCTCTCCTTGTGGTATTCTAAGATTTTGGGGGAGAAAACTATGTTATTTCCAAATTTGATCTAGATAAAAAATTATAAAATAGCCGTAACCATTTTAAAAAAACATGTCTGGAAGTGACTACCAGTTGTAGGTTTTTGTTGCTAAAATTTTTTTTTATATTGCAATTAATGGCGTTTGGCATGAAAAGCACCTTAAATAATCCTGTTCAATTTTTTTTTTTGAAATTATTTAAGGCATTTTTTAACCAAAAACATCTTAAATAATCCCCTAAAAATTTGATCAGCATTATTTAAGGCATTTTTTTTACTAAAAATGCCTTAAATAATTTTAAAAAAAATCTTATAAGTAATCCCTAGCAATAAACATTAAAGGAGGGATCAAACTTATGATTTTATGGTTAATAGTTATATGCTCTAACCAACTAAGCTATTCCAATTTTTTTTATATTATATCTCTTAAATCTTATAAGTAATGAAAGGGATTATTTAAAGCATTTTTTTATCAAAAATACTTTAAATAATGCCCTTCAAAAACATTAAAGCACTAGAGAGGGGGGTTAAACCTACGATCTTATAGTTAATAGCCATATGTTCTAATCAACTAAGCTACTCCAGTTTTTTTTAATTTTATTTATTAAATCTTATAAGTAATAAAATGGATTATTTAAGGCGTTTTTGACCAAAAATGCCTTAAATAATCTCCTTTAAAAATAATAGTATAAATTATTTAAGGCATTTTTGGTCTAAAATCACCTTAAATAATCCCCTCATATTTTTTAAATTACATTTATTTAAAACATTTTTGGACCAAAAATACCTTAAATAATTTTTTTTAAAAAATATTTAAAAAAATAAAAGGGATTATTTAAGGCATTTTCTGCCTTAAATAATCCCCAATATTTTTTTTATTGATGACATTTTATAAATAAAAACAACAATTAAATAAAAATTTATCTTCTTTTGCTATTAAAAGTATCATTTGTCATTTAGGTATTTATTATTAATAAAAGCTAATAAAAAGTTGCCATCATATGTCATGAATGTTATAGTAATTATTCAATAATTAATATATGTGGATTTTGCATAACCAAATGAATAAATTTGAATACGGGATGCCCTGAAAATGAAAAAAAATCTCTGGTATCTCACTTTCTCAAAGATCACACTTTTTCTCGAAATTTAAGATTCTGTAAATCAAATGCCCTTTAAGGGAATGATAAATGGTGAACAAAACAACATAAATATATCTAATTAAGTTATAAATACTTACTACAATCAATGTCTTCACAAACATTCAATTTTTCCTCATTTTCAACCGGCATAGGTGTAGATTTTAGCCAATTCTATATGCAAATAAGAGTCTCAACCATTTTTTGAGTTAAAGAATTATGGAATGAATCAAGAACACACCCTGCAGTGCTAAAATTAGATGCGAAAGCTACAGTAGATATAGGAATGGCTAATACATCTTGCACTATCATAACAAGTATTGGATATTTGCAACCCTTTACCTTTCACCAAAGTAAAATGTCAAAATTCTTATCATTTTGCTCATATATATAATATATATCATCTAAATACCTTTCCAATTCTAACTTTCCCTTTTTGCATTATAACTCTGCATTTCTCCTTTTGTATTTTGACAAGCCACACATCTCGACATCATTAATATCAAAATTCTCTTTCAACTTCATTGGTGCTTAGGAACTAGAATAAAGCTACCAAGAACTGAAGCATATTGCTTAAGTGATATTTAAAGTGAACTTCACCCAATTAGCCAACTCCATAACCTTTTTTTTCATCATGAAACTCATCAATAACAAGCATAGCATAATCCATCTTGCGTCTAGGATCTAAAATAACAACAATGAATAACAAAGGATCGAGATTCTTTACATTTCCCTAATATTTCTTAAACTTATATTT
Organism: Durio zibethinus; assembly: GCF_002303985.1. The sequence goes on along the minus strand of NW_019168381.1, from coordinate 10,336,842 downwards.
CATTTGAGAAGTCATTAATTGAATACAAGGATTTGGATCATGCAATTTGTCATTAATTTACATTCAAACACTAAACACCACATAAAAGTAATTATTACCAATGACAAACAAAAAACCAGAGACACATAAAATGGAACATAAAAGCTTTTCAAAAAGGGAAATAGGAACATAATTCCAATTATCTTTAGTAGGCAAGCACTAATTTTTTTCTACCTTAAGCTCGACTTTATATTTGTCACCTTATTCCTTTAACCGATCAAAAGCTTTTTGAAACTTCAAAGCAAATTCCAACATTAAGAAATTTCAATTCCACCTAGTCTCAACATCTAAACAAACTAGGCTTTTACTTGTTACTTTTTCTTACTCCACACAAATATTAAATCTTTTGTAACCTTGCAAGGGATGACTTTACATACCTCACAGCAGAATAGATTCAAAAGATTGAATCATTGAAATCTTTTAAACCCTCATTCATGACAAGACTAAAAATGTGTGCACAACACCTCATATGCAAATGTTCACTTTTTAAAATACTACTTTTCAATTATTAAGTCTTTTTTTTTACATATTGGATACCAAAATCATTAATGTTTGCATATCTATTATGATAATGTTATCAATTTCCCATTCAAGTAAATGTTTCTTAATGCATTTTCCTAAAATATCACCAAAATAATTAAGAATTTGAGTGAAACTTAAAATTCATTTATGCAATTTCCACTTGATCAATGAAATGAACTGTAAAGCACATATGACTAAAATTTTAGCTAGAAGTTCAAATATTAGTAGTGAACCTTGAAGGAACTTGAAATCAAGATTGCATAACACTACAAACCTCATGAATCCCTTATACTCGATAATCCTAAATGGCAACTCATCTAAAATGATCATCCTAGCAGAATATTTTTTATAGTTTCTTAATCAAAATTTCATGTAGCAAGTGATGAACTACTACCATTCCTTACATCATTCCCCAAATAGAGCTTTAAATATTAGGGTTTTTTTATTCACATGAAGTTTGTTCGAAGGGTTTTTTTTAACATCTATTTGTGTGGTTACATAAGACAATAATTCCATTTATACTATGACAGTTCATGGTTTTACCAGAATTTTACAAGAAGTTTTTTGCTTAGCTATATTATTACAATGTAACTTGGTAAAATGATCTCATACCTTGGATGTTAAGCATCCCAATTTGCCATTTGGTATTTTAGCATATAACGGGACATAGGTAGTGGCATTTCATAGACCCATTTTCTAGATCATTTACTATTGTTGTTGCTCCAAAAACATGAGTTTCAACCACTAGTGGCAAGTTCTTGGTAATAGGTGAATCATTAAAAACACTTTGGCTCTCGGGCAAAGCATTACTATTAAATGGATTGCTTGATGTTGTTGAATCCATCCAGTTATCTAGATAAAGGCCAAATGCAACATGTTAAATAATTTATTAAATATATAAATATGCTCATATAGAATAAAAAGAAAATAAGAATCATTAAGAAAGATGTAGAGCATAAAAATTTAGCACTAATGCTATTAGTAACAAAATCAAACATATTTTTCTCGCATACAACCTAGCTAGGCTTCACCGAATTTGAGAAACATTCAAAATATTATTTTAACCTTAAGCATAAATAAACATAATTTAAAAACAAATTTTTAGAATCAATGAACAATTTACCTGTTGTTTTTTTTTTCTTTTTCTCACTATTACAAAAAGTGTTTAATAGAAAAAAATGTAATTTTTCTTAGTTAGATAAACACGAAGTGACAAGATCAATGTGAATGTCATGTCAAAAACTCCTTATACAAAAAATTGAAGAGACTCAAAGTATTCAATCTTGCAAGTCTAATAGAAAGATAACTATTTTTTAGAAGATCAATACGTATGTGTTAATAGTTTCTAACAATTTTATAAAAAATTACATTTATTTTCAATTACTATTTTCTTTCTTCTCTTTTTTAATTGCTGTTAAATATATTATTATTTATTATAAAAATATTTTGTAAGCCAAAGTTTTGTGTGGATCAATATTCTTTTGTTAATTTGCTACAAGTGGATCAATATTGCTCTAATTGTTTAATTAAATTTATTGTTGGAGATTGGAGAAGTACACGCTTAATTAAAGGCATAACGTTGACATCTTAAATTCAAAAGTGATTTTTCTTATTACCCAAAAAAAATGATTAATTGTCAGATTGATAAATTCAATTCAAAATTTTAAGTAAAGCTTTTTCGCAATTGCACAATTTTATTTTATTTACTCCAACTAAATTTCAAAAAGAGTTTTAGACCACACCAAAAAAATCAATCATGTACCAAGTCTAGCATGTTACTACAATAACGCTAATCAAATAAAAAGTAGCCAGGTTTATTTAGAATCTTCATTTTTGTTATTCACACTTAGGAGTAGACTACATAAAGAGAAATAATTGCATTTTAGTAGCATTCAAGATTATTCCTCTTTTAAAAACAAAGAGAGAGATAATAGTGAAAGGTTTTAATATTTATCAAAAATCCAAAATCTTAAACTATGTCTTAACTAATTGTTTTGAAACCCAAGTGATAGTTACACATAAGTTTATTAATACTAAAAATTGGATTTACCTTGAAGATATGTGGTGTTCCTTTGGAGAAGGAAAGCTAGAGTGCAAAAGGAATAAAAGAGATGCGTCATTGAATGTCAGTGAAGAAGTTAAAAAAATATAGTGAAATGGAAGGATAATGAGCTTTGATGCAGTGTACGACATGATGAAAGATTGAGAAAGTGAGATTGAAAATTAAAAATTGTGTAGTTGATTTAAGGTTGAGATTGAAACTTGAAACTTGAAATGTGTCAACAGAGAAAGTGTGTATGAATGAATGAGTTAAGGTTTTTTTTTTTTTTTTAATAAATGTGTGTACTAGACTTTGCAAGTGGGCATTACTAGGTAAGTAAGTAGGTTTAAAAAAAAGTTGAAAATTTGGGCTTCACTAAAATTTTAATATTTTGGGTTTTTTAATTTGGGTTTATTTAGGATTTTAGAATCCAATCCTCTTATAGTTTATTACCATTATGGCTTCTCCACATTTTTGTTCTGTATGATTTCTTACAAAAAATGCAAAACTTGAATGTAAACTATTTGTTATTTCAATTAGCCCTTTTTGTAATAATTCAAAATTTTCTATTTCAAATTCATCTATATCTCATTTAATACAAATCATTGGTTTTACTTGTATAATCCTGTTTGGATCTACAATTTGTAAAGTAAAAAATCTAGGACTTCTAGATCATAATTTTAGTGGTTCTTCACTAAAATGTTCTTGCAAAATTTTATATAACTAGTATGTTTCACTGATTGCTTTTAGTTCAACTTTGTTAGCTTTAGGTTGAAAACTTGAATCACAAATATGTTTATGATTCTTTACTAGTAGAACTTTTATAGATTGTTTACCTATAGTAAAAGTAAAGTATCAGGATTCAAACTAAAGGGTAAATAATTATAAAGAAAATTATTACCTAATAACATATCACTATGCATAAATGGAAAATATAAGATTTTTGGTATTATGAATTTTTTATCCATAATATAAATTGAAATTTTTTTGCTTTAAACCCTATGATGGTTTCTTTACCATCAATTTCTATAACTGCTAATGGATGTTTCATGGGTTCCTATTTGTTTAATGGTAATGCATTGTTTCTATAGCTAAAAATTGTTGCTCCAATATCTAATAACACATGCAAAGAATACGGTTTATATTTTTTAAACCAAAATTTTGCATTTAAGTAATTATAAAACCTTTTTGGTTGATTGTTTAAAAAAGTACTAACTTCATCATCTTCAATTATATATTGGGTGATGATGGCTAAGCTTTTGTTTTTTTCTGTTCTATGTTTTTTAGAGAGAAACTGAATTTAAAACGGAGTTTATTGTGTTATAAACTGAGGGTTGTGATTGGTTATCACTTGGAAAAATAAGAATATTAACACTATTTTGTCTTGAAAATCCTGAGAAAGAATTTCTATATGGGGTAGCAAAAGATTAATTACTTGTCAAACTTTCTACATCATCTTATTGATTAGAAAATGAATGTATTGAATCAAATAAAGGTAAAACTACATTGTTATTAGAACTATTAGCCTGAAAAATATTTTTGAAATACAAGTTATTTCCTAATGTAAAAATTTCTACAGAACTGACTCTACAGTGTATAGGTCTTTTTTCTGTAATTTTTAGGCACTGAAAGGTCTCTAAGTTTCATCAATCGGGTTTTAATTTCAATATCATAAAATTATGGTTCAAAATTTTCAATAATTTTTTGATCTATTTGTTTAATAAAAGTAGTAACAACATTTGTTAACTCATAAATAGTAGTTCAATTTATAAACAGATCATGTACTACTTCACTTAAGTTAGAATTCTTTGTTTTAATTCTGAGTTTCAAACAATCTTCTATTAAAGGGTATTTAATAGAAATAAAATTATTTTATTTTATTTTAAACCAAACAGCTCATGAAACTAAATTTGATTATATTCCACCTATTATGGAATTAACAAGACTTGAAAATCTTTTATCGATTAAAACAGCTAAAATTGGAATGTTTTTTCCAGAAATGAAAAGAGGGTTTATGGTGATCGTAATAACTCTTATATGTATATATCTAACTTCAGGATATTTTGTTAAAAACTTTTTTTTTTCTTTTGTAAACAAAGAAATATCAACTGATCATTGTTTAGAATCATTAGCAATTATGGCTCCACTAATTTTTTTCAATGTGACGTTTAATCCATGGTTTTAGTTTTTTGAAAAATTTTGTTTTATAAATATCATCTTTTTTTATGATCTGTATTTTTTAAATTTGTTCATTTGAAAAGAAGTGTGTTTCTCTTATAATATCTTTAAGAGAAGTCATCTGTTATGTTTCAACAGAATTTGTTATAAAAAAATGTTTCTATTTATGATACTTCTTCTTGATTAGAAGTAGTATTCGTTATAAAAATGTATTCTGATTCACTATTAGAATTATCTAATTCAGATTCTGAAATTAGCTCATAAAAAATTTCTTCATCAGATAGATATTTTGCAAAATAGATTGATAAATCTTATTGTTCAAGAGTTTTAATAACTTTTTTTTTATCACTTTTCCTTTTTTTAGGGCAATTAGGTGCTATATGACCTTTTTTTCACAGATAAAACATTTGCATTTTGTTTAGAAGTTTTTCTTCTAACAACAAATTTTTTGCCTTTGTTTACCTTGTTTTTAGGCTTCCATTTTTTCATAATGTAACGCTTATTGTGTTTATTTTTTCTAAAATATTTTTTGGTCTATTGTTTACAGCCAAACTCAAGTTCATTTTCTAAAATCTTAATGCATTGTTTATTACTAAGTTTGCTTTTGACTCATTTTGCTGCCTTTTGTTTAAAACAATATTCAATAACTTGTTTTTGAATATAATTAACTCTATTATCTAGAGTATCATATAAGGAAATATTATTAGAACTAGTAAAAGTATATTTTTTTTATACGTAATTCTAAATAAATAGAACAATTTTGTAAACATAACTCATTCCATGGTGAGAGAAATTTATGAAAATATTGTTCTGTCCAAAATGTTGAAAGTTCTTTTTCTAGTTTTTGATATTTAGACATATACTTTTTAGAGTAATCATCTAAATTTCTAATATTATAGAGTTTTAATTTTGATAGAATGTATTGAGCTTCACTGTTTGGATCAGCTTCATCCATTTCACCATAAAACTTATTTTTTAAGATCTGAGTTAGACTTTTGAGTAAATCAAGAATTGTAGTAATCTGATTAAGAAGATTCCTTTTTTGGTTTTTTCCTAATTTAAAGTTTTTCCATTTTTTAAGGAATTGTAAAACATCACCTTGTCAGGTGCCGCTAAAATAATTTAAAATTTTTTCTTTTGACCAAGTTTCTTTGTAGTGAGTTACTACAATAGACATTGATTGTGCCCAATCATATATGATTTTTTTTCATATTCTAATAAAAGGGATTTAGACAGATCAAAATAAGTTTCTCATGTTGCAACATTTCTTTTATAGAATTTATTATTGTAGGATTTTAGGATGATGATTGTCTTGGTTCTATTTGTTTTATCTCATCTTAGTTTAAAGGAAAAGGTTGATGTTATTCTAAAATGTCTGGATTAGACATTTTTAGAAATCTAAGTAAACTTATGTCAGGACTTCTAAATAAACAATAATTAGATCCTATTGAAAACCTAGATCAAGTAAATAACATCATTCAAAAATTTTGCAAACCTTGCAAATATCAATTCCAATCAGGAATCTCAATGATGGAATATGCCAAATATCTTGAAGAGCTTCCTCTTGTAAAACTAGCAGCATTAGAATTGCTAACAAAGCTCTCTCTAACGAAAGATTTGGATCATTTTCAGCATCTGTTATTTCAATACTAATAAGGATGGCAGATATGGAACAAATCCAGAACTAATTTTTCACAATCTTTTAATCCAAAAGATGAAGAATTAGTCAATCTTGAAAACATACAAGAAAGATAAGCTAAAGAATAAGCCAACTATGAGCCAGCAATTAATCAGGCAACCAGTAGACAACTTTTAATCTTTTAGCAGACAGCATTCAAATTTACTACAGTGACTGTTATAGTCAAAAGTAAATTGCCAATAGTCAAAAGTAACCTAACCATTAGTTATGTATAGTGTCCATGTATAATGTCAAACCTTTGGATTATAAATACCCTTTCTTGTTTCTAATAAGGACAGAATCTTCTGGGAGCTTCTCTCACTCCTTTTTTCTTTCTCACTTCACTTTTTTTCTTACCCTTATCTCTACCATCCTCTCTTTGGCTTTTATAATCCTATTTTTGTTCTTTGTAAATGGTATCAGAGCCTAGTCACCAAATATAGTTCTTGTTTCATTTTAGTTGCACGATATATATATATAAAGGTTGTAATGTATTTTATCTTGTAAGTTCTCTGTTATCTTCTTTTTATTTTCTAAAAATTATTTTATGTTTTAAAGCTCATATTTCTGTATTTTTTAGTTTTGTGGCTGGTATTTGTGCAAATTAAGTGGTTTTGAAGACATCATTTTATTTGAATCTGGATCGAATTTTAGAAAATCCAAACTGAACCAATCTGAATAATTTGATTTGGGTCAATTTTGCAATTTTCTTGATTTTTTTCTCAGCCCTAAATTCTAGTCCACCCCTCTAAATAAAGTGCTTGCGTTTAGTTGTAGAGTTAATAAAAATTAATTAATACAGCAAACTTGCCAATCTCATTTATTTTGATTTGACAAGAAAGCATGAACTTTTCTATTTGTTCAACTCAAATTTAAAAGAATTTCATTCAAAATATCCTAATTCAAAATTAATTCAAACCCAAAATATTTCAAACCTAAACTAAATAAGTTTATCCAAACCCTAATTACAAGTATATATAAGATGGTATTGTAAATAATTTTATGATACATTAGAGTTAGGATATATATTAAGATATGTACAAAAAGTATATAAATATTTTTTAAAAAATAAAAATTATTTGAAATAAAAAATTTTCTTATAACAATGATTCAGGAAAAGTTAGTTATTTATAATCCATCTATAATGTATAATATTTATCCATACCCAAAAATATATATAAGTATCGATATAAAAAAATCTTTAAATTGATGAAAATAGGCAAATTATTAATTATATTTTTAAATTACTATTTTAATTTTTTAAATTTATTATATTTTTATTTAATAATAAGATTAATTTTAGAAATAAAAAGGAATTGTAATTATATTAAATTACTTTAATTAGAATACAATTTTTGGATAATAATTTTTTAAATAACTTTTAACTTATTTAAATTTTTAAGTTGTAATTCTAATTAATGTAATAGTATTGGACATGAACACTTTAAAACTTTAAAATTAATGAAGATAAAACAAGATCTATAAACGTAAGTCATGTCATTTTTCTTAGCTTCACGTTTTATTATTTGCTTATAGGATATACAACAACTACTTATCAATATGTTTCATTCCATCTTTTTTAGTGTTATATTCTTATATTTTATATACATCACATATCTTTTACATATTTTATTGTCTTTTATATTGTTTATTATTGTAAGACATTTTATTATTTTTGTGTTAGAGTCAACTATCTAACTACTACATAAGTTAATCTGCAGTTCAACCTCAACACGCTACATTAGTTTTTAAAGGCTAAATAAAACAGTTTGTTTTGCTTTTTTGGGAAGTTTTTTGCTTTTAATGCTTTTTGGTATTTGTGCTATGTACAAATTGCTACTTTGCTTTGTTTGTTTTCAAATTTGCATTAGTTTGTTTCCTTATTTTTTCCTTTCTCATGTTTCCTATTACTTATTTTTTTAAGATGTTTTATGTTTTAGGTTTCTTTTTACTCATGATTTGTGTCTCAACTATTTTTTTTTTTTTTTACCTTTTTTGGATTGTTATTGGTTCTTTAATATTTCTTTCCAGTCTTTTCCTTGATTCTTAACTGTCAATTTTTTAATTTAACATATTTCTAATGAATGATGGATGAAAGAAAGGGGAACCGTGAAGCGTTAGGGGAAATGGTTTTAGGTAGGTTTCGATTTTATTTTGAAGAGGGAGGGCAAATTTCATTGGTCGAGAATAGAGAAGTTTGGTTCAGCTTATGGGTTTTTCTGGTTCATTTTAGTTATAATGTAAAGAACCAATTTGATATATGGTATTTCAAGTATGTTTTTTTATTTAAAATTTTCAATAGTCAAATTTGAATTTGGGGCAACGTTTTTTTTTCTTTTTCATTTTTGGGGGTTGTTGTTATATTTTGTTTGTAAGAATGTGGGTGAGAGGTGGTAGCTTGAATACACGAGATGTTTTTCCTATGGTGAAGTGAGTTAACATTTGAATGATTTGAATGGCTTTCCTTTGGCTAAGTTATGGATGTTCATCCTTATGGGTAGTTTGTCTAAGGATATTAAGGTCACTTCATTGTTATTTTTTCTATAAATAACATTTCGCCCTTTTTATGGTGAAAAAAGAGGGTAAATGCTTTTATCGTAATTTTTTATTTTTTTAAAAAAATATTTTTAATTTTATTAGCCATTTATTAAAAAATAAGTCGTCTATGTAATATTTGATGGTCAATTTGTATAATCACCTATGATATTTTTTTTTTTGTTTTTCAAACAAGTAATTTAGCATAAATAATAAACTTTATTAAGGAGTTATGTTAAAGTTAAATAGTTATAAATGTAGGTAATGATTTACTTTCATATACTGTACTACAAAGTGCTTTTAGGCTAAAAAAGATATGAGAGACCTAGTTTAGAATATTTGAGAATTGATTTATGTTTTTTAAGGGGACAAGTTGTTAGGTGTCACTAATAAGGTACATTAAGGAGTTATATTAAAGGTAAATGGATATATAAATATAAATGTCAGAATGATTCCTTTTTATGTACTATATTGTAAATTTTTTTAAATTATTAAAGATGTGAGAGATTTAGCTTTAAATGTTTAGTCAGAATGATTGTACATAAAGTTTGAGGTATTTTATTAAAAGTGATAGTTTGTTATGAGGGTTGTGTTTCTAGGTTTTTCCTTATTCTAATTTTTTTATGAGTATTATTTTCTTTCAGTTACTTTCATGTTTTAATACCACTGCTTTGGTTCATTGTTTTCTATTCAAGATTGTTGTGCTACACTTATCATAACTTTTATGCATTTGTTTGGTTTTAGGTTATTTTCTTGGTTCTAAACTAAGTAGTCTCTTTAGTTTTTTTTTTTTTTTATGAATATTGGCTGGCTTAGATTTGTGTTTCTCCTTGTTTTTTGTTTCTTATTTGGACAGCTTCCCTAATCTTTGTTTGGTCATTTCCTATTTGAATTCTTTCTTGTATCTTCTTGCAAACTCACGATTTTACTTGCTTTAGTTATTTTTAGCCAACTTTTCTTTATCTTTGTCATCTTTGTGCTTTAATTTTATAGAAAGTTTATATGATATTTCAAAGGTAACTTTTGTACCTAATTAAATTAATCTATTTGAAAGTATTTTTTTAGCTTTTATTGATTAATTCTGAAGGCTGTTTGATTTTATTCTATGGTTATTTTTATTTCCTAACCGAAGTTACTTTTGGTGTTTGGTTGCTATTTCTAAATAAGTCAATTAGGGAATTCTTTTCTATTTAAGTTTGTAGTTATTAATATCATTAAAGTCATTTAATTGTTAGGTTGTTTTGTTCTTTGGTATGTGGTAAGGTTTTAATTCTGTTTAGTTATTTTCTATCCCACGTACAAAATAGGTATTTTCTCACTCATATTTATAATTCATTTATCTCTTTTGTTTCATTTTTCTACCAACTTAGTTTGCACTTTTTCTCTCAAATACTTTAACTTCATTGACAATACTCAAGGTTTGTTATTTTTTTTGTATAACTGAACATTAAATCTTTTTTGTTTTTTGTTTTTTATGATTCTATTACTATCATGCATAAATATAATTAGTTTTATGTCTGAGATTATAGTGACCTACTTCTTCTTCTGCAGTTAAGTTTGTTTGCCTTATATGTCATGTTATTTGTATTTTTTTCAACTTATGACTGATTTATTTTTAATAATAATTTCTACGTTATGGCAATTGATACTTTTGTTTGTCATAATGAAATTTATAATTTCTCAACCTTGTTATCGAGTCTCTTTTATTCAAATTATGGTTCTTATGTTCAGTAGAAATAAATAGTCTTGGTACAACTCAAACTCGAGAGAATAGGACTAGAAGGGTCGAGAGATTAAGAGAAAATAGAAATAGGATAGGAATAGGATTAGTTACTAAGAGTCAAGCTGTAAAGAGGAAAAAAGTGCACCATATCAGTATCCATTCTAATGTCAATACATAGGAAAACTTAGAAACTATTAGTACAGAGTTAGTTTATGTCATTCTACTGATGACCTTGCCTCTTTTTATGCCAAACCAACAAAGGCTTCGTATGTCATCTATTGCATCTTTGAGTTTTGATAGATCTTTTATGCATGACTCAGACATTGTTGATGCAAACAATCTAGTTGCTGCCTTGGCAGGTATCATCCAAGTCTAAAAATAGTCCATTTATAATTATCTCAGCAAGTTATCCTTACTTTCTTTGTAGTTATAAGGTTTTCTTTTTATTAGTGCCTTTATTCCTTGAATCTTTCTACTATTCATTCACTTATAGGTGATAAGGTTGATGGATTTACCTATTAGCTTGCCAATCTTTTTGTCAAAATTCCACAATGTGGATTTAGTGAATTTATGGCAGCAAATGAATACATTTTTGTTTAGTTTGTTTGTTTTTAGCCTATAGGCTACACTTTGCAAATGATAACTACTTAAAGCTAGGAGATTATTGTACCTTCATGAAGATTTAGGATAAAAGATTCATTGTTATCATCCATCATAGCCTTAATTAGCCATACACTTAGTCTATGTGAAAAACAAACATCCTCATCTTTACTCTCATAATCAAGATTGAACTACTTAATCATCTGCCCAACTTACATTTTGAACTCCCCTATGGTCATCTATTTATGTTTGTAAGCAACATTTTAAACTCAATAACACTAACTTGTTTATGCTCATATCTTATCTTTTTTAACAACCTTATAATTAACAAGTTGTAGTTGTTCAATAAATTTCCAAATTCCTTATGCTTTATCAAACAATATCTTTGTATTTTAGGCTTTATTGGTATGAACAACTTAATTAATACATTCTTTAAATTGATAAAAAAGATCCTTAAGCGAAACTAGGATGATTTCTAGTTAAATGTATAAATATATATTAATTATAGTAAAATAATAGCCATATATATCATATATATTATATTATATTGCAAAACACATAAATTCCAAATAAAATCTACCATGTGAATGTTTATGTGAATAGGTTCACACATAAGTTTGGTTGTCAAACATAGAGTTGCTTACTAGTATAGAAATAAGTTGAGGGGTTGAATGACATGCTATGGGATTAATCTTCAAATAGTTATTAAATGTCAAAGGATTTATTTGCAACAATGTTTATTAAATTTACTCACCATAGAATTGATATAGAAAGACAAAATTCATTTATATTCAATTCATTTACATCTGGATATGTAAATTAAAATAGTGTTCATTGTATAGTTTGTGAAAAGATTCAATATTTGTTTAACAAACAATTATGGATAATATTTTAATATTAGTTAATTAAACAAATAGATCATGAACATAAAAAAAAAAAAAGTGTTCATATTCAATTTGTGTATACTCTTTATAAAAAGTGATTGAGTGAAATGATGAAATTCTTTGAAAATATTCTTTGTGACAGGAAATTTGACTTGATATATATTTTTTTAATAAAATGAATATTTTTTTCTTACCATTAAAAATTAAATTTATAAATTGATTTTAGATTTCAAGCCTTTCCTAATAAGCACTTTAAAATTTATATTAATTTTTTAAAAATTTAATTGTACATTAATGCTAGAAGTAAGAAATTTCATGTTAATTAATATATAATATATTAATGTACATGAAACAAAATTTAAATAGGTACTTTGTTAATTTCAATTCTTTGTACGACATACAACAATATGTTAAATATATAACAATTATTTATTTTTTATTTTAAAAGTTTAATTTTACATTAATGTTAAAAATAAAATTTATGTTACTATGATATATTTTGCACATGAGACCAACTTTACATGTTAATATACATTTTATTAATTTTAAATATTTATGCAATATAGAACTATATTCGATAATATTATTATTTAAAATAAATAAAAAATAAATATTCACATGTAAGGTATGTGACTTCAAATACTAGTAATTACGAGAGTACTACATAATATATATATATATATATATTTTTTGTTATGATTTTATTATGATTTTTATAAGTAATTTGTAGCATAAATATAAATTGACATCCACCGGAATGTGAAAAAGTGTTAGGGTGAATGACAAAAGAGAACGTGGCAAAAACTGACTTCCTCTTTCGCTTCTGACCTGTCTCCAAGGTATTCCTTCATCCCTGACCAAGAAAGAAAGTGGAAGTCTCCTCTCCTCCAACAAATCCTCACTGTTCTGTTATAGATAGCTACATCTTAAAACAAACAATATGCATCAAAGGTGCCATCTCTCCACACTGCCACTTTTACTCTTCCTCCTCCTTTTCTCTCTTTTCCCTCTTTCCCTCCTAGCCCCCCCTTTCGTTCTCCTCCTCTCCCAGGAAGACCTCGAGGACGCTTATTACGAAGACGCTTCCCCTCTCCATTCCGACTCTTCCTGGTACGATGACGACTTCCCGGCTCCCATCTTAAGTCTGACGACGACCTCTGCCCCGGATCATGGCGCCGGCTCTTCGAACCCACTACCACCTTCCCCTCCGACTACAGCACGCTCAGCTCCTACTACGGCGCTGTTGACAAAACGATCTCCGCTTTAACCAGTGCAGACGCCAGGATGATGGGGGAAGCTTCGGCGGAGATCGAGAAGACAGCAAATACGGAAGGTGATCCGCACGCGCGCTCGGTGCTACGGTTTTTGTACGGGATGGGGATGATGCGTGAAAGGAACAAAGGTAAAGCATTTTTAAATCATTATTTTGGTGCAGAAGGTGGCAATGCCCAATCCATGATGGCATTGGCTTACACTTACGCGTGGCAAGACGTAAGCTTCTCTCTCTCTATATCTATATATATGCACATATGGCGGTTAAATTATATGGTGAATTAGCAGAAATAGCTGTAAAGAGTTTTTTGATATCAAAAGATTTAGCTGTGATCGAAACGATTAGGATACACAATGGGGCAGAGGAGAATAAGGAAGCTTTAAAGAAATCAAGAGGAGAAGACGATGATGATTTTCAGATATTGGAATATCAAGCACAGAAAGCGAATGTTGGTGCTATGTACAAAATGGGTCTTTTTTACTATTTCAGATTGAGAGGGTTGCGCCGTGATCATTCTAAGGCTTTGGTGTGGTTTTTGAAAGCTGTGGAGAAAGAGGAGCCTAGGTCTTGGAACTTCTTGGTGAGATTTATGCTAGAGGAGCTGGGTTGAAAGGAATTACACCAAGGATCTTCAATGGCTTTCACTTGCCTCAAAGCAGGGACTTCATTGGTCTTATAACTGGATGGGTTATTTATATGTTAAAGGTTATGGCGTGGACAAGAATTACACCAAAGTATGTTCATTTTTCTCTTCACAGCATAACTTCTTCACCCTATTTTCTTTCTAGATGAGTTAGCTTGTCCATGCTTTTTATCACTTGCATAGTCTTCCTAGCTAATGCTGTTTAGCTCTAATGTCTCTTGTTTATAGTTTTTCGCCTTATTGAATGTTTTGAAGATTGAAACTATGGCAAACAATGATCCTGAATTCTATTTTCAAGCTTCTCTTTCATCAATTACTAATCTGGAGTTATCATGATGAATTGGTGAAAAGAAGGTGCTTGCACCAGATTTTCTAGTTGTTATAACTAACATTGAAGGTAGTTATTCATTGATTGGATTTTCATAGTTTTGAATCTAGGAACAATAATAGTAGCTGAGAATTCAATTGAGTTTTTTAGGAAAAAAAATCCAGACTTCAGACCACTTACAACAAAAAACAATAACTGGACACCATATGCTTTATCATTAGTATGTCGATTGCAGAGTTGTGCCAGAAACTGATACCTTTTTGTGCAGGCAAAAGAGTACTTTGAGAAGGCTGCTGATAACGAGGATTCTGGTGGGCACTATAACTTAGGAGTAATGTACCTTAAAGGGATTGGAGTGAAAAGGGATGTGAAGATTGCTTGTAAATGTTTTATTGTGGCAGCTAATGCAGGTCAACCAAAGGCGTTTTATCAGTTGGCTAAGATGTTTCATACTGGTGTTGGGCTTAAAAGGAATCTTCCTATGGTAAATATTGTGTTTTATTCTTATAGTTCCTGTTTTCTAATTTTCACCTTTGTATGAGTTCCATATCTTTATGAATAACGTACTTAAACTTTTCGAGGTCCTTTGAGTTTTTTTTCAGGCTACTGCATTATACAAACTAGTTGCTGAACGGGACCATGGAGTTCCCTGTCAAGATGGGCACTTGAATCTTACATAAAAGGCGATGTGGGGAAGGCATTCCTCTTGTATTCTAGGATGGCTGAGCTAGGCTATGAGATAGCACAGAGTAATGCTGCATGGATCCTTAACAAGTATGGTGAACGCAGCATGTGTATGGGTGAATTTGGGCTTTTAACTGATGCTGAAAGACATCAACGTGCTCATTCTTTGTGGTGGCAGGCTTCTGAGCAGGGTAACAAACATGCTGCATTGTTTATTGGGGATGCATATTACTATGGTCGAGTATGTGTCTGTATTCTCAACAGAGAAGGCATTGTCTAGTTTTGAGATTTGTTTTTCTTGATATTGCTGTCTTATTACTCTGTCGAAGTTTCTATAACTATATCTTCTCTCCTTCAGGGAACTGTGAGGGATTATGAGCAAGCAGCAGAAGCTTACATACATGCAAAATCCCAATCTAATGCACAAACCATGTTCAACCTTGGATACATGCATGATCATGGACAAGGACTTCCTTTTGACCTCCATCTTGCCAAGCGTTACTATGATCAAGCACTAGAGATAGATCCTACAGCAAAGTTGCCTGTCACTCTTGCTCTCACAAGTTTGTGGATACGAAAGAATTATGCTGACAGTTTCCTGGTGAGTTGCTCTTTATGGTATATGTCCTCCCCCTTCTGCACCCCCCATGTGCCCCCTTTGAACTATGTCTGAACATCAAAGAAAACTCTGTTCAATCTTTAATACAATTTTGTTTGGTTCACTTGGTCAAAATGCTTGCAATTGCACGAGGCTTGGAACTTATGGTTTGCCGTTCCTCCATGAATTGTGGTGCTTACCTTGTCTTGCATTCCATCACTTAAAAATGCACAATTTGTTCTCATGGAAAAACTAAGAAATAAAACTATGTGGAAAACTAAGAGAAAAAACTAAATGTAAATTGAAAAATTGCTCATTAAAAATTATACAAGCACCTTAGGTTTATCTACAACTAACTAGGGGTTAAAACTAGAAAACTAAATCTTCCTAAAAACTGATCCTATAATTGAGGGATTGTCTATCCTAATTTTTTGTCCTTAATTCTAGGGATACAAATACTTAATTCTAGAGATACAAATATAAATATATATATATATGTTACAATATTACAACCAGTTATAAATAAGTGTTTTCCCACATTCCCCCTCAAGCTGGTGAATAGGTGTTTTCCATTCCCAGCTTGAAAATAATTTCTTGAAATGTTACACTGCTGAGACCTTTAGCCAACACATTTGCAAGTTGACCCTTGGTTGATACATAAGGTGTACAAATCAATCGTCTAGTTTCTCTTTTATGAAATGCCGGTCTACTTCAATGTGTTTTGTTCTGTCATGTTGCACAGGATTGTGTGCAATGCTTATTGCAGACTTGTTATCATAGTAGAGTCTCATTGGTCCATCCCACTTGATCTTCAAGTCTTCAATGATAATCTTTAACCATAGTGGTTCACAAATTCCTTGAGCCATTGCTCTAAACTCTGCTTCAGCACTTGATCTTGCCACCACATTCTATTTTTAACTCCTCCAAGTCACAAGATTACAACCTAGGAAAGTGCAGTAGCTTGAGGTTGATCTTTTATCAGTTATTGAACCTGCATAATCAGCATCTATATATGTCTTTAGAACTAGCCCCGAATTTCTTTTGAATAAGATACCTCTCCTAGGATTAGCCTTCAAATAGTGCAATATACGATAGACAGCCTATAAGTGCACTTCTTTTGGACTATGCATAAATTGACTTACCACACAGCATATGCTATATCAGGTCTAGTATGTGAGAGATAAATGAGTCTTCCAACTAATCTTTGGTACATCTCTCTATCTGCAATAGCATCTTCATTAGCTTCTCCAATTTTATAATTAGGATCTATAAGAGTATTTGCAGGTTTCCATGCGAGCTTCTCAGTTTCCTTTAGAAGATCCATCACATATTTATGTTGTGAAATGAAAATACCATGCCGTGAGTGAGCTACTTCAATTCCTAGGAAGTACTTCAATCTCCCTAGCTCTTTTATCTCATATTCTCTAGCCAAACACTGTTTTAGAGATTCTCTCTATTTTTCATCATCTCCAGTTACAATTATATCATCAACATACACTAATAGAACTGTGATTCTCCCTGAATCAGAATACTTGATAAATAATGTGTGATCTCTTTGACTTTGTTTATATCCCATTGCTAGCATCACTTTGGCAAATCTCCCAAACCTAGCGCTAGGGGATTGTTTAAGGCCATATAAAGCCTTTTCAGCTTGCATACTTTGTTTGCTTCTAGATGACCTCCAAATCCTAGTGGAACCTTTATATATATTTCTTTCAAATCGTCATGTAGAAAAGCATTCTTTGCATCAAATTGTTGAAGCTGCCAATTATAATTTGCAGCCAATGATAACAAAATCTTAACTGTATTCATCTTGGCAATTGGAGCAAAAGTTTCCTGATAATCCACTCCATAGGTTTGAGTGTAGCCCTTAGCCATTAACTTAGCTTTATACCTTTGAACAGTGCCATTCGCCTTGTATTTTACAGTGAAAACCATTTACACCCCATTGGATTTTTTCCTTTAGGCAATTCTACCAATTCCCATGTCTTATTTTTCTCTTAAGGCCTTCATTTCTATTTTCATGGCTTGCCTCTATTTCTGACTGAATAATGCCTCGGATAATGTAGTTGGAACAAAAATAATGTTTAGGCTCACAAGAAAATTTTTGTGGAATGGTGAGAATTTTTCAAATGACACAAAATTGGAGATTGGGTATAGTGAATGCTTAGTACATTCTCTAGTTCCTTTCCTAGTGGCAATAGGAAAATCATAATCACTAATTATACTTTTACGAGATTCATGCATATTTTGAGAAATAGTTAAAGACTATAGTTACCTCATTTTCAGAGTTAGGATCAGGTTCTTGGACAGGCTTTGGTTCAAGATCTAGAACTTTTCTTCTTGAGTACACTTGTAATTCCTTCATAGAATCAAGAACAATATTTTCCTTTGTCACATGTTCTGTGTTTGGAATGGGTTTAGACTCAAATTCAGTGTTTGCTTGGGCTCAGCAGAAACAAGTTTTAGCTCAAAATAATTAATGGGTGAAAATGTTGAAGAAGAGGACAAATCAAGCAAAAAGAAGTCTTTATCCTTATCTTCCATGAAAGAAGTCTCCACCTGAAGATAAGGTACTTTCTTCAAAAGTGACATCTGCAGACACAGAATTTTTTGGTTGGAGGATGATAACATTTATACCTATTTTTGAGTTGATGAATATCCCTCAAAAATGCACTTAATTGCTCTAGGATTCAACTTCCCTCTATTGTAACTGTGAACTTGAACAAATGATGTACAACCAAATATCTTAGATGTGAGGTTGTTTGTGGTATTAAAGTTAGGATAGAATTGTGAGAGTAGTTCCATAGGAGTTTTCAACCCCAAAATCCTTTAAGGTAACCTATTTATAATATGTGTGGCAGTGAGAATAGCTTGCCCCCAGTAAGATTTGGGTACGTTTACTTGAAAAAGTAAAGCTCGGGTTGTGGCTAGTAAATGAATGTTTTTCCTCTTTGCCACTTCATTCTGCTCTGGAGTATTAATACAATATGACTCATGGATAATCCCCTCTTTTTGGAAATAGGTAGATAAACTCTGGTTGAAATAATCTATTGTATTATCATACCTAAATCTCTTGATTTTCACTCCAAATTGATTCTGGATCATGTTTTGGAAGCTCAAAAACACATTTTTCACATTGATTTGGGTTTAAGTAAAAATATCCTAGAGACCCTGGTACAATCATTTATGAAAGAAACAAACCACCTTGCACCCAAATATTAGGAATTGTAGAGGGACCCTATATGTCATTATGAATCAAGAAAAATGAGTAGAACTTATTTTATTGCTAACTGGAAAAGACGCGTCTATGCTTTGCAAGGTTACAAACATCACAATGAAAATTTTCAGCATTTAATCGTTTGAACAAAGAAGGAAACATGTTTTTCAAAGTTGCAAAGAAGGATGTCCAAGACAAAAATGATAAAGCCAAATTTTTTCTTTATTAGGAGATTTTTCATAAAGAAATGACAAAGGTAAACTATTCTTGATATTAGTTGTGTTGTTTGATGTCTCAAGATAGTATAGTCCATCCTTCTCCTTAGCAAGTCCAATCCTCTTCCCCAAATTTTGGTCCTGAAATTCACAATAGGAGAGATAAAAAGTCATGTTGCAGCTCATATTTCTGGTAAGTTTTTGTATAAATATCAGATTAGTAGACAATTCAGGAACACAAAGAACATTTTTAAGAACAAACGAGGGATTAATTTGAACATCTCCTAATCTTGCCACTATAGTAAGTGAACCATTTGCAATAACAATTTTTTTATTACTAGGACACAGGATATATGTACTAAACTTCTGTGAGGAACATGTCATATGGTTTGTGGCTCCTGAGTCAATGACCTAAGAACTCGTAATAGGCTTAACTGAAACATTTAATCCATGAGAACTAGAAGCTTTACCTGAGTTAGAGACCTTACCCAAGGAACATACCCTAGTAGGCTTTTCAAGGGTTTTCAATAGGTTTCTCAGTTTTTTAATTTCTTCTCTGTCCAACTCTTTTTAGTTTCGAGACATCTGTAGTACTCCGATGATTTTCTCAGTTGGCACTTCTTCAAATTGGGTGGTAGTGATATCTTTCTTTGAACTGAATAAGTCTTAAGATATAAGCAGAAATTACTCTTAGCAATGAAGGCTAAAGAAGGGAAAAATAAAATGGCTATAAAGCCCTTAACAGGATTCGACAATGAAGGCCTGAACAGGGTTCGACAATAAAGGCCTAAAATAGAACTCGGTAATGAAGGCTAAAAATTTTGCTTCCCAAAAAGAGCCTAAAGCTTTGATACCATATGAAAAAACTAAAAAATAAAACTGTGTGAAAAAAACTAAGAGAAAAAACTGAATGTATATTGAAAAATTGGTCATTAAAAATTATACAAGCACCTTAGGTTTATTATACAACTAACTAATAGTTAAACTAGGAAATTAAATCTTCCTAAAAACTGATCCTATAATTGAAGGATTGCCTATACTAATTTTTTGTCATTAATTCTAGGGATATAAATACTTAAGTTTAGAGATAAACCAGTTATAAATAAGTGTTTTCTCACGGTTCTCATTCCCCTTACCACAAGAATTTAACTGTAAAACAAGAACCAAGCTTAGCATTTTCAAGCACTTTGAAAGCAGCTCTAGTTTTTAGATATTGATAATTAATATAATGTCCTTGCATGCAAGTTGATTGCACTTTATACGCTTCTTAAGACAGTGATCAGAATTTCTTCTAAGACTCGTGAACACAAATGGATCTCAAAATTATTTTTACATCTTTTTAGAGATAATAGGCTAACCAACTTTCTATACATTCTTTATGCTCCTTTTTGGTGGTTGTTCATTCTGATTAGGTTGGTATGTGGAAGAAAACCATGGAATTCTGTTTTTCTTGAAAATCATGATAGAAATTCCATGATAAATTGGAACTTCCCTAAGAAAAGGAACAATACAAGAAAACAAACAGAGTTTTAGAATGGTTTTGCACGTTTTAGCTGGTCATTTGTTGTTACACCCCGTAATGAATTTTAACACTGATGGCATAAAATATAATCTTAAATAGTTATAGAATTTCATTTATTTTTTGTTGGTTGTGGAAGAAAAGAAAGAAATCTTGAAAATGATTAGTTATTGGTAGATGAATGCGAAGTTTTTTCTATTCATTCTGCCTTCTAGTCAAGAAAATGGATCGGTCAGATGGTAAAAAATTGGTTCTTTTTTTCTTTTTCTTTGTCACTTGGGGATGGCTGAATATCCGTCAATTGTTCTAATTAGTCCTCTGACTCAATGATTTTTGTTTCTTTATTAGGTCCATGTAATCGATTTCCTGCCTGAAGTCTATCCAAGAGTGGAAGAGTGGGTGAATGTGATCATGGAGGAAGGAAATGCAACAATATTGACTCTATTTGTCTGTCTACTCACTGTTCTATACCTTTGTCAGCAGCAACGCAGTCATGTTGCTGCTGTAGGGGCACACCAGCCTAACGAGCATGTTGTACTCGGTGTCTGCTAATTTGTAGCTGCTGGTATTCAGATTAGATGTGTAATTGGCTCATGGTCATCTGAAAAGTAAGTTAAAATTTCCATAGCAAGCAATATACATATTGTACAGGTAACAGGTCGGCTTGGTTTTTTGGCTTTGGTACATTGTACCGTAGAGAATGTTTCAGTTGAAAAATGGCTCTTTGCGTCTCATCATATCAAAACATGTATTGTATGCCAATTTCAGTTAGCAAAGAGAGTTCACTTGAATTAGTTGCTTTATTAAATTAAATTAATTTGTTTACACCGCATTGTTGATTAGGGATGTTTCTCCTTCCCCCTTTGTTCGGTTGGCGCTTCCATGAAAAATCACTTGACAATTTTCTGTTGATTATGAATCGAAATGTTTTTTAAATAAAGCAAACAACACCAAAATAAAATAAAAAAAAAAAAACTTTTAAACAAGACGAATAAGTAGAATGTCAAAAAAACAAATAATCCCAGAAACATGGCCTACTGATCCGACAAAATATGAGAGTTGAAGACCCAATGCCCTGGGTAAGTAATTTCCTTAAACACAAATTCACAACTGTTTAAGGTTTCTTTTGATTTGTGAAAAAATGTCTGAAAAATGATTGTTATATTTGTTGGTATTTATTTGGCAAAAAATTATTGGTTGGTCAATGGAATATGATTTCTTATTAATCAATAGAAAATAGGATTATTTTTAGGAAAATTGTTTCCTCTTTTTTAAAGGGAATAGATTTTTGTAAAAAAAAAAAAGAAAATTTTCATTGGAAAGACTATTTATTAAACTTGTGATCATATTTTTGCGTAAGTCAAATTTTGTACATGATTTTTTAAGTTTTGATTTAATTTAATCTAATCTAAAATATTATTATATTAATAAAAAAATATTAAAGCTCAGACATAATTTCCCATTTCTTTTTCATGCCCTTAATATACAAGAATAGGAAATTTCTTTTCTTGACCATCATAAACGAATTCTTTTGAATTTGAAATGTTTACCTACCAAGAGCAAAAGCCAATAGAATAAACAAGCACCCCTTTTCCATAGTTACTCCTAGATAGTAGATATCGACAAATTGCGGTCAAACTCTTTAACCGACAAGCTTGGTGTCACAGATCTTATAGCACTTGAGGTAATGAGATTTCAAGCAACACTGCACCCATGGGGGATTTCTAGCGGCACCCTTAATTTCCATGCCACCAGCACTTATAGCTACCCCAAGCAATTTAATTAGCTTCTGTGTCAATGCATCGGAGGAATAACCGTTGAAAAATTTCGCCTATTATGGATGAAGAAATGCAGTAAAACAGAATCAAATAATGTAGAACAGCTATGAGAAAAGCATATAATATACTAGTAAACTTCAATTTCACAAGACAGACGAATATTTTACAAAATCAAATCAGCAGATGCAACACACTTCAAGTTTAGTAAGCAGATATTCAGCTGAAGAAAACAAAAACAAGTAGGCAAGTTTAGAAAGATTCCCAGAATGGGCTTCCAAGGTTTTCCTTTTCCTGTTGCTGTGGCTCCGAATTTATATTTCCCCTCAATTCTTAATTTTTTGTTTGAGACACTTGTTAAAGAAAATTATATCATGCAGGTTTTGGTCATCCTAAGGTTTACAGAACCTTATATCTCAAAACTTGAAGGAAAAGTTTCTTATAGGTATTGGCATCAGAGACTCAAAATACGTAACTGCTTATGGGCAAGAGGAAGTTTTTTCCTACACTCTTGCTTTTTATTCTTCGTTGTTTTCTTTTGGGTTTACATTTGGGGGAGTAGGAGTCAACTATTAAATGAAGACTATCATTAAATATTTGCAATCATGTAAAACGATTTTACACTAGAAAAGTCTAAAAGATCATCTCACCACAAGATTTATAAATGTGAAGAGAAATGGTAGTACAATAATGTCCTTACCCCATCTTCAGCATAAGCAAAAGCATGTATTCTGGCAGTCGGATCCTCTAGAGCGAACCTAACCCTATAAATTCCAGGAGGAGAGCAGAAATCCTCAACTCGCCATGGAATTGCAGCAACAACTCGTACTACACACCTAAATTTCTTTCTTACCTGTAAGGTTATCCGAGCAACACAAAAGCAAAACTACAGTTAAACGTATTCTCTAGCTTAATGCTGCCTTTGCCATCAAGTTAAACATGATCACCACCACCCCCCCCCCCCCCCTTTACTCTTTACTCTTTCCCATTCCTGGAAACACCCTGAAAAGTCTCCCCCCTTTTGACCCAAATTCCAAGCTTTCTTTCTGTGACCATCACCAACTTTATATATATAAGAACAAATGAAGTAAGAGAGGATATGGATCCTTGCTCAAGTTTTGAAGAAAAAAAGGTTAAAACCATTAAGCTCACTCCTCTTTAACCAATGTGGTGCTCACCAGACTATATTAGGTATAGCCACCAATCAGGTGGCAGTTTCACCAATAATCTTTCTTATTTCCCCTAAATAAACGAAGACATGAAGATAAAAGGAGAGGATATCAATCAAAAGAAGGGGATAGAACTGGCATTTGAAAGAAAAAAAAAAAGGGAATATTCAAGACAATTGCAAACAAAAAGAGAAGAAAATCATCTTTGTCATCACAATAAGACAGCAAACAACCAGTGCCCAACCACTCAGACCATCCTGCCACCCACTGCCAGTCGGAACCAACTTTCACCATCACAACCAGGTACTACAGCCATTAATCAGCCAAACTTGCAGAAACCAAAAATCTGTACACTACAAAACTCAAACCAATTATTGCAGCCAAAAGTTTCGAATTTCAACTGAATTCAAAACAAATTCAATCTGAGCCCAGCTAATCTTGACAGATCAATAACATGGATGGTTGTGTGTTAGGGAAAATGGGTCCCACGTGAAAGCAATGTATGAAATTGGCTTGGGTTGGGTCAACAAGGGGTGCGAGGGAGGGAGGTGACTATTTCTGGGTGTTTTCAAAGGGTTCAGCAATTAACTCCATTGCTTTCTATAGAATGACAAATTTGAAAGATATGCAAAAGATTGTAAAAGGAACTGTTTGACATATCCAAATATTTAGATTTAGGGTTTGAAAATACTAAAAAGAATAATAAATATAAATGCCCAAATTATAGGAGCACCTCATTTTTCAGAAAAGAGAGGATGAAAGAGAAGAAGAATCTTCAATCAAACAATCAGGCCGTCACCAACCTAATAAAATGCAACAAAGAACAAAATTGCTTTGATTTCCATATGTTTACCAGGTAAATTAGTACCCTCTATTACTTTTAACAAAATAACCATATCCATGTAGTCAAAAGAAGCTGAAGGGTATAATACCTTTCGACACATGAGAACGTCCATCAAGGTTGCAAATGGCACATCATCGCAGTTAACCTCTGAGGAAGGACGGACAAATATTAAAGTATATCATCACTAATCATTTTCAATTGGTTCCAGGAAAAAATGCAACAATTGAGTCCAGGAGATTGAATCAAATATGCTAATAAATGAGAACTTAAAACAAATTATAGTCACTAACAACATGGAACCTGTAATTCTTGACGGCCACGGAAAGCTCCAATATGGCATCTTATCCAGTTTGCATGATAATCGGTGATCATAATTGCTAACATGGATGGATATAGTAAAAGAGTGAGAAATTGAACTTCCAGAAAGAACATCAATCAAAAGGAATACATAATCTATTTGGTTAATAAGATGCTACATGCAAAAAAAAAATCACCTCTGGCGCTCGAGTATGAGCATATTGTCATTTGGTATATCTCGGATCTTCGAAGATGGTGTCAACACACCATACCATAATCCTTCATGCACTTTGCATAATACATGAAAAAGTTTCACCCATTGACCAATTTTCGGCAACTGAGGGGTATATTTTCTGCAATCTTCATTAATGATCACCCTTAAGATAGTTCCAACGGTGGGAAATGTACATAGCACATCTCTTGATAAAGGCATGGGTTCCAAACATAAAGGAAGCTGGTTTTGCATTTCATCTTCGAGCCTGTGGAGTATAGTCATTAACATGAATAAATCTGTTAGAATACCAAATAAAAATAAAAAAAAAAAAAAAAAAAGAAAACCTCAGACATAGCAAGCATCAATATTGTGTTTACAAAACTAAAACCTATTCATTTACGCATTAGTCATTAATGAAGTTAACTTTGATCATAACAGAGTTAAAACTGTTGACAGACCGGATTTGAATTTTAAGAAGATACTGTCACAAAGGTGGAAAGGAATGCACATGTATTCCCTTCAAAGTAGTCCATGTTTTTATTTTATTTTTTACGTCAAAGTAGTAACATAACAGTAATAGACAACAGCTAGCTCATTCAAACCCAAAACCTCACTAATTATGTATAAATGTAAATGACTATTTTGAAGTTTTAAGTATTTGAATAAAAATTGAAAAAAACAAAACAAAACAAAAGGTTGGTTGCTAGAAAAATCTTTTGTCAACAGTATCAACATAATGGCAGCTCATTGGGTCTAAATTCATGCTATAGAAACTTCACTATAAGAGAAGCGTGCATATTATTGCAGCCTTATAAGGAAAAGTTAGCTTGTTTTTTGCTATGTAACTTTAGAAAGCTTCACCTATACTTCTGCAGTATTTTTGGCAACGTGGCAACTCTAAGGTTCTAGAAATTACCAAACTCAAACATCAATCTGACAGTCTCCCTAATTGGGTGTTTGGCCCAGCTTTTAAAAAAGCTTTTCTACTCTATAAGCTGAAGTTAGATGTTTAGCAATCTCACTTCTAATATTTTTAGCTTATCAGGAAGTTAATTTGGGTTTCCAGACCAGCTAAAAGTTGAAGCTTCTCCAAAGTGACTTTCATGGGTGTTTCATTAATATTTTCAGACTTCCCACCTTACTCTTCATGCTTAATAGAGATGGAAAAGAAAATTACCTCATTAGATAGGAGTCAATGGTGTTATGATCTTTGTCAATCTCAAAAGTGCAGGTATATAGATTTTATGCTTTTCTTAATAATTTTAGTTCCCTTTTTTTGTCAAACCTTTAGAAGTTGTAAGAAGAAAAAATACCAATGGTGACCTGAAGATAAATTAAAATTTGGAAGAAGAAAATATTTGAGTGCAGTTATGATACAAGGGCATCAAATCAATTAGACAAAAACCTAGAAGCAAATAGTTTTTAATTTGAATAATCAGCCATCTCAAGTCGCCAATATGTCATACCTTGAAGTAAAATGTTGCAGAACAAGTTTGCTAATACCTAATAGTCAATAAGCATTGATATTCGGCCAAACACGTCCAGCACACTTTGCATACCTTAAACAATTTAGTTCATAATTTACTTGGAATTAATTTATCTTTAATTTATAGTGCTTACCTAGTGCAGTTTATTCTTTTTGCTAGTTCACAATGTACTTTATCCCCTATTTAAGACTCCAAAATCCAAATCTTTGGAAGACAAGCAATTAGTTTTTAAAGTTTCCATAAATATCTATATGCTTTTCATATTATGCTAGGTTTCACATTGAGGAAATTACAAATAATGACGTTATAAAAACATGAATGCCGAATATTTTGCGCTCTTGCAGTCTTTTCCTTTTCTCATCATCTTCTAAATCTCCATAAACTATTCTTTCCACAACCAGATCTGATTTTCCTTTTCCAAGTTTATATGAGAGTTCTATAACCTAACATGTTACCTTGAGTAACTAGAAAACTATAACATCATAAAGAAAATATAACCAACCTAACACTGCACATAGCTGGAATACCACCCACAACTTTCTTCCTCAATTGCATCCCCATACTACCCCTAATAAATCTTGTGCAAATGTTCAGACCAATATCAACCTATTAAAAGCAGCAAATATGTCCCAACTGCCAAAATTTTCCACAAAATATTCTTCACTTTCAACAAGACAAACAGCCTTAAGCCGGGAGCTTTCCACCTTTAATCAACCTCTAAACACTAAACTCTATCTCCCATATGTAGATCTTAAGAAACCTAATTTTCTTAATGCATGGAAAGGATAGGATAACATACTGAATTAGAATAACTGGCTTCATGTTATTACATCATAATTTAGGCTTTAAAGTTTTCTTCCATCAGAACACTCGTAATTCATAAAAGAACTAATTGAAACTCTAATTGCATACACCTCATGAGTGCTTCCACCGAAAATGTAGCTATGTTAACCAACCGCCTGCTTTGCATTACTTTAAGCTAACCACAACTTTAAAAGCAAATCCTGAGCCACAATCTTCTTTTAACATGATAAGATAAAGCCTAATCTCAAGCTAAAAACACTCATTACCATATATAAGTCACATAGACTCTGAATAGCAAAGTAGAGCCTTTCCAAACATAAAATTGGAAGATAACAAGCCAATAAGCTCCATGCAATGAGAAAGGAAAAACCACCCTTTCAGGAAAAATAATTAATCCAACAACCTCCAGCTCCCAGAAGATATAGTGCAATGTATACTTCACCAGCCTCATTTTCATCTTTACCTATACTAACTTTTGCTTTCTACAGGTAACAGCATCTAGTTTACCAATAACACAAAAGTCAATTGCGACTGATACACTCTACAAATGTTGGAACAACCATGCCTTTGCGATATAGAAACATACGGCAATTAACTTGAAAATTCATCTTTAGTTTCTATGTATATAATTAACAGCCATGCAAGAAAGATCAGCAACTAGCAAAACCTTCTTCAAACGGAAAAGAGAGGCAACGGGGCCAATAAATGCATTCAAGAGAACAGCAAGTATTGCGCATAGCCACAGCCACCAATCTGCAATTTCATTCACTGGCCTACTTGACTGATATGCATACTACCTTAACCAAGCTTCCAGTACAAATGTGTAACTACTGATCTTGGGGGAGAGAGAACAATAGGTTTTCTATACCCAGTTAGCTTTTCTAAATATCCTAGTAATTCAAGCCATTAAATAACTTTCAAAGAAATGTGATAGAATTCCCGTGGGAGTGAAAAAAAAAAAAAAAAAAGGACAAAATAACACCAGTCCCATACATGGCATTGAAGCATAGCCAAATGCTTTGTTATAAGTTGATATATCAGAATTTACATGGAACCATGTGTCAATGATGCAATGCGAAAAACAAGAGGATTGCAAAGTCCCTCAAACCCTAGCATTTGCTTCCGGTGAAAATATAAACAGTGAGAAGCAATTAAAAGACACTAACTCACTTTTTATAAATACCGAAGGGTGGAGCATCAGTTCCATCCCAAAGAAAGACCATCCACTCATCTTTAGCAGTTTTGCATATATGAAGTACCTTAGTAGGGCCAAACATTAAATATGAGGATACATCAGCAGACCTTGAAATTATCAAAAAGCAGTATTAACCTATAATTACATTGGACATATTTAAACAATACCAACTACAAAAATAAAAAAGAGGAAAATCAAAGATATGATTTAATACCTTGCAAGCTAAATTTATCCAATCCACTTCGTTGATCTCTCTCAATAATAAGAAGTTGATCGACACTACCAAGCACAAAAAGGAAAAAGGTTTTATATTGGGTAATGGGAATGACCAGATATTTGGTATCATAATTAGAGGACAGAATCATCAAAAAAGCTAGTGCACATGCAAAACTTTGAATGTCTAAATACATGGAACCAAAATCCCAATGCATTTTTTAGCGTCGCAAGTCAATATCTTTGAGTATTGATATATAGATATATGATGTGTGTTGTGTATTTGTCAGAACTTTAAAAAGAGTTAAAAGGGGTCAATTCAGGAACTGTCCTATTCAAGCTAATTCTAAATATATCAACTTACATGGTAATCAGAGTTGACAATAGAAGTTCCAAGAGAAGAAGGTGCACTGTTAACTACTATTATTATAACCTTTCAATCTATTCCTCATATCAAGCCACTTTCAGCCCAGTACTTTAAAAAACTAAAACATTAAAAGAGTTCTTCAAAAAGAAAAGGTGGAAGATAGGCCTGGCACCAAGTGGCTCAATCTAGTGCAGCCCATTAATGCCCAAGCCCACTACGTAATATCACTTCTATTACTCCTAATATAATAGCATGGAGAACATGCTAAGATATGCAGAAACTCTGTTTGTTTATACCTATGTGTTTAACTACCATCCAGTTCAGGGGTCTCTATAACTACCACAAGTTTCAAACTTTCTTCAAGGACAAGTTGAACTAAAATCAAGCTCTGGTAAACTGCAGATGCAACCCTGAACGGCTTCAAGAATGGAGGATAGGGAGAAGAAATCAACCTCAGTCTAGTGGATCACCCGGGAATAGAAAGCACGATGAAAAAATTTTAAATAGAAAAAACCCCTTAAAATGAACATCAACCAAAAAAGTTAAATAATCATGTCAAAATGGAATCTAGAAGGGACAAAATAGTGATAAGAAGTTTCTGAAATTTTTTTAACTAAAAGTAAGCAAATGGAGTAAAAGTAGAACCAGCTTCAAAACACAAACTGTTCCAACCGTACACATTTGTTAGAGTGTGAAAATGCAGATTGACATTAATTGAGAGATGCAGATTAACATTAATTGAGAGATTATAATTATTGATACTTAAAAGACATTTAATCGACTAGTTAAAGGTGAATATAGATTTTTTTTTAAATATACGTAGAAAAGGTGAAATATAGATATGACTAGCAAACGAAGAGCATACCATCAATAACCTTTGAATTTGCTAACCATTTTCTCAGGTCTGCTATTATCTTGTTATCCTGTTCTCTTGCGTGAAATCTTAAAGAAACTTGATAAGGATGGAAATTTTCACCATCTATCCCTTCATATAAAGCAAATGAAGAAAACCTTTTGTTGAATATAGCATATACATCTCCTTCATGAGTTTTCATCTGCAGAAAGGTAATTATGCTTTTCAAACTAAATTTATAAAAGAAAAAAACACCATTCGTGGTTAATGAAAAATATGAATCTAGAAGGCAATACAATTGTCTCTTACAGAGTCTATAAAAAGTAGAAGATCTCTTCTATCAAGCTGAGCATTGTTCATACAGTAAGAAATACTACATAAAATGTTGAAGATTAAGTCACACTCATGCCCTAAGCTAATAGCTTAAACTTTCAGGATGATTGTTTGACATGCAACCAAAGCCTCTTTAACTTAGCCGAGAGATCAAATCCTGCTTGCCAACGTACGGTTATAAATGGAGGTGGCAATCAGAAAAGTCAGACTGGCTTCAAGTCAAGTCATTTCTTATTAAGATCAAAGGTCATTTTGGGTTTGGGTTATTTCATCCATTAGGTCACTCAAGGCTTCGAGTCATTCTAAATCAAATCATGTCCAGCTTGAATTATTTCATATTATGTCATATTGGGTTTAGATCACTTCATTTATTGAACTCACAATGAGTTTTAAGCAATTTTCAATTGAGGCTCTTCTTTTGCAATATGTTTGTCAATAAATAGAACAATTTGAGAAAATACAGTTAAAGGATGAAAGCATAAAGGATTATCATTTATATATAGCACCAATGTTTTACTCATTTGGAGAATCTAACACTTAACAATATATAAATAACAATCAACTAAAATGTATGCTACAAACAACTAATCTCAAAATTAAATTACGTAAGAGTAAATATGAGATAAAACTAAATTTATAAGCATTAATCTAAGGCTAAAACAAGGAGATAGGAAAATATGCAAATATCTTAATTCACATGAAGTTCAATCACTATATTAGAATTTAATTGCCTAGATTCACATGATTTTCTACAACTATTTCTTAAAGTATTAAATGCTTTTGGACCATAAATTTACCATGAACTAAATTTCGAAGCATTAATCTAAGGTTAAAACAAAGAAATAGGAAAATATGCAAATATCTTAATTCACATAGGTTCAATCACTATAACAAGATTTAATTGCCTTGATTCACATGTTTTCCTACAACTATTTCTTATAGTATTAAATACTTTTGGACCATATATTTCTTCCTAAAATGTTCACCTTTTACCTCTTTGCATTTATATATAATTAATTCTTTTCTTTTTAGCCTATGTATTTATCCTATTGATTATACACTTTGAGATTAAATGTTAAATATTTAATTTTACTAAATAAATTTGGCTTGAGCACCATTTAAATAAATTTGGATCATTTTAGGTCTTAGATCAATTCAAATTTGGGCCAGTTACCACAAATATCAAATCATTTCAAATTACAAGTTACTTTCAATTGAGTTAATTTAGATATCTCGTCATTACTTTTGAGTTATTTCCAAATCGGGTTATCTTATCTTGGATTCATCTGATTAAGCTATTTTACTCAATTTTAGGTTCAATTTTGAGCCAATTGAGTCGAGTTAGGCTAGATTTGCCACCTCTAGCTATAAACTTTCATCATAAAGTATATGATAAGCTTGTCATTTGACCAAATGGAAAACGCAAGAAGCTTGTGCATTTGGGAGTGTGTAGAGCTGTAAAGTGTCAAGGTTTTAGTTTGAGCAGTTATAAAATCATCGAATATAAAAGCTTATGCTATTATGTGAGGAAGCACTCTCATCTGCAAGCCCATTGCACTCATGCGAGGGGCTAGCAAGGACTATGCATAAACCACCTCATTTATTGTATTACAATTTATTTATCAAAATTAAAGCAACATGCCTCCAATGCTAGACCACAAGTTCAGAAGGCTCTAATATCATCCCAAAAATAGGTCAACCTAAAAGCTCAGTTTGATAGCTGAGGACCTGAGAATAAGTTTACGATTTTATCTTCAACAACATAATCAAAGAACAATACCGAGTGCTAAATTAAAAGACAAGACTACTTCAGCAAAATGCATGGGAGTAGCTTGTATTATACCTATAAACAATTAATATTTAGTAGATATATTACATTGAATTTGATTTTATTTATCAATCAAATTAAAACAACTAATGCAGTCTAGTCTACAAATTGAATTGTCTTGATTTTGCTTGCTTGCATTATGACAACTCATTTGGAGGTTAATAAGTATGCATGAACTACAACTCAAAATAATCTTCTTATAATCTAAAAAAGAACCATATATAAGAAATGCAATAATATATTACACATTAAGGTCAATATTCACTGACCATTGGCTCTTAAAAGTTGATAATATTCAGAACCTAGACTTATGAACCACCCGAAAAAAATTCCTAAAGTAAGGGAACACAAAATCATACAATTAATTTTTTTTTTTTTTTTACTCCTTGCCATTAGATAATGTGACATATATACCAATGACATGCTCACTGCAATATGTTAATATATTTCTTTATACTCACTGCAAACTTAATGCCCTATTTAATGGCTAAAGGATACACTACAAAGACAAATTGGAGCCATTGAAGATGGAGTGGGAGAGATACATCACTGCTGGCCGTAAATTATTCTTAGCCAGTATAAAAATATAAATAAGAGATGTAGTTCTTTTACAGCAAGCTTAACTAGAAGCATAAGAGAATCCCCATGATGCAGTATTTAATTGCTGATGCAAATTTTGCACTTTCAGGCAAATATAACGGCAGTTACAGAAATGCTTAAAGGAGTTTAAAACATGGCCAAAATCCATCTCAGAAATACTTGGGATTATTTTAACAGTAAAAAAATAGCTTGTTTAGATAAATTTTATCTATCCTTTTGGATAACAAGGGCTAAAAGGTAGTTTGGTTCTTCAACGATATAGAAGTCTTTTGTTCCAAACATAAGTTACTTTGGTAGTTAATAAGCCATTAATACAGTAATTTATCAGTCAAATTGAGTTTCATATCTAGGTTTTTGAAAATTTTTCTTTTTCTGAAATAGGCCTTGATATTTTTTGGTCATTGAGGCCTTATCTTGATTCTAGTTGGGTAAATAGGATATTTCCAAACTTTTTATTTATTTAAATTGCTGTGATCTAATCTAATAACTTTTGCTAAATAGATCACTTCATACCTTCAGTTTGGCAAATTGATTTTAACAGAAACTTGAGTTGTTGATATGTTATCAAACAAACTATTGTTTGAGTGATCTGCCTTAAGTGTACTTGTTCTTTTTATTTCAATTCTCTCCCCTTTTCAATTACTCTTTCCCATTTTTATTCTTTCTATTGCTACATTGCTATCAGTTTATCATTCACAACTTGGTAATTACATCCTTTAACCAGTTTCTTCTTAACTTTTCAGTCTAATTCACATTTCCATTCTCATATTTTTCAAATGCTAAACCTTATCCAAAGTACAGACAAATGCATACTGATTGGACCCTAATCTTATAGATGAAAAAGTCTAGCAGCCAATCCTTTCGATTTAAGCATAAATTTCTTTTGAACCAAACCTAATCAACACCAAAACTATCATGCGGTCCATCTACCATAACTATAACCTACTTCCTGATGTAGGATACACTTGGAGATGTCTGCCAACTTAGAATGTGTAATGGAATAGGATCGGAACTTAGGGGTTTTTGGTTTATGGCTATACAGAAATTCAGATCAGGCTTAAGAATTCATCAGGTTTTAAATCAATTCAGTCCATTTTAATACGGGTTGAAAACAAAGAGAACAGTTGCAGGAAATTCTTCAAAGTAAGAAAGTAGCGCTTTAATTGGTTAATTAAGGGGTTGACTGCTGGGAATTGATAGAAACTGTGGCCAAGAACCAGGGTTGGAGTCTGAAGAAAAGGGATGTGATTTCAGTTGCAAAGAAGAGAAAAATGCTAGATTAAAATAGGAGGTTCTTGTGCAGTGAAGCATAACCCAAGAACATAGAAAAAAAAAAAAGGATAAGGGGGATGACTCAAAGAGAAAGAAAAAGAAACTAGCGAAATTCTTGGCATCCATGCCTCAATAACCCAAAATAATCATAATTCTATTAATATTGAAATCTAAAGATAAATATGTATTTATGATAATTACTAGACTACTACAAAGGCAATGATAGAAGAGTTTTAGTGAAAGATGAGGAGATTAAGAAGAGATGGAGAGATTATTTTGATAATCTCTTTAATAGCAGTTTTGAGCATGATATAGGTGGGTTGAACATACCGTTTAAGAATGTAAATCGTGCGTTTAAACATATTATTAAATGATATGAGGTTAAATAAGCTTTGAGAAAGATGAGAGTAAAGAAAGCTGTTGAACAAAATGGAATCCCAATTGAAGTCTAGAACTGCTAGGGTGAAATAGGGATAGGATGGTTGATAGATCTTTTCAACAAAATTTGGCGCACTCAAAAGATGCCAGAAGAATGGAGGAAGAGCACTTGAATGCCTTTATACAAGAATAAAGGTGATATATAAGATTGTTCGAACTATCAAGGAATAAAACTTATGAGTCATACTATGAAACTTTGGGAGAGAGTAATTGAATGTAAGTTGCGACATGAGATCATTATTTCTGAAAACCAATTTGGGTTTATGCTAGGACACTCCACAATATAAGCAATCCACCTTTTGAGGCTTTTATTAGAGTTTTAGTGAAAAGAACGATCTACATATGGCATTTATCAATTTGGAGAAAGCATACGATAGAGTTCCTCGAAAAGTGCTTTGGTGGGCCTTGATGAAGAAAGAAGTCCATTTAAAGTATATCAACATAGTTAAAGATATGTATGAAGGAGTTGTAACAAATGTGAAGACGATTGGGGGCATGACAGATAGCTTCCCCATTACCTTAGGATTACATCAAGGCTCAACACTAAGTCCATTTATTTTTGCATTAGTTATGGACGAGTTCACTAGACGTATCCAAGATAAGGTTCCATGGTGTATGTTATTTGCCGATGATATAGTCTTAGTCCCTGAAACTAGTGATGACTTTAATACGAAATTAGAAGTATGGAAGAGTACATTGGAGTCTCGGGGTTTTAAATTGAGTAGATATAAAACTGGATATATGGAATGTAAGTTTAGGAATCATAGGGAAGCGGGTACTAGTGTGATTAAGTAGGATGGTGAGGAACCACCAAAAAGTAGCCAGTATCAATATTTGGGATCAATTATTTAGAGTGATACTGAGATAGAAACGGATGTCAAGCACAAGATTCAAGCAGGATGGGTGAGGTGGTGAAGTGCATCGAATGTGTTACGTGATCGTAGCATGCCTTTGAAGTTAAAAACAAAGTTGTATAAAACAACTATAAGGCCTGCATTGCTATATGGAACTGAATGTTAGGCTACTAAGAAACAACATGAGAAGAAAATGAACATAGTGGAGATGAGGATGCTTAGATGAATGTCTGGTAAGACTAGAAGAGACAAAATAAGAAATGAAGAGATTTGAGAAAAATGAAGAATAGTCTAAATTGAGAAGAAAATGAGAGAGGATCGTTTGAGATGGTTTGGACATGTGAAACATAGGCCTAACTATGCACTAGTAAGGAGAATTAAGTCTTTAGATCTAAGAGAGATCAAACCTTTTGGAGATAGACCACGAAAGACATGGATACAAGTAATAAAAAAAGATATGATGGTTAAGGAATTAAATGAAAAGGTTGTTGTTGATAGAAATGAGTGGCGCAAGAAGATTCAAACTACAACCCAACTTGACTCCCTTATTAGGTCTTTCATACAGCCAACCCCAGAGTAAGGGATATGAGGCTTAGTGTGTTGTTGTTGTTATTGTACTAGACTACTACAAAATCAACTAGAATTAGTAACCTAAACTAACTACTAAACCAGTAAATAACCAACTTAGACCTCAAGAAAATAAACTAAAATCCTAAAACTCTATAATCAAAACTCAACAAAACCTTAACCCTTGGGCAAAGGAATTAAAATTTTCAACCTGCCCTTGCACATGAAAACAGTCAGAATCTATAAAATAAAATCTTAAATTGCTAGTACTAATACCATAAATATGAAAGCAAAAGAGTTTCCTAATAACAACCATACTTCAACAATTCTAAAACCTAACCTCAAATTGTCAAAATCTTATTTGTAAGACTTTCTCCAATTTATCCTACAGTCCAATAGCTTCAGAAGTTGCAGTCCCATAAATTCGGGGAAAAATAGTTTTTTAAACCTTTTATGGAATCATAAACAGCAAAATGCACATCAAATTCCTAATAACAGCCATACTTCAACAACCCAATAATTTCAGAAAAGCGTGTCAAAGCTCAAACTCCTACAATAAATAGAATCCTTAGTATTATAGACACACGCATGCCTGCAGCCACACTAGACTAGTTAGTTGTGTATAGGTATATGTGAATTTGGGGGGAGGAGAATACACATTGGAAGTATCTCGAACAACTACCTTGCCATGAAAGCCTATTATGTACTATATCAGATTCAATTATAAGGTAACTTAGATGAAAGATCTAAGTGCAGACATTTTTCTGTTCATTTCTTCCTAATCCCCTCTTCACTTGTCTAAATGAATTTGTTAGTTTTCCATTTACGGAAAAAAGTGCTTCAACAAAATATAGAATTGTTTCCATAAAAAAGTTAAAGTGAAATATTAAACGAACAAACATAACCAATATTAAGGAGAAAAGAAAAGAAAACAGAAGGAAAGAGGCAGGAAAATATTTTGGACACAAGATTATACCATGACACGAGAAAGGTGAATAATATCTCCAACAGACGCAACATGAGGAAGAGCGCCGATACATTGAGCAAATAGATGAACGGGAATCCCATATTTGGGATGTGACTCATCAATTATTTTTAGCTTACAGAAATAATCTGCAAAACCGCAAATTCTGGCTTAGCCAAAACGAAGACCAAAAACAAAATTAAGTTTACAATAACCAGAAAAATAGGACTCGAGAATATAAAAAACAAATTTTCCCAGAGAATCATTTTCCACATCTCCACAGCTTCCTTATTCGGATTATAAATGTTAAGGATTTTACAAAGTATAGAAAGATAGAGACAACTGGCTCAGCACAAACACCTTATTGCAACAAACATCATCCTACTACCAACCCAAGGAAGAGAAGTAGTAGCCGTAAGTCCGGCCTTTGTGTCATCACGGCCAGTTACAGTCACAATCACAGATTGTAAAAACGAATTTAAAACGGCGAACCACGAAAAACGTTAATAGACACCAAAAATGGTTCAGAATCAAACATCTAAGTTTAAACTCGAGCTTCATATCTAGATCTGTAGCGAAACAGACCAAAAATAGTAAAGAAATGAGAATACCCACCGGTGCCCCTGGATTTCTGGGGCAGACTGAAGTCAAGAATGACGGCAATAAGGTTAACTTTCTGGTTGATGCAAGGGATGGCGTCCTCTATCTTAAGAAACTTGTAATCAACCATCTCTCTCGGCTAATTGCTATATAATTTTAGGGTTTATTTGTATTTGGAGGGAAATGAAAATTGAAACTGATAGTGCAGTGGTTAGTGATAGAGGTGTTGTGTATACAGGCCGAAGGCCGAGCAGCCTACGAAAGCCAGCCTGCTACTATTTTGGAGAGGGTGGTTCCAAGCACACTGTTATTTATTTCTCTTTAGGTTGTTCTAAATATATAACAAATTTCTTACTTTACACCTCATAATTTTTTTAAGAAAAAAATCTGCTTAGTAAATATTAATTTTATCTTTTAATGATTTATCAAAAAAAATAACAATTTCATACTCTCATGCATTCCATACACTTTTTCTTCTTACTTTTTCTTTCTTCATTTTTTTTCTTATACACTAAATTCTAAATCTTTAAAATTAAAATCAAATTGTTGAAACCTTTGTTAAATCTTATA
This sequence comes from Durio zibethinus, assembly GCF_002303985.1. The sequence continues at coordinate 10,298,918 of NW_019168381.1, read as the reverse complement.
AACTATGTAAAAACAGATTCAAAAATGAGAAAAAATAATGAGAGAGATAAGTTCAACGAGATAATAAAATTTTACCTAATTGAGTTTGATTTTTTTATATTTTCGAAAATCTTTTTCAAGAATACATAATAAAGTTTTGAAATAGATTTCAAAAAATATTTAATATTTTTGAAAAATCATTTTTGAAATTTATGATATATTTCGAAAATTCATTTTCGAAAACACAATATAAATTTCGAAAATGAATTTATGAAAGTTGTATTATTGGAAATGAATTTTCGAGAATTATATTACATTTTCAAAATTTATAAAAATTATATTGTATTTTCAAAATTTTATTTTCAAAAATATATTATAATTTTCTTAAATCAGTATAGTTCTTCCTATAAAATTTTTTTAACATGTTGTGATATGTAGATCAATTTGAAAATTATCTTGATAAAATCAATCACTAGACAATTTATATACTAGATATGATTACATAGATCATTACTACAAAAAATGTAAGAATATGTTTTTGAGGTTTAGTGTTATTGGAAGGTATAAAAGCATAGAATATTAGTTTATTTATATGTAAAAAGTTAAAAATGTTGAGCAGATGTTTTATAGTAGAAAAGTTTTAGTTTCTATAGTAGAGAAGTTTTGGTTTCATGGGCTAGACATATTAGAAAAAATCAAGGTTTCATGATTATGATTAAAAACTCTGAGGTGGAAGGCTCGAGGAAACCTAGAATAAGATTGATATGTGCACGAAGTGGAAAATACATATAGCTAAAAGATAAGGGCAATGTAGAAGAAATGCAACATAAGAGAATGGGAACAAAAAAGTGTGGTTGCCCATTTGTGTTATGTGGGATTAAGTTGGTAATGGATGATGAATGGGGAGTGAAAATAGTCCATGGATTTCACAATCATCTACTAGCAAAAAATTAGAGGGACATTGATTTGTAGATCGATTAATTGAAAAAAAAAAGATTAGTTATTGATATGTCAAACAGTATGGTCAGATCCAAAAACAAATTATTAACTCTAAAACAACATAATAAGAAAAATGTTAGCATTATAAAAAAAATAAAATGAATGTCAAAGGCACAAATATGTTGAAAAAGTTGATATATCACAAATACAACAATTGATGAAAAAATTGACTAATTGTAAATACTTAAAGTGACATAGGAGGACTAACAAGTGAAGCAATTATGTAAAAGACCTATTATAGGCTTATCCTATTAGTGTCTAAATGTCTTGATTATGGATTGCACTTATAAAACAAATAGGTACTGTATGCCACTACTTGAAATTGTTGGTGTAACTTCAACTAAGATGACATTTTCTATTGCATTTGTGTACATGGGGGCTTAGCATTCTAAGAATTACATTTAGGCATTGGATAAGTTAAAAAATTTAATGCCTCCTAGTATATTTTCTACTTCATTATTATGATAGAGACTTGAAATTGATGAATGCCATAGAAGCAGTGTTTCTAAGCATGATCAATCTTCTTTGTAGATTGTATATCAACATAAATATGCTTACAAATTGTAAGAAGTTTTTTAAGTAGAAGGAGAAATATGAGGCATTCATGTTCGATTGAAGTGTACTAGTATATTCATCTGCTTATGATGAGTACGAAAGGAATTTGAGCTCATTAGAAATTGATTACAAACTTATCCAAGTGCATTAAAGTATGTGAAGGGTTAATGGCTGGCAAAGTATAAGGTCAAAGTTTATTGTTGCTTAGACGGATAAAGAAATACAATTTGGCAATGTTACAATAAATAGGTATAATTTATGTTGTATTGTTAAGATTATTTATGGTTTTTGGTTAGTGTTTCACAATAAGTCATCAATATACCTTTATTATTTCATTTAGAGATAAGAGTACACATTCAAAATTAAAGAGGCACATTAGATCATCTCAAGGAATTTCAAATCATCATGATGATAATCAACACACTTATTGAGTTCCAACATTCAAAGATCAAGATTTTATTTGAGTGAAGTCTTACCGTTGTAAAGCATAATTTCAAGCTTTCATTATTCAAAGAATTGCGAGGTTTGATATTTAAGAGCACACTGAATATGATATTGAAAGAGGTCAAGTTAGCTAATCATATTAGAATTGATGCAAATGCTTATGATTACGTAATCAAAAGCTCACATGGATTACCTTGTGCTCATGAAGTTGTAGAGCATATAAGGGTAGAAAGTTTAATTCTTTATCTGAAGTGCATCCATATTGGAAAAAGTTTGATTTAGTGAAGAGCAAAGATAATGAAATATCTGAAGAGTCAACCATTTAGTCTGAGATTGACCAAATGATATAATGTTTCAATAAATGTGATGAGTTCGATAAGTTGGCTTTGAAAAGAAAGTTGAGAGAACTTGGTGACCTATCAATAACTGCCTTGATGCCACCATTAAAAATGGCTAAGACAAAAGGTCATAAAGGTATAAAAATAGATACCTCTACATGATGCTACTTGCCACACTTGGAGATTATGTTATAAGCTCAAGATTGTATATCCCCACCAACCACTGTAAACTTAGTGAAACTAAGAACACAGATTGCTAAACTTCTTATTCATCGACCCTATAATAAACAAAAATATGATATTTGGATAGTTTGCTAGTGGAGTTACATCCATATATACAAAGTATCATTAATGTTGATGTGGATGGACATTGTGATTTTCATTTTATTGCTGGGTTGCTTAGATTGGGATTAGATGGTTAGGTATAGGTGTGACGAGATCTAATTAAAGAGCTTAATCGGTTTCAAGGCGATTATGTGACTTTGTATGAATTTATGGGATGTGTTAAGGAATTGTTACAAAGTTTATCGAGTTTCAACACTTTTACCTCATACAATAAGTGAGTGAACTTACTTGATATAGGTCATTTGATTACCTCTTGATATAACGTCATGCTAGTCCACATCGGTCTAAGACAGTGCCTGATATATCTCCCTATTAGATCTATACCACATGCACCATTAGAATAGAAATTAATTACTATTGGATTTATTAATGATTGTCATTTTGTGTAAGTACTATTAATTGGTGTTGTCATTTACTTTTTATATTATTGTTCCTATTTTATGTAGGTGTTAATGAAGCCATTGTCATCAATACCTCTTATTGCATACAACTCGTATAGGATTCAATATAATTATGCTTGAAGATGGGAGATTACATATGTACCCCGCATTGAAGATTTCAAATTATTATTTAGTACAAATTTTGATATAACCACTCAAGAAATGGTACACATTGATTGATTATTTTTTGTAATAATTGTTAATAGTTTATATTAATGTTTACAGTTTATATTTGTTTATGCTTTATATATTAAACATGTTATCTAATAGATGATTGTTATATTGAATATGTTATCTAATGGGATGTGTCATATTGAACAAGTAATAATCTAATGAATATTTTACAAATATAAACTAAATATAAACATAGTTAACTAAATATAAAATTAGTATCTAAACACAATTAACTAAATATAAAATCAGTATTAGTACATAGTAATAAATATATCAATCTTTATTCTTTGACCTCTTAACTCGAAGATATACATACAATAGATGAGTGGGATCAATTGTCTATGTGAAACTCTCTGACAAGGTTGATACTATCATATCTACTTAGGGGAAAGAGCCAAGCAAAGATGATGTTGTGGTCACTACTACTGATGGTGAGGATGACGCGAACAAGAGTGGAATGAGAGGTGCTAATGTCAATGAGACTGAGGATGAAGAGGACATCAACGGGCTCAGAATTGTCGATGTCAATGAGATTATGGTTGGAGCATGCACTGGTGACCTGGCTAGTACAAATGGTCTGAATGCATGAATTGATGGTGTAAGAGTCGATGCCAATTTAGACTAACTACTGCTACCTACAATAGTATGGTTAAACCCGTCTAATATGGCTCGTTCTCTAATAAATGCATCTCTTCAATAGTCAATACTCTGACCAAATCTACCAGCTAATACATGATTAACAAAAGATAATAAGGTCAAGCTTAATTACAAAATAATAATAAAGTTATCAATATTGATATCATATAATAAAATTAACAAATTAATAAAAAAATCATAAAATAATAAAATTTCTAACTTGCTGAATCACTAATATATGCAATATCTATTGGCTAAAGCTAGAATTCAGATCGATGCTCTGGATTTTGAATTTGACAGTGTGAAATTGCTATGAACTAGGCATCATAGTCAAATGAACACTTTCTTAGTCTCTAACATCTCTAACCTTGATGCTTAACCGACTCAACATGCATATCCCATCTATCCTAGAATCGATGCATGATGTTATATACAGCATCATATTGGTTGGATGGTGTTTCTTGATTAGCATGGGATAGAGCCAATGGGCTTGGAGAAATAGTTTGTACAAAGCCAAACTATCGTAAAACCCACTTTGGATGACACACCTCTAAGATTGCTCTGCACTTGATACATCCAGTAAAAAGGCAATGTCATGCAATGCATGTCCCTCCTATCCATCGACATATGGTTCCCACTACATGTCAGATACTGTCAACCCATCAAGGCACTCTCGTAAGGCTTATAACTTATTAATATAAATACGAGCCTTCCATCTTCAAGCATACGGTAGATCGTTTAAATATGACAATATGGCGATTGGGCCCAATGATGAAAAGTACTCATAAATCTATGCCTAAATTAAATATATAAGTAGTATTTAATCGGATCTAGTGTCATGATACTTTTGCTAGTTTTTTTTTTCAACCTCTATCTTAAATTCTTTGAACGTTTCAAAGGTTTAGACTTTTGTTTCATGCAATACACATAACCATATCTTATATGATCATCAGTTAATATAATGAAATAAGAGTATCTTTTTTTAGCATTTGCGTTCATTGGACCACATACATTCAAATGTATTAGTCCAAGAACCACCCTGGCTCTTTTTTCTTTCTAGTAAAAGGTGATTCTTTTCCAAGCAAACATGATTTATAAGTTCCACATGATTCATAATCAAAATGATCAAAATATCTTTGTTTATGTAACTTTGTGATTCTTGTTTCATTGATGTGATCAAGCCTTTAATGCCACAAGTAAAATTGATTCAGTTTATCTAGTTTAGCTTTCTTGACATTTATATTGAGAACATCATTGTTTAATCTAAGAATATACAAGCCATTATCATACATGCCCATGCCATAAAACACATCATTTAAATAAACGGAACAATAATTACCTTTAATATTACATGAGTATCCATCATTCATACTTAAATAAGAAACTAAAATAATGTTTCAAGTTATGACAAGAACATAATAACAATCTTTTAGTTCCAAAACTAAACAAGAAGGTAAAGGCAAATAATAAATCCCCACGGTATAGGTAACATCACTTGCACCATTTCTGACACATAACGACACCTCTCCCTTCGTTAGGCATTTACTATTCTTTAGTCCTTGTATGTCATTACATAAATGAAAACCACGTCTAATATCGATGATATCGAATACCTAAAAAGTTGTCTCAAGAAAAGATAAACCGATCTCAATCATAAACATACTTGAAATAGAAGTCTTTTTAGATCTTTTCTCCTTCAAGCTTGTCAAGTAGACCTTGAAATTCCTCTTCCAATGACTCTCCTTACCATTATAGTCACATATACCCTTATCCTTCTTGATGTTGCCAACTGGCTTGATAGCCTTACTGGCATTCCCTTTCTTATTAACCTTTTTACTTTTTTTCTTCTTAGTTCTTATTGGCCTTGGATAAAGAAACTAGAAAAGTTTTAGGCTTTTCATTCTTTATGGACTTTTCAGTAGTGTCTAGCATATTTATCAATTATGGTAATGTTACTTATATCTGATGCATATTGAAGTTTATTACAAATTATGAAAAGCTATTAGGAAAATATGACAAGATTAAGTTAATGCTTAACTCATGATCCATAAGAAATCTCAACTGTTCAAGTCACTCAATCCAATTAATCATCTTGAGGTAATGCACTTTAACTAAAGTGTTCTCAAACATCACTGTTCGAAACAATTTTTTAAAGGTCCCAAACCTCTCAGTCTGTCCTTATTTGTCAAACAATTCTATAAGGTACAAAATGATTGTTGGAGCATCTATATTTTCACATTGCCTTTACAACTCAGGGGTCATGCTAGCTACCATGATACGTGTAGCTTGATTAGCATGGTCTTTATGGGTTTCATACACCCACCACATTGCATCATCAACACTAGCATCTGGTTCCAATGGAATCGATTCATTAAAAACATAAAACATTTTCTCTTGCCTTAGGACAAGCTTCAGATTGGGGTACCAATTATCGAAATTAAGCCCTGTGAGCTTATTAACATTAAATATGCTATAAACAACAAGTTATTACTTATCTTTTGCAACCCACAAAATATGAACAAACATTAGTTATATTGTTCAATACCAATACAGATAAGATCTAAATCCATATATTAGTTGTTTTGACTTTTTAATCAAATCAATAGCCTTTACTATCAATTAGAAAAAATCATATTTTTCTGGTGAGCTAGGATGCCATTTAGTTTACCATAATCTTAAGGTTTGTCTCAACAAGCCATGATAAGTAAATTAGGTAGATAACTTGCTTATCAATCACATCCCCATATGATTCTTAGATTAATTGGGTGACAACTCCTTATCTAGTCACATTTTATGTGATTTGCCTAATCATTGCCTTTATCATTATACAACCAAGTTCGTCACATCCGGACAATAGAATGATAGTTAAGTAAGACTAATTATTCATAACACAACCTTGTTTCAAATAATGAGTACCTTATTTTAATGGCTTTTTGGAAATCTATTTTTGATAAGCCTTCAAGGCTCTCAAAAATGGATTTTTGAGATCCTTTTAAGCTTCTTGAAAATAGATTTCTAAAAACCTTAAATTTCTGAAAAGCTTGAATTGTACGAAATTATACCATAAGCCTTAAACTATTTTCGCATGCATTTCAACCAAATCAATAAAAAAAAAGCTACAAATCGTAGCTATAATAAGTGAAAAACTTAAAAAATAGATAATTTTGAGGTTACTTTGATAGATTTAGGGTTAATCTTGGATTGAAAGTGAAAAGAGAAGAATAGAGCATGAAGGATTAAAAGGGTAGAAAGAAAAATAAGAAGTTGAGGTATGGGGTGTATTTAGTAGAAATTTTGAATTTGAGGTGTATTTAGTAGTGAGGTGTATAGAGTAATAAGTGAGGTGTATTAGAATTCCCCTTTCTCTCCGCACCATCAACTTTTTATTACAAAATTACCCATAAGCAAATTAAATTATTTATCATTTAATAAATTATAACTTCAACCCTCATATGCCTTAATTTTACTATTCTTCTTTTTTTTCCCTTCCTCCTAGGTATCACAAACCCTAAAGATTAGTTCACAAATCATAAATCTTTCAAACAATTATTTTTATCTTATACAAATGAATAGCCAAATAAGAAACAAAATCAGTCAGAATGAAAAGCAGTTAATGGACAAGGTAAGTCATTTAAAATGCATTTTGAATAAGAAATTTGAAGCTTAGAAATGGATATCCGAAACAATATTGCCTTACTGAATATGAATATTCGGTATGTTTCTCATGTTACCATAAATGCATATCTGGTAATATAATATGCTTTCCATATATGCATATCTAGTAATGCCATATGCTTTTCGGATATGCATATTTGATAACATATAGAGCTTACCAAAAATGCATATGCGAAAAGCGTATTACATTATTGGATATACATATTCGATAACATCAAAAGTCATAGATATGCATATCTGGTAATGCAAAATTGGTTCTTGTATTCATCTTATTATAATTTTTTAACATTTTGAAATGTGCAGACCAATTTGGAAATTGCACTAACTATTAGAGATGTAAGATTATGCTTTTAAAGTTAGTTTATTATGGAGACATAAAATGTTAGTTATATAGATGCATAGAGTAATAAGTTAAATATGTCGTGTAAGTGTTTTTTAGTAGAGAAACCTTCATTCATGGGCTTGCTAGGTTAAAAAAAATAATAGTTTTGTGATTATGATTAAAAACTCTGATTTATGAGATCTAATAAGGAAACCTAGAATAAAATTGACATGTGAAAGAAGTAGAAAATACAAACAACAAAAGAATATAAACAAGGAATAAGAAATGCAATATAAGGGAACAAGAACAAAAAAGAGTGGTTGTCTATTTGAGTTACCCGAAATTAAATTAGCAAGGGATGATACATAGGGTGTGGAAGTAGTATATAGGTTTCATAATCATCTACTGATTGCACTAAAATTTTAATATTTTTTTACTTATTTTTAGTGTAATTTTTCCTTGAAAATTTTGGCAAAAATACTCCTAAATGTATAATTGTCTCATGTGTAGGAGAAAATATAGAAAATGAGGAATTTTGGAGTATTTGGACTCATTTTGGAGGGTTTATAGTGGTAAATGTTAAAAAACACAATAACTAGTGTGATTGTTCTATCTTACTATTTAAGGGAGTTTTTCTTAACCCTTTCTTTTATGTTTTTTTTAAGCTCAAATGAACTTCATGGAACCTTATTTCACATCTCAATTCTCATAATTCTCATTTGGAATTTTCTTCCTTAGCTCAATAATGCATTATCACTTTTTAAGCATCTTTATACATGCTTGAAATGTAATAGTTGCATTAAAAAGTTGGAAGCTATTTTTGAATTGATAATTTTTCAAAATTTTTTGAAGGATTATATTGCATTATTTGTTCACTTAATGACTTGAATTTTGGTAGTAAAATGAAAGAATAAAATGTTGTATTGGGTGATAAAAATGAAGGAAAAAATGATAGTGTGCGATAGATACAAGCATTACACAATCAATGCATCTTGGTGCCATTTTTGGAGATTTAAAGAAGAGCATTTGGAGTTGTTGAGTTGGTTGTTTGAAGGCCTCCCATTAGTCATAATTTTAACTTTTTGGAGTGCAAAGGATCATGAGAAGAGGGCTTGAAAGCAATGGCAGTTAATGCAGCTAAATAAGCAAGCAAAGGCCATAAAAGAATGAAGGAAAAATGATCTAGAAGTTGGCAATTACTTAGATATTTTTGCTAAAATTTTAAGGGTTGAACCACCTCCCATTTGTCTATAAATAGAGTAGAATGGCTAGCCAAAAGAGGATAATTAGATAGATTTTTAGATTTTAGTTTTAAGTTTTTTGCATTTACTTTCCTTTGCACTTTTATTTTCTTACTTTCCAAATAAGGTTGTTTGGCAACCAATTTTCTTTTACTTTTCATGCAAGTTTAACTTTCTTGCTTTAATTTTTAGTGCATTATATGATTTCTTCAATAAAAGTTTCAAATCTTCAAGTTTTAATGTTCAATTTCAATTGTTTTCACGAGTTATTCAAAATTGTTTGGTGATTTACAATTTTGACCTCTTTGTAGTGTTTTGATTGGTTTTTAATCAAATCTAGCTTGTTTCGAACCAAATTTCTTTTAGATTCTTAACACATAGACCTTTAAACCTAAAAAAAAAATTAGCTTTAAATTCAATCTGCATAGTTCTAAAAAAATCTCTAAAGTTTCAACTAAACATTAGTGGTAGAGTTAAACTTTGCATAAGTGACATCATAGTGAGGATTTCTCTCCATCTTGGCATTTGGTTTGAAATTTCTACTATTTACACTCTTAGATATATGTGTTTACTCGTTAATTCTCATTTTATTGCATTTTAATTCATGTTTTTACAAGCTGTTTGGATGATTTTCTTTGTAAGCATTTTGTTTTTCCAAATTTTGCACTAGTTTTGAATTATAATTCATTGAGTTTTTGAATTTCAACTTATTGATGCAATTTCTTTATTGATTCATGTTATAAGCTTATAGATCTAGGTTGTATTCACTCATTTTAAGTTCATTTAATTTGTAGAATTTTAGATCTAATTTTCTTGCTGTAAATTTTGTTTTTCTAGATTTGAATTCTTCTTTTTGGTTTCAAGTGTTTTAGCTAGTTCTTGAGCTTTTGCTTTTTAAATTGTTCTTCAATCTTGTTTTGCTCTTAGTTTAGTTACTATTTTTATAATTTCTATTTTAAGTTCATCCAATTCATTGAAGCTTAGATCTAATTTTCTTGTTGAGTTTTGGTCTTTTTCAAATTTGCAATTCATTTTCAATTTTTCCTAGCTCATTGGAACTTTACACTTTTGGTTCCTTACTTTTCATTTCAATTCTGTTTTTACTTAGGCTAATATATGTTATAAGTTACAACTTGTTTGGTTTATTCCTTTAAAATTTTCTTAGTTGGAAGTTAAAATTAGTTAAGGTAGTTAAGGTTAGTTGTTAGTTAGTTATTTTGATTATGTTTACCTTACTACTATTTTACTTGCTTCTTACAATTGCTATTTTAAATTTTTAGATTAGAATTATATTTTAATCCATGTTTAGTTTATTGCCTACCATTTTAGCTACTATTTTTACACATTATTTGTTTTACTTAGTTTACATGTTACATGCTTACACCTTACTATATTTGTGTTAAATGTCTTGTTTGATTTTATCTTTTTAGTTAGCTTAATTTCATGTTTACCTTTGTTTAATTAAGCCAACTTTAGATAGGATATGGGGATAAAAGGTACTTAGGCTAGGAATCTTTTTAACTAATCCTTGTGTGATCAACATATAAGCTTTTTATTCTTTATTATTACTTGTACGGCATGTATGCTTATAGAATATCCGAATCAAGTTTTTGACACTATTACCAACGATTAGGAGTCAAGAGTCATAGGCTAATATCGTGCTTCACCATGCTCATCTATGGATTAGTTCACCCCTTAGTTCACATAGCTTTAGTATAGATAGTTTAGACATAGCTATAACCCTAAAACCCTGAATATTTATTTGTTTAGATATAGGATTTTAGCTTTTTGCCTTTGGTACTTGTGAACTACCCAACATTATATTCTATAATCCTTGAGGAGATAATACTTGGAATGCTCCACTTTATTACTTGATTACAGGCTCTATACAAAAGTAGCAATCAAGTTTTTGATGCATTTGACGAGGATTATAGCGGTGTTCGCAATATCAATAACAAATTTCTAAGCTTCTATATTTTAAACTCTCTTTTATTTTTGTTTATTTTTCTTTTGCTTTTCTTTGATCTTTTCTTGTTTGTATGCACAAATCTAAAAGTGTTGACTTAGCTTCAGTTGGTTAAGAGATAAAGAGAACCTTTAGAAGAAAAAGAAAAGAGCAATCAACACCAACTGCACCTACTTTTATGGCGAATGCAAATATAAAGGGCAAAGAATTTTGAGGGACTATGTAGTTCCCAATGCAGATTATTTTTAGCCATCCATCCGAAAGCCAGCTATTCAAGCCAATAACTTCAAGATAAAGCTTTCAATTATACAAATGGTCTAAACTTCTATGCAGTTTGAAAGACTACCAAGTGATAATCCAAATCTACATCTTTCTAATTTTCTTAAACGTTATGATTCTTTTTATTACAATAATATTTTTTATTAGACTATTAGACTAAGATTATTTTCTTCTTCTCTCAGGGACAAAGCAAAACGTTGGTTGTCTTTTTTACCATCAGGCTCAATTACAACATGGGATGACCAAGTTCAGAAATTTTTGGCAAAATTTTTCTCATCAACAAAGATTACAAAACTAAAGAATGAGAGTACCACTTTTATGTAGGTTAATGGTGAAACTTTGTATGATGGATGGGAAAGATTTAAAGAATTGCTTAGAAAATGCTCACATCATAGTTTACCCCAGTGGCTCCAAATTTAGATCTTTTACAATGGTCTTATACCAACCATGAGAATCACCTTAGATTTAGCGGCTAGAAGGGCTACAATTAGCAAGACTCCTAAAAAGGCTAATTAGCTAATGGAAGAAATGGTTGTCAATAATTACCAGTGGAGCATGGAAAGAAAGGTCAATAAAAAATCTACTGGTTTATTTGAAGTTGATGATATTACTTATATTAACTCTCAATTAGCTACCTTTACAAAAAAGATTGAAGCCCTAGGAACCCAATCATAAGCCAACCCTGTTAATGCTAGACAAAGTCTGTTTGTATCCTGTGACATATGTTAAGGACCTTATTCATAAAAAAAATCCAATATAAGGTAAAACTTGCCCACTACATCCGACAAAACAAACCAAGCAACAACCCCTATAACAATACCTATAATCTTAGCTGGTGAAACCACCCTGACGTTTCTTGGAACCAACTAAACCACCAATAACCAAACCAATAACTACCACACCAATCCACCAAACTATAACCCACTCTAAGAAAAGAAACCTACCTTTGAAGACATGTTGACCTAGTTGATGCAAGCTAACAATGCCAACATTCAAAGCTAAGCTGCATCTATCAAAAACCTAGAAAATCAAATAGGTCAACTTGCCTAAGCCAAAGCAAATCACCAATAGGTACTTTGCCTAGTAACACTGAAACTAACCCAAAAAAAAAAAAAAAGGCAAGGAAGTATGCAATGTAGTATCTTTTTGGAGGGATGTTAGGATGGATGATTCTAATAACGAAAATGAGGAACCATAGTTATAAGACAACCTAAAGCGAATTTTATTAGAAGGAAAGACATTCTAGAAGATGAAGAGCTTTTAAAACTTAGTAAAGAAATCTTGGAGGGTTTTAACCCCATGGCATTATAAGCCTCTAAAGTTATTAAAACATATGAGAAAGACCTTGATGAAAAAAATGATGAGATGGACTATAAGAAAAATCCAAAAGAATATATTGAAGGGTTGCTTAAAAAAAGGCAAATGCTGCTACAAGTAGGGAGAGTATTAGTAGAAAACATTCTGCCTGAAAAGACAGCCCAAGGTGCTCATGCCTAAAATAACCAATAAGAAGGGGTAATGCCAAAAAATGATCCCTAATAAAAAGATCCTGAAGTAAAAAAGTAAAAGAAGAAGAAAAGATTCAAGAGGAGTTCAACAAAGGCCAATTATGATTGCCAGCATGTATAAGCAGTGTTTTAATGTTAGCCCACCTACCCCAATGCCTATTCCAAAAAAGCGGCTCAAGGAATTAAAAAAAGCCACATTTTTAGATGATTGTAGCTTTAAACTTTAACAACTCTTGCCCAAAAAGTTAAAAGATCCAAGGAGTTTTATTATACCTTGCATGATTGAAAATTTGAAATTCTTTATTGCCTATGAATGTTTTTGTGTAGTTAGGTTGTGAAAGCTGAAACCTTCTATATTCAACATTAAGTTCATTAATCAATCTGCTAAGTTACCACAAAAGATGCTAAAAAATATCTTAGTGAAAGTTGGAAAATATACATTCTATGTGAATTTTGCTATTTTAGATATGAAGGATGATCAAGCTCCATTACTCTTAGGTAGATTTTCCCTGTTCACTACCAAAGCCGTGATAGATGTATATGAGACTAATAGTACCCATAGGTTTAGACATAAGAAAATACAATTTGTATTTGTAGGGTATGGTATGATAGGACATGAAGAAGGTGTTAGTATAGTTAAAGAATTTAAGGAAATCCTAAAAGAGTCTAACCTATTAGTAAAACCTCCTAACCCTCTGAAAAACTTAACAAACGCTAGCTTCAATTTTGTCAATCCTTCCAAAAATTCAAGCTCAATTTATGTAATCCCTGCTAAGAGAGTTAGCTTATCTCCTCAAACTAAATATATTTATGTTATACCACAAAGAAGGATGCAACAAGGAAAGTTAGCTCCAAAGGGATGAAAGGATTCTGTATAGATTTAGGAATGGTTAAGCTTGACCAAAACTAGCACTGCTTAGGAAATAACCCAAGTTATGATTTATTATTTCTTTTATTTATTTTTTTAAGACAAGTGTGTTTTAATGTTTTTATTTGAGTTTGTTTTTAAGGATGAAGAGAAGTAAAAAAAATGCCTTATGGATATTCGGCCTTCAAGAAATTGTTAGGAAGTATTTCTTTTTCCTTTGAGCTTTGATATATGATTCTATTTAAGTGTGAGGGAAAAAGAAAACTTTTTTATTCTAACTAATCTTTGCTTTTAAAACCAAATTGACTTGCTAAACTTCATTATAATATTCACTTAGTTGGAAATTATATATATTCTCTTGAATAATTTAAATATTATATGAAGTGTAAGGATAAATATAATGAACTTAGAAAGAATTCTTAAGCATCTTTTTTTTTTTATATGATTTTTATACATGCATCTCTATTCTCTTGATATGAAATGCTATGATTTGTGTGAAGGTTTGTGAAATATAAATTTGCACAAAATTTAAGATTTGAACAAGTATTCTAGAATTCACCTACTTAATTTTTAAGGTAAAATCTTAGACTGTATTTGACTCAAAAGATAATCAAGGCAGTTCTTTGGATCGTTTAATCCTTTTTCAAGCCTACCATTGACAATACATCCATAGTACCATTATTTTAAGCCCATTTGCTAATCATTTCCTTTGTTTATTTAGCCACATTACAAGCCCAATAATATCTTTTCTTTGATTATTATCCTTTCTTTCGTTGTCCTAACCTATTATGCTTACTTGTATACCATGGACATATTCTTGTATTTGGAAAGAAGAAAGGTGCAATGAAAGAATGAGAATCAGGAAAAGCAAAGGCAAAGACTAATAAGCTAAAAATGGCTATCATTCAAAAAAAAAGTCAAAAATACAAAGCAATGAAAAATGCCTCACAAGTTAAGTGTTCAAAAAAGGCTCCCCATTGTTCAAAGTCTAAAAAGTAAAAAAAAAAAAAAGTAAGCCTAGGGTTTTAAACTTAAAAATTTTATTTTTTCTACCTTGATCCAAACCTTACATTACAAGCCTAAAAGACTTTTTGATATTGAGTTGAATATATAGGTCTAACATTAATGGAAAGGAATGAGGAAAGTGGGTGGATGAAGCTTATTCTATCTTTAGATTGAAATATGATGAAGTGCTTTACATTCTATTTGCTTGAGTTATATGCATGACTTAAATATGGAGTAGATTTGTATGTATGATTAGCATAAGTCATTGAAAGCTTGCTTTTGAAAGACATTCTAGTAACTCTATATTTATTCTTAATTTTGTATTATGCAGTAGTACATATTAAGAATTTTGTATAATTTTTGACATTGAGGATGCTTATAATGTTTTTAGTTTTGTTGATTTGAGGTTTGCTTAAGGACAAGTAAAAATTTAGGTATGGGGGTGTGATAGCACCAAAATATATAAAGCTTTTACATGTTAAAATGTTACTAAAATTTAAATTTTTGGATGATTTTTGGTGATTTTCATGCTATTTTCATGATTTTAGGTTTTTCAAGCTCAAAACTCATTTTCATACAAGCAATGCGTGTAATCATGCAAAGCTCACATTCGACCTAACCATGTAAGCTCTATGCTGCCCACATTGATCCATACTTAAACATGCACAAGCCCACTTGGATCCCAATCTATTCAGCTAAGATGGAACTTAAAGATAATCATGCTTCCTCTACTTAGCCAAGAAAAGAATGCATTACACAATGACTCTACAAGCTCCACCACATTCGACCAAAGCAAATCCAAATAAGCTATCATGTATTTCTTCCATAATGGTGACTAGATGCATTCGATCAAGATGAAGTTAAAGCTTATCATGAAAGTTGTTGATTAACCTTGAAAAACTCACTTGGAATAGGATTTTATCCATTCAAACTTCAAGAATTGGATAAAAATCCAATTACTCTTAAAACTCTAAGCCTTAATAGAATCTAATGGAAGAGATTATATAAGATTTGATCAAGCGAGGGCCAAGATTGATCCACCAAGACTCCATTTGGCCAAGAACACCCAAGCATAAAGAGTCATATTCGACCATGAAGCTTAGAAGACCAAGATAAAGCTCATCATTTGTATTTGAATTAAAATCAAACACTTATGTAGGCTATCCCCTTTGGTCGAACCTATCCCTATAAATAGGTAAGGTCATTTACTTGTTTCATCATTCCTATCTTTACTTCTCTTATTTCTTTTAGTTTCTAAGTTTTTTCAATTCTTTATTTCTTTTAGTTAAGGTATTGGCTTAGGTGATAGATTTGTCAATTACCAAGTTTTTATTTTTAAAATTTTTTCAATCAAAAAGTATTTTCATTCAAAGATCTATTTTCCTAATTTCTTGTTTACAAAATCTTATTGTTGTTTTTTTTAATTTCAACACAACAAACCTTTAATTTTCAAGATCCAAGTTTTTTTAATTTTCTTTGCAAGATTCAACTAATGTTCTTTCTTGTTCTTTAATTTCTTTTATGCAACCTTTATTTACCTCAAAAGCACTTTGGCATTCTTGTTTACAATCTTTTAATTCTTTCCTTTGCAATCTTTTAAGTTTTGGCTTTAGGATTAGTTGTTGGCATTAATCTTTGCTTCCCAAGTGACAGTTGGTGAAGTTTAGATCCCTGCTATACATCACCTTTAATCTTTACTTGATCTTTATCTATGTAAATCCTGTAACCCTAAAACCCTGAATATTCATTTGTTTAGATATAGGATCTCAGCCTTTTCGCCTTTGGTACTTGTGAACTACCCAACATTACATTCTATAATTCCTGAGGAAACGATACTTGGAATAGATACTTGGAATACTCCATTTTATTACTTGATCTATGTACTTGCAGGCTCTATACAAAAAGCAGCAATCACATGGAGAGAAAGGTAAGTAAGTAAGTAATTTATTGGTATGTTTGAAATTGATGCAATCACTTTCATAAACTCCCAATTAGCCACCATAACAAAAATAGTAAAAGCCTTAGGGGCCCAATCTCAATCCAACCATGTGAATGCAATCCAAAGTCCCTTTGTTTCATGTGATATTCACGAAAGATCCCATTCAAGTGAAAAATGTCAATTTAGGATAGATCTTGTCCAATTTATCCAACAATTCAAGCCTAACTACAATCCATATAACAACACTTACAATCTTGGTTGGTGAAATCACCCTAACTTTTTTTTAGAATTAGCCCAACCACCAATCCACCAAGATCCAAAACAATAACTTCCACCCCAAGAAAAAAATAAGTTTTGAGGATATGTTGACCTAATTAATGCAAGCTAATAATGCCAATATCCAAAGCCAAGCTGTATCAATTAAAAAATTTGAAAACCAGATAAGTCAACTAGCTCTAGCAATAACTAATCGCTTTAAAGGTACCTTGCCCAGTAATACTGAGTCCAACCCCAAAAAACAAGGCAAGGAAGCTTGTGATGCTATTTATTCATTTAGTGTTGATGGGATATATGAATTTGATAAGGAGGATAATATCATGGATGAACCAATAGTGGTAAATCTCCCTAGTTTTGTAAAGTAGCATAAAGTAGATTTTATTCAGAGAGACAATATCTTAGAATATAAAGAACTGTTAAGATATAGAAGAAAGATTCTTGAAGGTTTTGATCCCATAGCATTAGAGGCCTCTAAAAACAGTGAACCATATAAAAAAAACCTAAGAAAAAAAATGCTGAGATAGACTATGAGGAGGATCCTAAAGAAAATATTGAACAATCTATTGAAGAAGGTTATATGTTATTGCAAGTAGGAAAAGCATTCTTAAAAAGCATTCAACTTGAGTTCGAAAAGGCAGTTTAAGAAAAGACAATTTAAAAAGACGCAGTTCATGAAGAGACAATTCAAGATGAGGCAATTCAAGAAGAGGAGATACAAAAGAAAATTCAAGCAAGGCCAAAGATGATCGTAAGAATGCATAGACAATGTTTTAATGTAGCACCACCTACTCTAAGGCCTGTTCAAAATAAACTGCTTAAAGAATTAAAGGAAGCCATATTTGTAGATGACTACAGATTTGAACTTTAACAACTCTTTCCTAAAAAGTAAAAAGATCTAGGAAGTTTTACTATTTCTTACAAAGTTGGACATTTAAAATTTGATTAAGCTCTTTGTGATTTTGGATCTAGCATAAACTTAATGCCTTTAAATGTTTTTATATAGCTAAGATATGGAGAGTTGAAGCACGCAAAATTCAACCTGAAATTTGTTGACTAGTTTGCAAAGCTTCTATAAAGGATGTTGGAAAATGTGCTTGTGAAAGTTAGTAAGTATGCATTCTCTATAAACTTTGCTGTGTTAGATATAGAGGATGATGAAGCTCCACTATTGTTAGATAGACCTTTCCTATTAAATGCTAAAGCCTTAATTGATGTATACAACTCTAACATTACCCTTAGATTAAAAAATAAGAAAATACAGTTTATAACTAAAAGATATGATATCTTTAAGGATGAAGACGATGTGAATGCAGTAAAGGTCAAGAAAAATCTTAAGGAATTTGACTTAGTTGCTAAACTTTTTGATCCTCTAATGCAAAACCACTTGGCAACACCTGGCTTCAGTAATGCCAAACCAATGATGAACTCAAGCTCAGTTTATCTGATTTCCAGCTAGAAGAGTTAATACACCTCATAAGACCAATTCTATTTATGTCATTCCTTAAAGAAGGATGCAACAAGGCAAACTCCCTCCTAAAGGGATAAAATGATTTTGTTAGATTTAGGTATGCTCCAACTTAACCAAAACTAGCATTGTTTAGAAGGCAACCCAAGTTTTACTTTCATGGTTTATATTTTTTTTATTTTTATTAGGACATGTATGTTTTGATTTTTTTTGTTTGAGTTTGTTTTGATAGGAAATAAGTAAAGTAAAAAGGATAGCTCATGCAAGTAAAGATTCGACCTTAAGTAAAATTTTGAGGAGTATTTCTTTTTCCCAAGCTTTCTATTTTAATATATTGTTCAATTAAATGTTGAGGGGGAATTTTTTGTGAACTTAAATGCTTTTTGAAAACTTGTGATCCCATTTTTTTACTTTCAAACCAAATTGACCTGTTAGATTTCATTGTTATGCATATTTAGTTGATTTTGCAAACTTTTCAAAGATTGACTGTAATATGATATAAAGTTAATTATGAGTATGGTGGAACTTGAAAGGAATTTTTAAGCATGTTTCTCTTTGGATATGATTTTTGTACCTTTTTTTTATTCTCTTTCAATGAAATGCTATGATTTTTGTTAGAATTTGTGAAATGTAGATTTGTATGAAACTTGAAGATTCGTATAAGTACTCTTCAATTCACCTACTCAACCTTCGAGGTAAAATCTTATACTGTATTTGACTTAAGAGATGATCTAGGCATTCTTTGGACCATTTGAGCTTTTCAAGCCTACTTTTTTAATGATGCATCCCTAGTACTTATATTTTGAGCATGTTATATTATTCCTTTTTTTTGTTATTTTAACCACATAATAAGCCTAATATGCCTTTTTCTTTTGATTATTATCCTTTCATTTATTTTTATCTAACGCAATTGTGCTTACTTATACTTTATGGACATCTTTTTATGTATTTAGAAGGAAGGAAAGTGCAAGGAATGAAAGAAAAGAAATAGGCAAAAACAAAGGCAAAGCCTAATAAAGCCAAAAATGGCTAAATTCAAAAAAAAAAATGTTGTGAATAAAGAATATAATGATACCTAAAAAATTCAAAGTTTCAAAAAAGCTCTCAATTGTTTAAATCAAAGTCCAAGTAATTTCAAGAAAGTAAGCTAAGGATTTTGAGCCTAAATTTCCTTTTTCCTACCTTGACCCAAGCCTTGCATTACAAGCCAAAAAGACATTTTGATCTTGAGTTATATGCATGAATTAAAGATTGAGTAAATTCATAATTGTAAAGAGCATAAGATATTGGGAGTTTGATTTTGAAAGAATTTCTTGTAACCCTATGTTTATAATTTAGCTTTGTATTATGTGATAGTTGATGAAAGAAATTTTATGTAATTTTTGACTTTGTGAGTATGTATAGTGATTTCTAGTTTTGTTAATTTGAGAAATTTACATGATGACAAGCAAAAACTCAAGTGTGAGGGTATGATAGCACCTAAAAATATAGTAATTTTACTAGTTTAAATTGGTGCTAAAATTTAAATTTTGGTCAATTTTTGGTGCCTTAATCTATTTTCTTGCATTTTAGGGTTTAAACCCTATGGATGGGGAAAACATACAATCCATGCATGCAATGAAGCATTCGGCCATACAAAACCAAGAAATAATTGAATCCTATTGGTCCAAAGACACTTATATGTATTCGAAAAAAGTAAGATATAACAGGATTGCTTGAATTTCTCTTGCATTAGAACTTGTTCATGCGACAAAGAAAAGGAGTTGTATCCATGAAAGACTCTTACATCATTTGGTCAATTCAAAAATTAAAAAAAAAAAAAAAGATAAACCCCATTTGGATAATTTGGCAAGCATAAAGACTCTTTCATTCTCTATACCATTCGACCTTATCTAGTTCCAAATATGCTTCAAGCAATTTCAAACTCACATGGACTCTACACTATTCTACCAAGGGTGTTTGTATCCCATCATGACTCTTGTGCTCACCTCTTAAAGAGTTGTAATGGAAGAAGAAATCTAGCAAAATAAATTTCAAGATAATTTAAAATCTTGTATTAAAATTCAAGCCTTAGTCGAACCTACCAAGAAGATTGAATCAATATGGAATTCATGACTTCAAGATGGATCACACGGCCAAGGTTGCTCCCTAATACTACTATTCAACTACACCTTTTCAAGAAACAAGAATCCCATTCGGTCATGATACTTCAAAGATGAAGATTAAGCTTGATCCTTTAGCATTTGATGTAACTTCAAACTCTTGTAAACCTTATCTCCTATGGTCGAATCTTTCTCTATAAATAGGAAGGCCATTCAACTCAATCCATCACTTCTCAATTCTCATTTCTCTTATTTTCTTTCATTTCTTTGGTTTTAGTTTTTTTCAGTTTCTTTAAGTTATTAGCACAGCTCTACCAATAACCAAGTTGTTTCTTTAATTATTTTTTAAATTCAAGAAGTATTTACTTTCAAGATCTCTTTTACTTTTTTACTTTTAATTTCAAATCTTGTTGTTTATTTTTTTATTTTCAACAATCACTCCTTCTTACTCTCTAAGTTTTCAATGCTCTATAGTTTAAGTCTTTTTCTATGAAATTTTTTATTACAACTTTTTCTTTTATGCACATTATTATTTGGCCAACCTTTAAATTCCTATTGTCTTCAAAGTTTCAATCATTTATTTTCTTAGATCCAATTTTTGCACTCATCTTTTACTTCTCAAATGATAGTTGATGAAGTTAAAATCTAAGCCTACATTACTTTTTCTTTTCTTATTTTACAATCAACCCTAAAGTTTCATTTGTTTAGATATAATAGTTTAAAATTTCACCTTTGGTATTTGAGAACTATCTAACATTACAATCTATAATCTCTTGAGAGATGATACTAGAATACTTCTATTTTATTACTTAATCCGTGCACTTGTAAGCTATATAAAAAGTAGCAATCAATCATATCATGAAAAAGAGTTATCACTACTCTTTGATAACTAGCTCCAGCATTTTTTAGCCTAACAGGCATAACTTTATAACAAAATGTGCCCACATTGTTACAAATGTATTTTTTTTTCATATCGTCCTTAGGCATTTTAATCTAATTGTATCTTAAAAAACCATCCATGAATGAGAACATGGAATGTCTTACAATATTGTCCACAAGAGCATCAATACAAGGTAACAAAAAGTTATCATTCGGACTCGACTTGTTCACATCTTAATAATCCACACACATCCGAATCTCTCCATCTTTCTTGGAAATTAAAACTATATTAGCCACCCATTTAGGATATTTAGCTACTTCCAAGAATCTTGCATCAAACTATCTTTTTAGCTCTTCTTTAATTTGTAATAACATTTCTAACTTCATGTGCCTCAATTTTTATTGTACCAACTTGCATTTTAGTTTCAAAGATAGTTTGTGTCCTACAATTCGATACTAAGACCTGACATATCTTGATATAATCATGCAAATACATCCATATATTTATGGAGCAAATCTTAAATATTTGCCTATCAATTGAAAAAAGTGAAGTGTAGATTTTAACTTCTTTCTTGTTTCTAGAATCTTCCAAATTTAATATCCCTATAGGTTCTTGATGAGGCTCAATTATTTTTCTTTTGTCACTTTACTAATCTCAATAAATCAAGAGGTAGAGTATAGTCATATGATTCATTTCAATATAAAGTTTACCAATATGAATTAGATTTTCAAAATCAAACCCTCGATTATTGTCATAAGTATCTTCATTATTTGAAAACCTGAAAATGGGTAAAATTAGAAGCATATTGGCAAAATGTATTGACACAAAAGAATGGGAAATGAAAATAAAAGAAGAAATGAAATAAAAATGCATCTTTCTAATCTTTTAGTAAAATGATAAATACATAAAAAATTTCCCTAATGCTTTTAGGCACAGGCAATTAAGGACTTAATTCCCTACATTAATTTTTTAAGATTCAGAGACCATTGACAACTATATCATCTTAATTCCTAACCTAGCAGACATGGATACACTAATAGATCTTAATTTTGACCATTATTGCTTCTCCATCTATTGAATAGAAAGTCTAATGAAAGCTTCTTTTATATTCATCATAAATTCTCCACTAGCAGCTTCTGACAAGTCAAGGTAGATAGATCCTCCTGATCTAAAAGTATCATAAAGGTAAGGGATAACCAATTTTTTGACTCTGGTTTACATTTTTAAAGGCTAGCCACCCTTTTTTTTTTCTTAGCTTCCATAAACCTCTTCTTATCCAATCTTGTTGGCTTATATCCCAAGCTAAACCTCTTATTGCTATCAAGTACGATGGTGGTTTCTTGATCCCTTAAAGATCTTTTCCAAGTTCAACCCCAAGACACCAACCTTTTCCAATAGTTTGCTTGACAAGCATTTCAATAGATATAGACAAGCGCAAAGAATATAATTTGGACCTTTTACCTGTATAAGTAGCATTAAAAAGTTCAAAGGATATATAGAAGCATTCTATTGCCCAATCTGTGGCTTTTATATATGGAATGGTAATTGGCTTGGTTACAAGCAAAACTTCCTCACTAGACACACCAGATAGTCATTAACAATGAACTTAACTTTTCGATACAATGAGGATTAAACAACGCTTACTATGTGAATCCATAGTCTTTCTAGCAAACAATTGTATGATGGTAGAATATCTAACATTTGAAACTTTATATCAAAAGTACAAGGGCTAATCTATAATGGTATTTCAATATCACCCAACACTTCTCTCCAAGTTCCATCAAAAGGTCGTGCAACCATATGTCTTATTTTCATATAAGATATGTACTGGGAATCAAATCAATGTTGACATAAGAATGACATTAGTTGAAAAGCCATTATCAATAAGAACTTTGGCCATAATATGACTCTTGCATTTGGTGGAAATATGAAGAGTCTTTGTATTTTTTTGACCTTTTGAAAGAACCTCATAATATTTGAAGACTATATAGTTTACAACCACTAAGTTTCCAACAAGGTGATTTACGTCTTCAATAGATATATTATAAGACACATCTACTTAATTTAGCACCTTTAATAAGGCATTACGATGATGCTTTAAACTTAAGAACAATGACGATAGTGACATTTAGGTTAGCATCTTATTAAGCTTTTCAACTACACTATATTCATTGTGTTTAATCAACTTTAAAAATTCACAAGCCTCATTTTCTAAGACAGGCTTTAAATATTCTACATCAGGGACTTGCACATGATGTCCTTGTTCCCTTATTCTCTAACTTTTACCTTTTTCTTTTCAAGCCTCTTCTACCATTTTAAGAGTTATGCCATCGACACTAGTTATGTTTATGACATTTGACTTGACCTTTTTATTTTTCTAGCTTTAAAATATAACATAACACCATAGGATCACCTTTTTTTTAAAAAAAAGTAAAGACTAGGAACGTAAAGACTAGGAACATAAAAGGTAACAACTGGCTTAAGAGTAGTTTTTTATTCCTGGACATATTTTTTCATGAAAAATGGTCACCAACCTAGGGACAAGAGTCAAAGTCACATCCAATGTGGATTTCTCAATTATAGCACTCATCTAGTCCTCTTTCCACTCTTCTAGTCCTTTTTCATTCTTCATAAAACTTAATTGGGGAAGAGTCTATCAACTTTTACAATTCTTGGTGAAATTGGTCATAATTTTGAATAAAATCAACAACAACCCTTATATGATACTTGTATGTCTAACTTAGACTATATTTTCTACAATAAACGGGTGGATCTACGAGATGGAACACATCAACTTTGAATAGAACATCACATACTTGAGCAAATGGAGTTTTGACTTCATCCACCCTTCTCTTATAATAGCAAGCCTTGTCATCACTCAAGCATTAATGGTTGTCTAGTATGGTTTAGCATTAGGTTTCCATTAACATTAGGCATCCTTTTTCTCTTCAAAACTTAACAATCCAGCCTTAATCATGTTTTGTACCTTATGTTTCAGAACAATGTAATTTTCAGTAGAATGACCTTCATTCTCATATGGTAATCACATCGAACATTGAGATCATATCATTTAGGATAAGATGGTTTCAAAGGCTCCAATTGGATAGGGGTTTTAGGTGACTCTTCACTAATTATGGGTATAATATTGTTTAAGACATAAAAATTGGATCAAAAGTTCTTTCTTAAGTATTTTGTAGTCCCTTTGGGCCATTTGTTTGGTTATTAGGCCTTGAAACAGGTCTTGGAAAAGGTAAACTAGTAGGGTTATGTATGTAAGTGCGTGGTCGAAAGATGGGTTAAAAAGTTGGTTAAAGTATTGGTTGGCAAGGATAAAATATTGATGATACAGTATTTGTATGAGGAAAAAGAGCTTGGTATATTAGTTGAGGATAGGAGAAACGTTTCTAAATTGTCATCTCTCATAGCTCATAACTTGATCTTCACTTTATTTTTTCTTGGTGCACCACCTTTCTTTGTAGTGGTTGTCTCTCGCTCATCAAGCTTGCCATTCTTAATTGTGTTTTTTATTATTTCTTTAGAGATCACCATATCAATTAAATTCTTGATGAAATTCCCAATCATTTTTTCATAGATAAGGCCTTCAAAGTTCTAACAAATAAAATAGTTTTTTCTTTCTCAGTAAGAGGTAGTTGAACTTGAGCAACAATATCTCTCCATTTTTGGGCATATAATAGCTTTCTTTTCATGTTTTATAAAGATAGACAATAAGGAACCAAATATATGATATGCCTATATTGGGTTATGAATGCCTTAGCCAATTCTTTTCGTGAATAGATATGCATTCTAGACAACTGGATATATTATTTGGCAACAAAGCTTATAAGCTTGTCTTGGAACATATGAATCAAGAACTTTTCATCACAAGTGTGTGTAGCCATGTTGATAATGACATAAGTCATAGAGCATTATGTCTCATTATACTTTTTAAATTTTAAGACCTTATACTTAGGCGAAATCACCACATCAAGCACCAAGCATAGTTAAGATGCATCCATGGACCCTAAAAGTCAATTCCTTCAACAGTTCAAAGTTTTTTTTCTATTAGATTCATATTTTCAGTAGAAGAATCCCACATTATCATAGAAATGGTTATCTTCAATTTTTCTTGTTCCTTAAGATTATCTAAATTAGCAAACTTGAACAAGATATGACATTTTCTCACCAAAAGTCATATTAGTATAAATATGAAATTGTCCTTGAGGGTAATGGCATTCCTAATGTGCCTTAAAGAAAAGAATTGTTATGCTTAAGACCCGTGGGAAGCTTGGGTTGGTATGGGCCAAACTAAAAAAATATAAAAGGTCCATAACATCTTGTATGGATGGTCTAGCAAGCTCGGAGTTTTTTTTATAACTTTCTTTTGTTCGTCTTATTGAGAATCTCCATTATCTTTTCTAGCTCTCTCTTGATTTTCATTTGGGCTTTCTCAACCTTTTTAATTCAATTAGCCTATTCCTATTTCATACGACTTACATAAGCTTGAGTTTTATATCAATAGAGGAAAGGTTACTCGAAAGTCTCTAATGATTAAGCTATCTTTGTACATTTTATTGCCACATTTTTTAAAATTAGAGTGCTATATTACCGGGTGATTATGTAAAAAAAAAATTCAATCAATAAATAAATGCATGAATGAGTGAATGAGTGAATGTGCTAATGAGTTTTTACCACTTAGCAATTGCTAATAAAGACAATCTCAAATTGAAAATTTTATTTTAATAAAATTCCAAAATTACATCCATGAAAGGTCTAATAACTAAGTCCCAAAATCACATCCATAAAAACCTTAGGTTTAGGTCTCCAAAGGAATTTCTTGATTTGTTGGTATTGGTCTTATGCTACATCAAAGAAATCAAGCAAGCGTTGTTCTTATGCTCCAATTTATTGCACTCCCATCTTCAACTTAATGGCCCTTTTGATAACTCTATAAAATAGAATTATTTAGACTTGTTTTAGTACTTAAATTAGTTGCTTTTGCTTTGTTCTTGGTGAAATAATGATGTTTTTACTCTTAATGTCCTTAATTTGCTGTTTTGAAGGAAATCTTGAAAGAAAGATTGAATCTTGATAAATCCTGAAGAATCTTGAAAATTCTTGATCAATCTTGGATAATTCTTGATATATTGGAAGGAATCTTGAACTATTCTTGATGTGTTCTTGATGATTCTTGAAAATCATAGAGTAAAAGTGTGAAAATTATGCAAAATTTGCTTAGCTGAACCTATGGGAGTTAGAATTGTTCGATCTTGTTGAAAAATTCAAAAAATGTATGCAAGAATCAAGAAAGGGATGTTTGGCTAAGATTAAGGCCAAATTTGTAATTTCAAGTTAAATGTAAGTCGATGGTAGCTTATGTGGGCGCACATGCATGAGATTACTAATGGATGACATAGCAATAAATCTTTTCTCATTGGCTAAAAGAGATGACTTGGAGGCTTATATGGCATGATAACATGGCAATTTGTTCAAATTGGAAAAGTCCAAATAGACATTGACTTGGAAATCCTATCTTTATTTAGATTGCACTTATTCCTACTTAGGGAAAGATTTGCATGGACATATAAAGACTTCTAAAAAAGGGGTGACATGTACATGCTATTTAAATTTAGAATTTAATTTCTTTTCTTCAAGAAGAGTACTACTTGAAGGCAAACTCCAATAAGTCTCTAAGAAGCACAAGACCTAATCCAAGTTGAAGACTTATTTCTAGAAGGCCGCATAGGGTTCAAATTAAATAAAAAAAATTTCTTTCCTCTTGAGAAAAACCTAGCCGCACACCATTCTTTAATTTTAAGAGATTTAAAGTTCAAGAAGCATTAAGCAGCTAAAAATTCCAAGACTTTAAGCTATTTAAAAACTCAATCGTACAAGATTATTCTCCAACAAAAAGGGTACAAACAGCTCAAAATTAGAACTTTGGTATTTGCTTGAGAGAATTTAATAAAGAAATGGTCGAACCTATTCTTTTTATATTTTGAAAGACCACATTAGATTTATCTCATCTTTTTAAGTGCCAACTAAAAGACATGTCATAAAAATCCTATCCATATTATCAAGATTTTGTCCAAGTCAACAAGATTAAAGCCAAATCAACATTTAATCTTTCCAAGAATCAATCTACATACATTAAAGAGAGCCAAGATAAATTAGCACAATAAAGATTCAAGTCAAGAAGACTTCTTCATGCAAGAATTCAAGCTTGGCTGAACCACAAAAAGATCAAATCGAAGCTAGCTGCCATCTCTTACTTATCTGTTTTAGGGTATCTTGTATTTGATTCTATAAATAACTAGGTTTAGGTAGATAAAAAAAGCACAGTTGGGGTGATAGCCCATCCTATAGCTTTATACGATTTTCTTTTATTGTTTTCTTGTTCTTTTAAGTTATTTTTAGTTTAAAGCTTGGGTGACAAACCTGCCACTTTTCTTTTAAGTTTTGTTACGTTGTTTTCTTAAGATTTCGATTCAATTCAATTTCTTTCAAGTTAATTTAAATTTCTACAAGTTTAATTTAACATTTTCAAGCAATTTAAATTCTGTTTTGATTTAATTTAAGTTCAAGCTGTTTAATTTTTTGTTCTTTCTATTTACTTTATTTTGTTGTTTAAATTTAATTCAAATTCAATTCATGCAATTTAAGGTTAATGTAATTTTGCTCTAGTGTGATATAAAGTTTGTCAAGTTAAATTTAGTTGCACAAGTTATAATTTTAAGTTCTTAAATTAGATTTAAAGTTTATGCATGATTTAAAGTTTATTTTGTTTAGGTTCAGTTATGTTAGTTGTGATTTAAATTTATTTACATTGTTTATGATTCAAGCATGTTAGATTAGTTAATTTGCTATTCTTCAAGTTTTATGAGTTAAATTAAGTTTGTTAAGGTTGATTTTAGTTTCAGTTTTAGTTAATTTAGTATCTTTATATGATAATTCAATTTTTTAAGTTGCTACATTAGATCTATTATTTAGTTTAAAGAAAATAGAATTAATTTTTGTTTTTAGGTTGCAACTTAAATTCTATTTTACATAAAATATTTTTGCATGTTTAAGTTTCAACTCTATTTACAATTTTGATTTACTTAAGTTGTTGTTTAAGTTTAATTCTTTGTTTTTTGCATATTTAAATTTTGGTTTTAAACTGTTAGCTTATTTAATTAGATTTTTGCATAAGCTAATTTTTTGTTTTAATTAGTGTCATAACACATATGTCTTAAAACAAACACATTAGACATAACATATGAAGCCACCACCAATCTTTTTTAACAAGGTGTGATTGATTACCTAAGTAAATCTATCACTTCTAAAGAGGTCTGAAACTTGACTAAATATCCCTAAAAAGGATAAGTTTTGATCTTTTAAACAAAACTAGGTTTGAGAGTTCAATTACATATAGGAAATGTTATAACACTCTTACAATGCCCACAAATTGGTACCAACTTAAATTATCATTTTACTCTTAATTCAATGGTCCTAACTTATTCTTATTATTTTTATTTTTATTAATTTTAATATTTAAATATTGGCAACATTTTTAGGTTTTCTCCAACACTTTGGTCGATCTCCTAAAATTATTCCTTATCTAAAAAATATTCAAGTAACACGTTTGTTTCTTAAGGCTCTGTTATCAAATTTATTAAATATTTTATGAAAAAAGATACATAAAAGTCATGACAATATACATGATCAGATACAAAATTTAATACATATAATCGTAATTTATGCAATAATCAATCATGCATAGAATATTAAATCATCAAAATTTATTCCTAATTTGAAATTTTTTAAAAATTTCAAAATAAATAAATTTTATTATATTAAGATCAATTTCCAAATCCTAACGCTTTAATAGAGTTTAGAAAAAGTTGTCATCTACAAATTTTTAAGAAAATTACATGTTTGTAACTTCCTTAAAATTTCATCATTGGATGAAATTTTATTTATCCCTAATTATTTTATTTATCTTTACAAATTAATTAAACAAATATATAAACATAACAATAAATAAATAATTTAATAAATAAATAAATAATCAAAATAATAAAAAGAAGAAAAAGAAAAGAAAAGAAAATGATAGAAAATTATTAAAGGAACCAACTCAGCTCAGCAAAAGTATGACTCAACTTGGTTCCAATGACAAAAAGGACCAGCTCAACTCATTAATGGCTTGACTTTGTGGCTAATAGGAGTGGGTTGCTAGGCAGTTGCAACCGGGTCAAGTCAGAATCTAGTAAAACACGCAGACCTTTAGGCAAAAATTCCCTCCTAAAACGTCATTGTTTTATGCTGATCTAATAGCCCACTTTCATATTGTTTTTGCTTCACTTTTCACTTGAATTGTCTCTCTCTAGCATTTTTCTCCAACTTGTCTCTATCAACTTTAAATTTTCAAAAACAAACCTCCCAAAATTCCAGATTTCGACCAACCTCCACCGTGGCCATGCACTCCTGATTGAGAAAACACTGCAAGCGCACAAGCCATTTAAGTAATAATAGAGGCTAAAAAGCCTAGATGTCGATCCTATGAGGATTAGTTAAGGACATTCCTAAACTAAGTACCTATTATCCCCATACCCTTTTAAAATTGGTTCAATCAAAGGATATCCATGAAAAATTAACTAAGGCAAAATTAACAAAAAAAATTAATATGCAAAATAACAAAATCAATTAAAACTAAATATATCAAAATTAAAATTCTACTAAAAAAATACAAGTAACTAACTAAAATCAAATAGGACAAACAAGTCATGAAAATTAGTGAATTATTGCTAAAAAAACAAAATCAAGGCATGAAATGCAAGCAACTATATCTAAATAGTAACCAATTTTAATGAAACTAAGCCTAAATTGCAAAAACAAATGCTATCTAAAATAAAATGTAAAATTGAAAATCAAATCTAAAATGCATGAACAAAGATGATGTGAACATGAAAAAATTGAAAGTAAAACCCATAGCTAAAATTAACACCTATAATGAACATCACCATAAGACTATCAATTGCATATGTAAACAAAGCTAAACATGCAAGGTATCCTAAACTTAAATTGAATTTTAACCAACCACTAAATAGCATATGAAAATGCATGATCTAAAGAATAATGAATAAAATGAATGTAAAAGAAAAGTCAACTAAACAGAAAATCCAAAAATAATTAAACACAAGCTGTAAATGAACTTTTTTACTTCACTGTTGAGACTCCTACATGGCATAATTGAAACTATATCTAATCAAAATATGGATGAAAGAATAAAGGACTAATTGATATCCAAACTTGTAGCAAAACATATGAAGAACAATTAACAAACAGTTAACAGAAGCTAACTTGCAAATGGTGTGTACCAAGCCTTTCAAGAAGATTGACTTTACTCAGTTTGCACATGCACAAAGGCCAAAAAAAAAAAGAAAAAATCAGCCAGTTCAACTTGGAACCTCTTCAATGGGGCATCAAAATTATAAATCCACATGTTCCTCAACTATCGAGCTTTTCAATTCAAGCCTCTACTACTGCCAAAGGCAAGCATAAGTGGAAGGTGACAGTAAGTCGGAAGGCTCTTCCTTCGAAAAGATAAAAGATCAAGGCCTCCCCCTCCATAGTAGTGCTTGAGCTTTAACCCACCTTGGAGCGTTTCTCTATTAGCTTGAAATATAACTCCAACGAAAACCCTTTTGAAGACCTCAAAATGGTCAAAAAATTCATAAGGGTTGCAATCCCCAAGAAAGGCATGTCTTTTAGCTCAATTTTTGCCTTATGCATTTCATTAGTTGCTTTAGTTTGATTTTTGAAAGTTTCCCAGCCTATCCCTTTCAATCGACCAACCAACGTTTGCTTAGTACTTACCAAACTCTGACCTATTACCATAAGACTAAACAAGACCTGAAAAAGTGTGTTAAGGATCTTTACAAGAGCAATGATGTTATTGCCAAGCTAAAGGCCCAAAAGTCTAAGCTTAAACATAAAAAAAAAAAGTTCATAGAGAAATGTGATGATTTTGCTGCTCAACTAAAAGATATTAAAGTTCAAAAGGCTCAGGTAAAATCTTTTCAACAGTAATCTGAACAAAAGCTTGATGAAGCCCAAGTTGAAAATGCAAGACTAAGATCGAAGCTCAAGGTTGAGAAAAAGGGTATGAAGAGGCCAATGAGCAAGCAGTGAAAAAGTTTATGGTGTCCTAAGAGTATTATGACCTACAAACCACATTTGCTTGGGAGAATGACCTTGGTGCATTTGATCTTGCCTTAAACGAGGTGAAGTTCCTCAATCATAACATTGATGTCTCTAACATCAACATGAAAAACATCAAGTCTAGACCACCACCAAGGCTGGCTCATAAAAATGATGAAGAAGGTGATTAGGACAATGAGGAGGATGTTGTGTTAAACGTCAAGCTTAACACTGCTTTTGGGCCTGTGACTATTGAGCGAGAGGAGCAGAGCGAAAAAGAGGATGTTATTGCTGTTAAGGTCAATTTTTTTTATAGAAACCTTTGCTAAAATCACTCTAATAAACTTCTATCAAATATATCATGCAAAGAAATGTTCAACAAATTTTCTATCAACTTATTTTTGTAATCATTCAACCAAAATTCTATCATGAGATGAATACAAATATTTTTTATTCTAAGTTTTAGCTTTGTATTTGCTTTTTTATGTAATAGTTTACTTCAACGATATTATCAAAGTTTTAGCTCAGACAAGGTGATAAGATCGACCTACTAAATTTAATAAGTTGACTTAAGGATCTATTAAATTAACTTAAGAACCTAACTTAATGATTCAAAATGTTAATTCGATTTAGGAATGTGATTAAGGTTCTAATATACTAAATGATTTAAAATGCCAGCTCAGTTTAGGAATATGTTCTTTGAGATTCATTTTAGAAAGATTGGATAAAAAATTTACCCAAATATCAAGCCAGATAGCCCGTTAGCTCAACTTTTGGTGTGGCACATTACTTGAACTCTAGATTTTCATAATATACTAAAAGCAGCTAAAAGTTGAACTTTTATTCAACAAGTGTAAGCTCGACTCTTCATCTTTTACTTGTAATAAATTTTAAAATTGTTTACATTCAATATCTTTGGAATGGAATTGCCATTCATGTCTTATAATCTGTAAGTTACATTATTGATAACTTTTTTAACAATATAGGGGCCCTCTTAATTCAAAGTAACTTTCCACCTCGATCGTAGACTCTTAAGGCCTCTACCTTTTTAAGCACTAGGTCACCACTATTTATCTTTTTACATTACACCCATTTATTATAGAAAGTAACTACTTTCTATTGATAGGTTGCTATTCTAGTCAAAGCTATATTTTTTGTTCTTTAACAAAATCTAAGTTGGCACTAAGCGCTTTATCATTACTTTTTTTATATTTGAGTTTTACTCGTAGGCTCAAGAGGTTAATCTCTATGGACACCATGACCTCTATCTCGAATGCCAGATGAAATGGCATATATTTAGTAAGAACTTTAGTGTTAGTTTTAAGAGCACATAATACACCAGGCAGCTCGTCAGCCCATTTTACTTTTAACTTCATCTAGCCTTTTCTTAAGGGCTTCAAATATAGTTTTGTTAGCTGCCTCAGCCTGCCCATTAGATTAAGGGTAGGCAACCAAGGTGAATTTCAAATCAATGTGGAGATTGGCACCCAATTCTTTTAACCTTAGGTTGTCAAATTTTTTCTTATTATCTGTGATTATGAACCAAGGTAAACCAAATCTGCATATTATGTTCTTTCAGACAAACTTTCAAACTAAGCTTTTGTATGGTAGCTAAGGCCTCAACTTCAAGTTAGTTTGTGAAGTAGTCAACTACTATTATTACAAGCCTTTTTTATCATGTTACCAAGGTGAATGGGTCGAAGACATTCATTCTCTATTGCATGAAAAGCCAAGACTGATGATAGGGACTAGTTCAATGGATGAGAGGTGTTGTATATGTGCAAACCTCTAGCACTTGTCACAGTTTTTCACCAAATCAATCGTATCCTTTCTGATAGTTGGCCAATAATAGCAATGTCTGAGTACCCTATAAATGAATGGCTGAGGTTCAAGGTGGTTGTAACAAATTTCCTCATGTATTTTCCTTGAGTACGTAGTTTATCTCTTTTTCATCTACACATTTTAAGTAAAGCAAACTAAAAGTTTTGCTATACAATTTTTTATTAATCATAATGTACCAATATGCTTTTCTCACTAGAACTTTAGCTTGGACTTTGTCCTCGGGTAATTCTCTTGTAGTCAGGTACACTTTGATTAGAGTTATCCATAATTCTTTCTCTTTAATCTGATCGACGAGTTTTCCTCGATGCTTTTCTCTATTAACTCATCCACTAAAACATAAGGGGAGCTTTTTGTTGTCATCCCTGAAAGTAGTTTAGACAATGAGTCAACCAATGTATTTTCTAACCTCAGTATTTTCTTGACCTTAGCCTTAGAGAATACAACCAAGTGGGTTAGCATTTTTTTTTAGGTATTTCTTTATTCCTTTTTCTCTAACTCAAAACTCTTTGCTTATTTGATTGACCACTAGCTGTAAGTCATTATATACAATGATGTTTTTCATATTCAACTCGATTGCCAATCTTAGGCCAACTATTAGGACCTCATATTCGGTTTAGTTATCCAAAGTTCTAAACTTGAACTTTAAGACATACTGGAACTGTAGATTTTTTAGATCGATTAGAATTAGGTTGGCTCATCTTCTTTGGCTAGTATATGACCATCAATAGAAAATTTTTACATTTTTTTATTTAATTTCACCAACCTCTTCAAGTCATTCGTTGGTTTGAGCTGAAGTACATTTTACAATAAAATCTACTAGCACTTATGATTTTAAAGTCAACCTAGGAAGTATGTGTAGATCGTATTCACTGAGTTCAACCATTTACTTGATTAGTCTACCAGATAATTTTAGTTTTTGTAAAATTTACCTAAGTGATTGGTCAGTCAAGACATTAACTATGGGCTTGAAAGTATGACCTAAGTTTTCTAGCCAATGTGACAACTATATAGGTCAATTTTTCTATTTTTACATAGTTCATTTCAAATCTTATCAACACTTTACTGACAAAATACATTGGTCTGTATCTTTCTTTTTCTCTAACTAAAATCGAACTAATGGCCTGGTTGTAAGTGGCAAGGTATAGATAAAGTGTTTTATCGAGCCTTGACTTTGATAAGATAAGTAGAGAATAAAGAAATTATTTAAGCTTTTTA
This sequence comes from Durio zibethinus, assembly GCF_002303985.1. Next base: position 10,264,246 of record NW_019168381.1, on the reverse strand, counting down.
AAAGTTTTCTGACACTACGGTGTCCATATGAAGTTTGAGATATTCCTAAACATTTTAAAGAATGGTAGGCATCATTCTGTTAACTTTGACATAAATATGCTCAAAGCAACGATTCTCCCATTAGCTTTTATACCTCATGAATCGAGGTTAGTGCTTTCATGTCTAAATTACTTTGAACTTTTTCAAGGTTTGCCTCTATATCCCTCTTATTAATCATATAGCCAAGAAACTTTTCTGGCATGATGCCAAAAGCACATTTGTTTAGGTTGAGTCCCATGTTGTCTTTCTTTAGGATATTAAAGGTTTCTTCCATATCTTTTAAGTGTACGACTAAGCTTTTTCTCTTCATAATCATGTCATCCACATATACCTTTATATTTTGATTGATTTGATCTTTGAAGATCTTATTAACATACCTTTAGTAGGTTTCTCCTACATTCAGGCTAAAAGGTATGACCTTCTAATAATACAAACTTTTTTTCTGTTATAAAGGTTATTTTTTCTTTTTTTTTTTGAGCATTTTGATTTGATTTTAGCTTGACTAAGTGTTTATAAAACTGAACAGGCCATGCTCAACATTGTCATCTACCAGTCGATCTTTGTTAAGAATAGGAAAGTTGTCTTTTGGATAGGCTCTGTTGAGGTTAGTAAAGTTCACACACATTATTCATTTCCCATTTTGCTTTTTTACCATTACCACGTTAGCAATTCAATTTGGGTAATAATATGCTTCCCTAATGAAACCTACTTTTAACAATTTGCCAACCCCTTTTTCTATTACTTTTTGCCTCTCCGAGGCAAAGTTCTTTTTTTTTTTGCTAAACTAGTTTTATGTTTAGGTTAGTGTTTAGTCGATGGGCCATCACCTTGGGATCTATACCAGGTATATCGAATGGAGTCCATGAAAATAAGTTGGTATTGTTTCTTAATATTTGAATTTGTTGTTTTTTATGGTTAAGTTTTCCCTTACTTGCATACACTTTTTAGAATTACTCTCCCAGAATGGTATATAGACGAGGTCTTATGCCAATCTGGTCGATTGTCATCAATTTTTTATCTTTGATCAATGATTTTTTTTACTCAATTAGGGTAGAATTATTTTCTATGAGAAAGATAAATCCTAACATGACAGTTAATATTCAATGAAATAATTGGCAAAAAAAGTAAAACTTGATCAAAATGTAAAATTTTATTTCAAATTTTCTTCAATCGGCTTAAGAGCTCGATTTTGTTTCATAAGTATGCATGTTTACTGGCTTAATAGCTAAGCTACTATAGATCACTGGCTTAAAAGTTTGATCTTGCTTGTCACGTATATATATATATATGACAACTTAGGAGCTCAGCTTCTATGGGTTTGCTTAAAAATTGTAATAGTCTGAAGCATATACAATTAGGAGCTTAAGAGCTTAGAGCAACTTAAGAGCACATTTCTTTTCCTTTCTTTGTTTCATGTAGCTTTTTACCAAGGTTGTTTTGCTTTACTTTTTTTGTTTCCCTAACCTTCACATCGGTCGTATCTGTTTTATCCGGTTCCTTAGTTTTGGCATAATTATCAGTCTACTTCCCAATCCTACCATTTATCGTTGTCACATAATATTGTCATGTCATGGACTAATCTCTTCTAAACTCTCCAACCCCACTCAACGTCAAAAACTTGATCCTTAATCGAAAAGCTGAGCCAATTAGCCACATAATAGCCTAGTATTTCCCTTTATCGAAACTTGTTCATTCCCAAAACCAATTCAAATGGTGGTGAATGGCTTTAACATTTTTTCCTTTATACCCCCTAACTAAGCACATTGGGACCACATCTCTTCATAAGGGCTCTAGATCAAATCTAATGCCACATCCAAGAACCAGATGAACAACTATAAGGACCTATGGAAAACTATGTTCATCTTTCTATTATAGGAGATATGGAATACTAAGAACAAAATAGTGTCTTAGGGAAAGATGGATAAAGATAAGGTAGTCGCTCGTGCTATTGAGTATGTAACAGAGTGTCATAGTTAACTGGGCAAATTAGAAGGGTCCATACGCCTACATCATAACAGTTTAATGAAACCACTACCCCAAGGATGTTATAAACTTAACACCAATGTATCTTCATTTGAGAACCTAGAAAAGGCAAGATCAACAATAGTCTTACCTAAACAAAAAGGAAACTAGATTGTTAGATCATCCAGACACATCCCTAAAGCCACCAATATTGAGGCAGAGCTATATGCACTTACAGATGGTCTTTAAACTAGCATTTGATGCTAGGGCTAAAAGGATTGAAATTGAACTTAACGTTAAGAATGTGATTAGTATGATTACCAATCTGGATCATATTAACCTTTGTCTTAACAATTTAGTTTGTGATTGCAAGATGACGTTAAGGAATTTTTAGCAAATAATAATGACACATATATTCCATGGATAATAATGACACATATATTCCCTTACCAAGCAAGAGAGTGAAGGAAATAGCCTATCCAGTAACATTGGGACTAGCTCTATCTATTTTGAAACTTTTTCTATACCTCTTATTTGTGTTTCCCCTTTTATAACAAATGTTAATGAGATTGTGATGTATTGTACTTATTTTAATTTTATGCAAGCTCTATTTCAAAAAAAAAAAAAACAATTTTCAATAATTAACAGTTCTCTGCATTGAAAATAACGTTTCACCAATCTAGGTCTACAAAATGAGGGTATTATTCCCAATTTGATTATGGAAATAAAATGTTGCATAATTAACTATAATTGTAGCAATTTTCCATTAAAGATTTCTTGCAAATCTTATTGATCTATATATATGAAGATAGATTAATTTATATAATGTAAAATTTTTTAATTTTATATTTTTTTTAATTATTAATTTTAATATATCCAAAAAATAAAGTAAAATTATTTGTTTTTAATTTTTAATTATCTCTCTCATTTTTAAATCTATTAAAATCAACTATATTATTTACAATTTGATTATAAGGATAAAATGTTGAATAATTTACTATAATTGTAGTAGTTTTCCATCAAGGTTTGTTATCTTTTTGTGTGAGTGTGTGTGTGTGTATATATGAAGAGGAATTAATTTAATTTTACACATTTTTTTAACTATTGATTTCAAAAGATGAAATTAATTTTTTTATTTTTATTTTTCTCTCCTATCTTTTAAATTATTAAAATTAAAAATTAAAAAATATATAAAATTAAAAAAATTTACTGTGTAGATTAATCTTTCATATATATATATGTATGTATGTATGTGTATATATAGACACACACACTAGTTTCATTATATCCATGCATTTCTGTTATTTGATTCTTATGTAAATGTAATTCATCTTGTACTGCATATTTATTGCAACTCCAAGTGAATGAAAGACAAGCCTACTTGTGCTCGTTGTCTTAGCTTTTATAAGTTGATAACCTGGCTTAAGCTTATGATACAATGAGTACAAAGTGTTGAGAGAATAAGAAATAAAGGACAAAAATAAATTAAGCTTGATTGATTGATCTTCAAGCATAATTAATTAGCTAGCTCACTGATATTAGGTGTCTCGAGGCTCTCCCATGTATAGATCTCTGTTTATGGGTATTTCTGATGTTCTTTAAAAATTTGTCAACGCTCACATTTCTGTTTTTTTTTTCAATTTCATAGAGTTGATCCACGGAATAAATTATCGTGACTCAACTTTTACACCATGCAATATATATAAATATATATATATACACTAATGTTTGGCGAATATATGATGCGCATGTAATTTTTATTTTTAAAAATTCATTTCATGACATAATTTTTTATACTATAATAATATGATAAATATTAATAATTTAATTTTGATTTTGGTATAATATAAGTAAAATTTGATAACTTTTTATATAATTTTGATTTTGATAATATTTAATAAAATTTAAATTTTCGATATAATTTTGGTAACCTTCAATATTAGTTTAGTAACTTATGATATAATTTTGGTACCATTGATAAAATTTTAGTAACTTTTTGATACAATTTTAGTAATCTTTTGATACAATTTTAGTAATTAATCTTTTGGTAACTTATAATATATTTTTAATAATCATTTATAAAATTTATGTCATTATATATTTAATAATGAATTCCCATAAGAAAGTGGAAGTTCAATTCTAATATAAGATAATTTATTTTTATATAATAATATTATTATTTTATTCAAATTTAGAATTTTTTTTCACTAAATTTTTTTATTGAATAGATATATAGTAAATTTATCCTAGTCTCCTAAGATGAAATTTCTAACTTCATTTCTACTATTAATCAAGGTTCAATTCCTTACAAATTTAAATATTAAAAAATTTATCAATGATTGATAATTAATTTATTATTATGTTATCAATGATTTACTAGTAAGCTATCAATGATATATTGTTAAATTATCAATGATTTACTACTAAATTAGCATTAATTCTACTAATTTATAAATTATTTATTACTAAGTTATGAACGATTTACTACTAAATTATTGATAATTTACTATTAAGTTATGAATTATTTACTACTAAATTGCTGATGATTTATTATTAAATTACTGATAATTTGTTATAAAGTTATAACTTATTTACTATTAATTTATCGATAATTTACTACAAAGTTATCAATAATTAACTAATTTACTACTATAACTTATTTACAATTAAGTTATTAGTGATTTGCTAATAAATTATCAATAATCTACATTTAAATTATCAATGATTTACTATTATGTTATTATGCATTTACTATTATGTTATCATTGATTTATTACTTAGTTTTTCGATTATCTGCTACAAAATTATCACAGATTTATTACTAAATTAGCCATGATTTATTATCAAGTTATCACTAATTATATTAAATTATCTATAATTTACTATTAAATTATTGATGATTAATCACTAACTAAGTTATACAATCTACTTTTAAGTTTCTAATGATTAATTACTAAATTATCATTAACTTACTAATAAATAATTAATGATTTACTACTATTAAACTAAAACTGATTTAATATTAATATTACTAGAAAAAATTGTTTTAGCAACACTTAATCTTGTTGCCAAATGGCAATTTATTGCTACTAAAACATTTTCGCAACAAAAAAAAAATCGTTATAATGTCATTGTTTGTGCCTCCGTTGTTAAAAGTTTACACAATGATTTTCATCATATTGAAAGTCGTTTTAAAAAAAATGTTTATTGTAATGACTTTTTATCATTGGTAAATAAATTATATTTAAATAATGACTTAATGTGATTATCAAAACTTTCTTTTAGCAACCACGTATTTTGTTACCAAAACTTACATAACAACATTATTTTGGTTGCTAAAATTTTTTTGGAATGCAAAATGTTTTGGTTACAATTTTTCTTTGACAACAATTATTTTATCATTACGATAGTTAATTTAATAACGACAATTATCGTTGCCAAAAGTTCTTACAAAACCATAATTTTGTTGTTTCTGGTTTTTTTTTATAACTTTAATAACCACTAATATTGTTGTAAAAATTCATTGCACAATGACAATTGTCTTGTTATAATTTAAATATTTGCTATTAACGAAATTTAAAATTGAATAAAATTTCATACCTAAAAAAGAAAATTCATTTAAAAGATAATTAACATTAACATATTAAAATTTTATTTATTATATTGTCATTGACAATATATTTGTCCTAAAATACATTAGGATAATTAAAATTCTTAAATAAACAAAGAACATCCTAAAATATATTAGGACAATTAAAATTCCTAAATGAGTAGAAACAATTCTGAATATCATACCATAAGGAATTGAAAATCATGCTAAGGTATGGATTAGAAATGGTGTTTATTGGAATTAGATGATGGCTAGGTTTCGACTTCAGAGAAATCTGTAAAAGATAATAAACATGTTATGAATAGGATAAGATACATATCATACATGCTATTTAGGTTTTAATATGCTCGGACTAGCTATAGAATAATAATTTGGTGCATTTCTATAATTACTTTGTCAAACAAATCAACAACTATTGCTAGACCTATTCAAAGGCCAAGCTACTTACCTAAACCTAAATATCCATTCAAGTTTTGAGAGGACTTGAACAAAAGATTTAAACCCATTACACGGATTAAAACACAATTTTTAGACTCATTTAAATTTTGAATTAAGCTTTGGACAAAAAATTTAAAATTCGAACCCATCCAGTCCAAACCAAATTTATAAATATATATAATTTTTTATTTTTATATATAAATGAATTATTTATAAACTAATTCACATATATATCTAAATTAAAAATAAAAATTATATATTTTATTAAACTTAATTTTTATTTTTATATAATTTTTATTTTTATCTTTTATAAATATGTGAATTAAATATAATCTCATTAAATTTAATTTAATCACAGTATTTTAATATTTTATTATATAAATTTAATTTACTAGGTAAGCTTAGAATTTATTTTTTTAACTTGGATCGGATTTGAAAAAATTTTAAAACTCGAAATTTCAAATCAAGTCGAACTTAAACAAATATATAAACTATTAATACCAATCATGAGTTAAACCCAAACTCGACGCGACAGCCCATGAACACCTCTAATTGGTGGTATCCTCTCATTTGTTGCAAAATGGAATACTTCGGGTATAGTCACTTTTTTATTTTTTTACATTACAGAAGATTTCCAATTCTCATTTGCTCTCAAATAAACTAGAGTTACTTTCTCGAGTACACATGGAAGCTGTATACCAAGAAGAATTGAAATGATGGAGAGAATACCTTTTTATTCAATGGCCTAGCCTTATATTTAGGTGGTTTTTCAAATTCCTCCAGTTGAATTTCAATAGAACTTCTGACCTTCGGAGACCATGCCCTCAGTGAGGTTTGAAGTATACGGGTTTTAGGTTCAATAAGATGAGATTTTCACTGATTATTCTTTTACAGGAAAAAGTTACACGAAAAAAGGAGGAAAGAAGAGAGAAGAGAGAAGTTTAGCAATGTGTTCAAAGTTCTAAAAGAATATGAATCAAATAAATAGGATATGTTCTCCAAACCTGAGGAGACGCTTCTGTTTAAGTTGTTAAAAAAGTCTTTGCATTCTTATTGGCTCTAGCCATTGTCTCAAAATGGAATTCCTGAAACAGAATAAATTTTTTTATTTGATAGCAAGGATTGCCTTCATCATTTTCATCTCATACCATCAATATCTTTAGCATAATTTAACTAAAATTCTGCGGGCTTTGGAGTACTTCATGGAACAAAAAAGCACACAATGGACTATGAAAAAGCTTAAACTTTTAAATCAAATAACACAACTCATAGCATCATTATACTCGGTCTCTATACATGCACATATCCTCCCATAAGCAATAACAACCATTATTCAACTAAAGATATAAAAGACTTTCATGAATCATAAGTAGGAATATAAGTATAAAATACACAAATAAAGAGAAAAAAAAGATTGATATCAAAATGTAAATTTATTTTCATTTCAAGTTTCATTTAAAAAAAAAGAAAAGAAAAGGTGGAATTCACTTAAAGAATACAAAAATAAAACCCAAAAAGAATATAAAGTTGTGAAAGGATGGATAAGGACCTGAATATAAAAAAATAGCAAATGTGATCAGTGGGGCAAGAACAACAATCCATCACAGTGAGTTGTAGAGGAGAAAAAAAAGAAATAGCCATCTGATCTTCAACTGTCTTTTCTAACTCCATGGACTAGAGAAAGGCTCTTATATCAATAGGGTTATAACCTGACAAAAATAACTATATAAGGGAAAAATATGCAAAAGCAATAAGGGCTTGGCAGTCTCAAACATCCAATTTTCCTATTGATTTCTTGTCCATGAATAAAAAAAGACACCTATCCAAATAAGGAAAGGCTTTCATAGATTAAAAAAAAAAAAAAAAGGAAATATACTCATGATAAGAAAGGGGTGTTGAATATTAAGCTATTTTTCTCAACATAAGAAATTAGATTTAGTTTATCAAACTTATAAAGGAAAATTATATGAATGCATAATTAATCAATTAGCTTACACAATGGCTTATAAGCAAATAGATTACAAACAAAGTTCCGTAGAGAAAAGAATGAAAATAGAGTGCAAGATAAGAGCTTAACCTGCATATTGATTAAGAAGTTGAAGTAAAATATGATTCCCTCACTCTTTTAAAAACAATATAATAAAAAATCTGAAAAACTCAACCATATGAACTTGAAAGTTAGCCTTTACAATGACTCATATATGTTATGATACATAAGAAATCTGACTTCAAACAGTGACTCATATATGTTATGATACATAAGAAATCTGACTTCAAACTCCCCAACACATTCGAAAGCTATTTTCTGTAATGACAATGTAATAAAATGCATCTAATAGAAGCAAAATCGCTAAATTTTCACCACTGCCACCAAAATTGACCGCCGCCATAAGCCTCTTTCAACCTAAGCCTTTAACCTTCAACCTTGACCTTAACCTTACCTTTAATCTTACCAAAATTGCCACACCGTAGAAATCACCCTAAACCTTTAACCTTACCTAATTTCAGCCTATTAATTTACCGTTCACTATAAGATTGAGTTGAACATCCCCACCAAATAATCGATACCAAATTGGCCCCCATATCAAACAAAACTCAATTGTGAAATGCCCAACAAAAATTAACAAAGATTCATGTAAAACATCAGTTTAAAGACAAATCATACTTGAATTGGGGAAGCAAAACACCTTAGCTGCGGAAAGCCAGTAGCCAAATATAATGTAGAGCGGCTAAAACACGAAAAGTCTAAAGATGGTTGCTGGATACTGATTCCTTTGCACTGGGATCGCATTCCCCACTAAAAAGAAAGCACGTTGCTACTTCGAAGGTTTGGCAACAAGCCAATAAGACTCATGCGGGAAAAAGGATAAAGAGAAGATTGGGCTCGACAGTAGGGATAGGATATTAAATGCTGATCGACGATTTGACTGTGCGGCAATGACAGAGAGGTCGGGTTGTGCAGTGGCGACGAGAAGTGGAAAAAAGAAATGAAAATGGGTCTTTCTGTAGAAAAAAATTCAGTTTCAAACGTAGGAAAGAGAAAAAAAAAAAAAAGTGTAGAAAGCGGAGGGAGAGATAGCCTGGAAAAAACTTAAAGGCATAGGCACAATCTTTTTTTTTTTTTTTTTCAAAGTTCTCTCATTTGTAATAGTCGAGAATTAGTATGTAAAAAAAAAAGAATTGTGATGTTTTTTTATACAAAATTTAATAATAAGAACCGAAAATTATATTTATAAATTATAACCTTGATTTAATATTGACCTTTACTTAAGAAAACCTTTTAAAATAAATTCAATTTAAATACACTTATAACATTATAAGTATAATTTTTTTAAGTTCTAATTATATAACCTAGAAAATGTTTAATAGTAAGATACTAAAACATACTGTTGATGATAATTGAAATATGTTCAATTGACAAAATACAAATTCATTTATATCTGGTTGTACTTTTTTATTTTTGATAGGTTATTTCTTTGAACTTTAAAATACATGAAAATAAATGAATAATCCATCTCTTAAGATAATGTAATTTTTAAGTTAATAAGAATTGCTTAGACAATTACTTATGATATCCATAAGTAAATGAAATTTAGTTTTAATATATTTAATTATTTTATAGGTGTTCTTTATATCCTATATATAAATATTTATAGTTGCGTGACATGATTTATAAATTATTCAATAATATTTGTAACCTTCCAATTAGTTTATAGAATTAAACTTTCCTTAAACTAAATTGAAAATATAATGGATATTTAACATTTCAAAAATGCCATTAATAATATACTTTGGATATTAATAATTTATAAAATTCATGTAAAATTAATTATGTAAAAATTTTAAAAAAATTGTTATGAATCTAATAAGGTATTGTAATAATACTTTTTATTTTTAACAAAATGATAGAAATTTTGTAATAATTATTTAATCGTTGTATAAAATATTAAGAAAATTTTAATTTGATAATGAGTATGAGAAGTTGTTGCAAATTTGATAAGATTTTGAAATGATTTTCTTATCATTATGAATATAGTAGAGATACCGCTATTGTATTTTTTTATTATTTTGTATCAAACATTAAGAAAATTTTAATTTGGCAACAACTATGAAAAGTCAATCCAAATCAGATAGGATTTTGAAACAATTTTTTTTTTTTTTGTAGTTATGAATATGGTATATATATCATAACAATGGTATAAAATGTTTAAAAAATTAATTAGACAACAATAATAAAAAGTCATTACAAAAACAATAGAGTTTCATAACAATTTTTTTTATCGTTAGCAATTTGATAGGAATTAACAACAACAAAAATTATTATTGTGTAAAATATAAAAAATTTCAAATAACCAATGACAATTAAAAGTCATTGCAAATATAATGAGATTTTGCAACGATAATATTAGTCGTTGCAAATCGTAGTTGTTAAAAGTAAATTTTCTAGTAGTGTAAGTTATCATTAATTTAGTTTTAAATTATCATTGATTTAATATTTAATTATTAATAATTAACTATTAAGTTATCACATTTTTTTAATAATTTATTATTGATTTACTAATATATTGTTATATATTTACAATTATAAAATATGGAATTTAAAAAATTCATTAATAATATATGAAATAATTTTGTTTGTATATAATAACATTATTGTTTAATTCAAATTAAGAATTTTTTTACTAATTTGTTTTATTAAATAGGTTCGTGGTAAGTTTATCTTAGCCATCAAAATAAAAATTTTGATTTTGTTTTTGCTAGTAACCATGGTTCAATCCTTATTAACTTGAAGTATAAAAAAAATTATCAATGATTAACAATTAAGTTATCAATTATTTACTACTAAATTATCAATGATTTATTTCTAATTTATGAATGATTTACCATTAAGTTATAAATGATTTATCATTAAGTTTGAATGATTTTTATTAAATTGTTGATAATTTACCACTAAATTATTGATAATTTATTATAAAGGTATAATTTATTTATTACTAATTTGCTGATGATTCACTAAAAAGTTATCAATGATTAACTAATTTATGACTAAATTATCACTAATTTACAACTAAGTTATTAGTAATTTATTATTATATTATCAGTGATTTACTACTAAATTATTAATTTAGTACTAAATTATTAATGATTTACGATTATATTTTTACATATTTACTATTATGTTATGTTAATTTACTATTTAATCTTTTATTATTTATTACAAAATTATCATTAATTTACCACTAAATTATCTATGATTCACTACTAAGTTATTACTAATTTATATTAAATTATGCATAATTTATTATTAAGTCATCACTAATTAACTATTATATTATTGATGATTTATTACTAAGTTATATTGATTTACTTTTAAGTTTTCAATAAATAACTATTAGTTATTAATTATTTACTACTAATTTATTATTGATTTACCACTAAATTATTTGTAATTTATTACTATCAATTAATTACTATTAAACTAAAACTGGTTTACTATTAAATTATTAATAATTTACTATTAAGTTATCATTGATTTATTACTAAATTATTAATAATTAACTACTAAGTTAATAATTATTTTTTGTTAAATTATCCTTGATTTAGTACTATGTTATTATGCATTTATAACTATATTATAATTTATTAACCATTAAGTTATTATGTATATTATTATATTATTACTAATTTACTAAAAAATTATAATAATTTACTACTAAATTATCATTCATTTACTATTAAGTTATCACTAATTTATTATTAAATTATCGATGATTACTACTAAGTTATACTAATTACATTTAAGTTTTCAATGACTAATTATTAAGTTATTAATTATTTGCTATAATGTTATCATTAATTTGTATATATCCAAAAAGAAAGGATTCACTATGTATCATAGATGATGTAATTTGTAAGGTAGAGAATAAAAAAAAAAAAGTTTAGGTTTAAATGGCTTGAAAAGCATGAGAAAATGCTCTTAATTTACTATCTATAGTTTAACATGTAATAATAAGTTAAAATCATAATTTTTATATTAATACAGGTATTAAAATTAAATTAAATAAATATATATAATATATATTCAGTCAATATTTCTAAAATATTCTTCAAATTTTTTAGTCCATGGTAAAATAGTACATATTAAGATAAGTTTTATTAATAATTTGATTGAATTATTAGTGTATGTATTTTCATACCTATTAACAAGTACAATTGTATATAAAAAATTAAAATTTTTGAAATGTTTTGTCACCAATGGTAGTAATAAATTTTACCTTATATTTTATTTTTAAATATATAATTTTGGGTAAAATTTTGTTATATATATGATAAAAATAATGAGAACAAATTTACTAAATAAAATTTATTACAATTAAATAGACAACAATTTTTTAAAATATTAAATTTACAATAATTACAGTTGCATTCTTTATAAAAAAATTCCTTCTATTAAATGAAAAGATGGTATATTTTTAATTGGTATTGTGTTCTTATGACCATCATTCACAATAACCTTTTTTTATATTTTAATGCTAATCAATTTTGCCATTTAGAATGAGTAAAGAATATTTCGCATTTTTCATAAAAAATTTCTTCTAATAAACAAAGATATGATATATTTTGCATTATTGCTTTATTCTTATTATTATCATTTAAAATGACTTTCTTGATATTTTGATACTAATTAACTTCTCCATTTGGAAAGAGTATAAAATATTATAAGAGATCACAACAACCCAAATAATGTTTAACTGTATGTTGTCTTTAAAAATGAGTTTAAACTATGATATGATCTCTTTTAAATGAAAATTTTAAATTGATTCCCTCAACCTAGATAGTTGATTAACAAATGAATTATTATAAATTCATTAATCTATATTAATATTTTTATAATATGAATTTCAAAATCCTCAATATATATATATATCCTTTAATCTCTGTAAAATTTAGATATAAGGATTTTCTGCTAAAATTATTATTAGTATCTCCACCATTTTTGCATTTAAATTATTATAGTATTATGTTCTCATTTAATTTGAAATTTATTACTGGTGTTATAAAAATATAACTAAAATAATATAGATTAATCAACTTAAACATGAAACAATTCAAAACTCAAATCGAATATAAATAAAATTTTTACTCATTTTAATTTTTAATTTAATTGAAATAATATAATACACATAATTATAAAAATAAACTAACTTGACTCAATTTCAATTGATTTAAAATGTTAACAACTTAGTAATTATTTAAAACCTGAAATAATTAAACATAACCAAAATCCAAATTGAAATAGTAACCCAATCAAAATCCAATATTAGTTATTCATTTTCCATAACAATTTAAAAGTTCTTTATTTAAGTTTTTTTTCTTTAATCATCAATGGTTTATTTTTATTGTCTTTGTAGTTGAATTATTTAATTAATTTTAAGACAATTTCTAAAGTGAAATTGCAATTATAAGTAATTGAATCTACTTTTTTTTATTTGAATTTAGAATGATTTGAATCTAAGTTTTTAAACAAAAAGAAGAATATACCAATTATTAAGTCAAATTTGCTTATGTGCATAAGTGAATAATTGAGTATATTATGAATAAAAGTAGATGATAAAATTTGACTCAACCTAATTGATCACTAATCCTAAGTCTAAAATCTAACTCAAAATTATAAAAAGTCAAAGTTTAAAATAATTGAAATACTAAGTGCACAATTAAATAAAAATTTATCAAATGAAATTTGCTGATGAATACATTTAAATCACTTATAAATTTAGTTAAATTATAATTTATAATAATTTTTTATTTTAGATGTATATGGTAATTAATTTGATAAATTTCAATTCTTTTGAACAAATATTACCTAATATGTCAACCTCCAAAATTTTAATACAATAATGAACATTTTGCAACTAGTATAAAAAGAAAATGAATGAGTATACAATGTTTCTTTCAATAAAAGAGTTTCATATTAATCCTAAAGAGATTTGAAATCAATATATTTGTAAATTTTTCATTGAAACATTATATAGCATTAACTTTCTTTGTCATATGGAGAAAATAAAGTTATGCATAACTATCAATCTTTCGTCTAATTTTTCTACTTAAAATAATCTTCTATCGGTGCTTCTATCAATTGAATGTAATTTTATGTTCCATCAATTGAAAGTTTAATTTTTCTTTTATTTAAAAATTTTTATTATACATAAATTTTTATTATATAAAAATATTAAAATACAATTTTAAAAATTAAAATAAAATAAATTCTTGATCTTGGTATTGTCATTTTTTTTAAGAAAATCCATTTCTAAAAATAACAAACTTGTTATATAATACCTATACAATTTACAATGATATCATTTGCAACATTAACAATGTAAATTTTCACAAATAAATTTAACTTCGACATAAACACATTCAAAAAATAATTCCAAGAAATTTTGTCCCCTCGAAAGAATTCATCAAAAATAATTCATTTTACTTCATTTGATAATTTTTTACTTAGAATAATTTACGTTAGGTCGTTTAACTACCTAGATGACAAAAAAAGTAAGTAATTTAATACAATTGAGAAAGATTAAATAATCTTAAAATATAAATTAATCATTTATATGCATATTAAGATAAAAGTTAAGAGAAAATTATATCAATTATTATTTTCAATCAAGGTGAACAATTCTCATGTCAATTTAATAGGATCAATTCTTTTGGCATATATCTAATCTTGAGCTATTGGTAGCTGCACAACCTCTTGAATCATATAATTCTATAAGTAAAAAGTCTAATTAAAGTGTTCAATGAATCACATAGTACTAATTATTGGTAGAGAGAATGCAATTGATTTAAATTTGATTTGATATTAGTTTTTGTTCATGAAAAATAATAATATAAAATTCTAGAGGAAAAAAATACAAAGAGAAATTAATTATAGATGTGAGACTAAATTATAAAAATGATATATTAAAGAATTATTTCATGAAACAAAAAGATTTAATTATTTTGTCAATCATTAAATGATCAACTCATAAAGCATATAAATAATAAAATATTAACATACATATATAGTTAAAATTTTAAAACAAAAAATTGAAAGGCAAAAAATAGAAAAAAATAAATATGTTTCAATAACTTAATTATGATTATTTTTAATAAATTTATTTATCAATATAAACTACATACATAATTGTTTGTACAATAACTAAATAAACAAAATGCATATAATTGTTTTATTTTTATACACACTAAACTTTGATCTCTGTTCTATTTGTATTTTCATTTACTGTAAAAAATTATTATATTTATATAAAAAGAGTTTAATAATAATAAATTTTTATTTAAATTAAAGTTTATAAAAAAATTACTAATAATATTTTAATCAATCACTTTTAATATTTTTAAAATTAAAATTTTATTAAAATATTTTAATCAATCACTTTTATTACTTTTTTAATCTAATTATAAAAATCTAATAATAATAAAAAATTATTTAAATTAGATTTTATAAAAATATTTACTAAAAATATTTTAATTAGTCACTGTTAAAACTTTTGAAATTAAAATTTAAATATTTTAAGTAATTTAATTTCATATAAATTCTATTTTAAATTTTATTTGATTTAAATTAAATTTAAATAAATTAATAAAAATTATATATTTAAAAATAAATTTATTAATTTAAAAAATTATAAAAACATTTAACTCTATTACTATTAATATTTTTAAAATTCACATTTTTATATATAAATCATATGTATTTCAAATCCAATGCAAATAACAACGTAGTTGCATTAAACCCTCATGCTGCGGTCTGTAACGAATTGCAACTTGCAAGCCAGTACAAAGAATCAAGAAAGATGAAGTGGCGAGGCTGCTAGCGCAAACACAAACAAACAAAAATTAGCTGTCCTCAACTACCACTGACAACCACCGCGGCACATTTTTCAGTTTATAGAATTTGGTGAAACTCAATTTACCTAAACAACCCTCTTTTTCAGCCTTTATTGCTAGCCTTTAAACTTTTAGGAAGCTAGCTTTCCTTGTCAATTCATCTAAAGGGTGGTAGGAGTCCCACTAACTAACGGCCAACACCACCCAGATCTAATCAACTGTGAAGATCTAAGCAGAAATGTTATATTCGCCATATAACTGCTATATGTAATATAATGTTTCCAATAATAAAAGTCCACTACAGACCAAGCAATGTAGTAGTAGTAGTAGTAGTATATGAAGAAATTTGAGAGGACAGAAGTTGATATAACCACCTAATTTGATACTAATTATAGAAGTATGCAATAAAATAACAATGAATTATGAACCGATTAACCTAAAATCTAGTGGTGGCGGGGGCAGAAAGTGACCAAATAGCTGCCGCGGGAGCATGTGGCAATGCTGGTGGGATCATCGTAAGCATAAGAATAAGCTTTTGGACAAGCAGCCTTGAAAATCTTTGAATAAGCAGTTGGCTTGCACGACTGAGAACTCCCAAAGCTCCCAGTGCAGCAATACCTAGGCGAGTTGAAGCAAAGCAAGCACTTTTGCAAGCTACCACTCTCTTGTTATCTCTTGATCTCACTTGTAACCCAACGGGGCACATCAAGTTCAAGTCACTAACGCACCCAGCATAGCTGCATTTGCCTGAGCCTTTGAAAGGAGTTATAGACATGGCTAGGTTGTACCCATCCACCAAGCTGACGTCGTAGAAATCTAGCTCTTGACCGAGGGTGATTTCCGCCAGGGTGGCGGGAGGGGTACCGCCAAGCCCATTACAGAAGAGAGAACCACCGCAGTCCCCTGTGGCGCAGCTGCCGCGTCCAGAGGCATCAAAGGAGCAGCCATGGCGACCCCAGAAACGACCGGACCAGAGGGGAGGGAGACTCATGGAGTAGGCCTTGTTGGGTGGAAGCTTGAAGCCACCACGGGCTAAAAGAGGCTTTCCAGCGCTTGGTTGGATCCCTGGCCACACTGGGTGAGGGCACTTGTTGTAGAGTGTTATTGTTGTTGCTGATACCTCAACTGTTAAAAGCAAAAACAAAGGTCATAAAACTCTGAAAAATCTGTCTAAAATGCATATAAATTTGCCAATATTGGAGCTTGAAAACACAGGCACGTTCAAATGCCAAAAAACACAGAAAATCTATGCAAAACAGGAGTTCAATCCAAATGCTACCCTAACCATAAATACCCTGAAATTGTTTGCCAGTGTAAAACAACAGTTGAATTGACTGAAAATGTGAAAGATTGGAATGGAGAAAACTTAAGAACATTAGCATTGAATGGCATCGACAGATCTTGGAAAAAAGAAGACAAGGTGTAAGAAAATACCTGAAATGTGGGAGAAGAGAAGAGTGAAGAGTGTGAAAGTTAGCAGAGATCTCAGCATTGTCCTCATGGCCGAGAACCTGGGGGTTTAAGGAGCGTGCAAGAGAGTGAGAAGCTTGAAGAGAATGAAAATGCAAAGCCCTGACCATCACCGGGCAAGTTAACTATGGTAGCCCTTTTATATATATTAAAGAAACCAAAGTAGGATTTGGTTACATTAGTTAAAGTAACCAGTAAGGTCACTAATTGATTTTTTTTTTTTGGTGATATGTGAATGAAGTGCTGCAAAATGGACCAACTGTTATTGAGATTTGAGAGAGCGTTGGTGCTGATTGCCTACTTCTATGAGCTGCATAATATTGAAAAAACAAAAGGAGAAAAATCAAGGCAGCACTCATAAATTTGACTAGTGTAATAAAAATGTGGTTTTTTCATCTCTGTCAATCTCTTTTCAACGGTTCCAAAATGTTTCCAACTTTTTCTGTTATTGTGTTTATCATATATGGGATATTTTAATTTATGTCCTTGTTACTTTTTCATTTTAAATATTATCAAATATTTTACATTATTAAATTTAGAGTAAATTATATTATTGATAATTTAATTACAATCATTTTATAAAATGATTATTGAATTATTAAAATTTTTAATTTAACTTTTAAAGTCTAAATAAATATTTTTTTTATCACTTAATGATTTAATCATTAAATTTTAATGAAGTGCTTATATAATAATAACACGACTACTACGATATTGTCATGATAATAAATTTTTTTAAATTTATAATGTCATATTAGTAATATTACATGTTATGTTAAATGATACAGTGATGCCATATGGAACTTAATATTTGATGTGTCATTATTATATTATCATGTAATTAGAGATTAATGGTTAATTGATAAAAAAACAATTATTAAAATTTTAATGAGTAAATTAAAAATTTTAATAATTAAGTGATTATTTTAAAAATATTATTATAATTGAGTAACCAATAAAAAAATTTTACGTTAAAATTTAATAAAATCAAAATATTTTTCTAAATCTTTATTCGAATTTTAAAAGAATCAAACTACTCAAAATTATTTAAATTTAATTAAATGCTCAAACTTGATTTATTTATTATTTAACTGAGTTTAAAATATTCTAATAACAAATCAAATTGAATTTAAATATTTAAATATTTAATCTAAAATTTTCATAAATCTAATCAAAATTTTATTTTTAATATTATATATATATAACTAAATAATAAAATTATAATATTTAATGTTCCACCAGATCTATCCAACCAAACTCAAGCCATTAAAGTGAATTATGAATCCAACTAAAACGCAAAAAATAAAGTTTCAAAGCCCGATAGTAAAATGAACTCAATCTGTTCCGCTGAGTCATATAATCACACAATATCAGAATAATAGTCAACAATCAATAATAATGAGCAAGGAATAATAAAGCACACCAATTTACGTGGAAAACCCGTCAGTTAGTAAGAATTAACCTTAGAACTACATTCTTCACTTTTCAAATAATAGTTATATATTTTTTCTACAATTATTGACTATACTACAACTTATCAGAAACAATTGAGAAATCTTTCTCCAAAAAAGGGACTAACAAGAACTCCTTGTGTCCTAGAAGCTTCATTCCGATCTTCACCTAGAATGTATCTTTGATCATACTTTTAAAGATTAAACTCAGTCGACAACGGAGTGACTTTACAGTTGTACCAATTCCTTCTCATTTTGCTCTATGTTTCTAGTTTTGCTTTAAAAAGATCTGTTGGTTGTCGACTCACACATTAATAAAACACCCACCTTTTTTTATTAAGTAGCTAGGGCTCTGTGTAAAATAAAAGATCAAGGCCCATGGCCTTTACTTGATCCAAAACCACTTATATGGGACTGGACCCCATTTTCCTAACAATCTCCCCCTCCAGTCCCATTAGAAGGAGATTCATCACCATAGTAATTTCATTTGGAACTTACCTTGGCCAGGGAACTCATTTCGGCCAAGTTACTGCAAAGCTCAAGCTTTTCCCTAGGAAGTATCTTAGTCAACATATCTGTCACATTTTTATCAGTATGGACTTTCTTCAATAGCATCTGCTGTTCTTCAATCACTGAACGTAACCAATGATATCTAACATCAATGTGCTTTGTTCTAGCATGGTACATGGTATTCTTACTCAAATCTAAAGCACTCTGGCTATCACAAAATACCACATACTCTTTCTGATTCAACCCCAATTCAAAAAGAAAACGTTTTCATCCAAAGCATTTCTTTACATGCTTCAGTTGCTGCAATATACTCAGCTTCTGTAGTTGACAAAGCAACACACTTCTGCAACTTAGACTGCCAAGATACAGCTCCTCCTGCAAAAGTGAACAAATACCCTGAAGTAGATTTTCTACCATCAAGATCGCCTGCCATGTCAGCATCAGTAAACCCTTCTAAAATTGGTTGTGAAACTCCATAAGTCAAACACATTTTTGAGGTACCCCTCAAATATCTAAAAATCCATTTTACTGCTTCCCAGTGAACCTTCCCTGGATTAGAAAGAAATCTGCTCACTACACCAACTGCATGAGCAATGTCAGGCCTTGTATAAACCATAAGATACATTAAAGAATCGACTGTAGAAGAATAAGGAATACTAGACATAGCTAGTTGCTCTTCCTTAGACACTGGACAAGATTTTTTACTTAGATGAAAATGGTTGGCAAGTGAACTGCTAACTGATTTAGCATGTTGCATGTTGAATCTACCAAGCACTCGTTCAACATACTTTTTCTGTGACAACCACAGCTTTCCAGCTCTCCTATCTCGGATAATGTCCATACCAAGAATCTGCTTTGCTGGACCTAAATCTTTCATATCAAAGGACTTAGACAATTGTTCTTTCAACCTACAAACCATACTAGCATCCTGTCCTACAATCAACATATCATCAACATATAATAATAGGATAATGAAGTTACCATTAGGGAATTGTTTAATATACACACAAGAATCCGCTGCTGTTCTTTTATAGCTATGACTCACCATAAAAGAATCAAACTTCTTGTACCACTGTCGCGGAGCTTGTTTCAAGCCATACAAGCTTTTCTTTAATTTGCAAACTAAGTGCTCTTTCCCTTTCACTTCAAAACCTTCAGGCTGATTCATATAAATGTCCTCCTGTAAATCACCATGCAAAAATGTAGTTTTAACATCAAGTTGCTCAAGCTCAAGATTCAAACTAGCTGCCAATCCCAGTACCACTCGAATAGAACTCATTTTTACAATTGGAGCAAAAATCTCATCAAAATCGACGCCTGATTTCTGAGAAAAACCTTTTACTACCAATCGAGCATTGTACCTCACTAGTTTGTCACCATCTTTTTTCAACTTGAACACCCATTTATTCTTTAATGACCTCTTCCCTGTTGAAAGTTTAACAAGATCATAAGTACCATTCTTTCGCAATGACTCCATCTCTTCTTTCATTGCTTTTAACCAGTGCTCTCTATCCGGAGTAGCCTGCACATCTTGAAAGTTTTCTGGCTCCCCTTCACTGGTAACTAAAATAAAATCTGAACTTGGATACCTGGTAGATGGCCTGCGCTCTCTAATAGATCTCCTGAGCTAAGACTCTACATCACTTGATGCTGAAGGTAGCTCCCCCTGCTCAACACTCTTAGGTAGAGAGGATTGCTCCCCCTACTCAAAACTAATAGCATCTGGCTCATCACCAACTATGGCTGGCTCATTCATATCCTCAAGTTCTGTTTCTGGCTCATTTTCACCATCTGTGGCTCTTTCTTGTGAAATCTCTATCGGTGTTGAAACATCACATTCAACAGGAACTCGTGTAGTCTTCTCATTTTTCTCAAGGTCTGCTATGGTTTTTTTTTTCATGAAAGACCACATCTCTGCTTCAGACTATCTTTCTCTTTACTGGATCTCATACCCTGTAGCCAAATTCCTCATCACCATATCCTACAAACACACACTGTGTAGCTTTACTATCAAGCTTTGACCTCTGCTCTTTTGGTACATGCATGAATGCTTTACACCCAAAAACTTTCAAGTGAGAGTATGAAGCATCTTTCCCTGTCCACACTCTTTCTGGAATGTCAAAGCCCAAAGGAACTGATGGTGACCTGTTAAGTAAATAACAAGTTATGTTGACTGCTTCACCCCAGAATGGCTTTGGTAATTTGCCATCCTCAACATACATCTGATTTTTTCCACAATGGTGCGATTCATTCTTTCAGCTATACCATTATGCTGTAGTGTTCCAGGTTCTGTCCTCTCATGCCTGATCCCATGCTTTGAGCAATACTCTTCAAAGCCTTTAGATGTGTATTTCCCACCATTATCAGTTCGAATACACTTCAAGGGTAACCCTGTCATCCTTTCAACCATGGCATAAAATTTTTGAAAATACTGCAGTACCTGACTTTTGTATTTCAACATATACACCCAAGTCTTACGTGAAGCATTATCAATAAAAGTAACAAAATATCTGCTACCACCTAATGACTCAACCTCAATGGGACCACATACGTCAGAATAAATTAATTCCAATCTATTTTCTTTTCTCTGAGAACTTTTACAAAAAGAAACTCTATGATGCTTACCAAACAAACAATAATCACATGAATCGAGAGACATACCTTTGGTCAAGGGAATGAGAGAGTGCCTTGCCAAAACCTGTAACCCTTTTTCACTCATGTGTGCCAGCCTCCTGTGCCACAAGTTTGCTGAAGCATCATTTTCAACGGTATTTACCTGGTTACCGTTCAATTGCATCCATGTCTTATACATTGTGCAGCATAGTTTTCCCCTTGCAACTACCATAGATCCTTTGAGAAGCTTCCACTATCCATTCTTTTGTCGACTTTCATATCCCTCCTTATCAAGGACATTAATAGCAAGCAAGTTTATTCTCATATCTGGAATGTGTCTGACATCCCTCAAAGTCAACATGCAGCCGTACTAGTTTGTACAACAATATCACCAATCCCAACAATCTGCGACACACTTTTGTTTCCCATCTTGGTACAACCAAAGTCTCTTGCTTTGTAAGTTGTAAACAACTCTCTCTTAGGAACACAATGATATGCCGCTCCTGTGTCAACTATCCACTCAATGCCGGGATCACTAACATGATTACAATCACCATGTGTACAAATCAAAGTAACTGAATCACTATCTGAATTCACTGCTGTAACATTGCCATCATCTGAACTCTTGCCTTTCTCATCTTTTCGCTCTTGCTTCAAGATTCTACAGTTTCATTTTATATGACCCGCCTTACCACAATGGAAACACTTCACTTTACCTTTAGACTTGGATCTATGTTTAGACTTACCACGGCCTTTTGAGTCCTGACCTCTGTCGATGTTTCTACCTCTGTTCTCTGTGACCAGAGCTTGATTCCCAGGGTCTACATCTTTTCGCCTCGCTTCTTCATTAAGCATACTGTCCTTTACCATCTCCAATGTCACCTTATAATCAGGAGTTGAATTAAGAACAGTCACAACTAGAGTATTCCAGCTGTCTGGTAATGAACCCAAAAGAAATAATACCTTCATTTCATCATCCATCTTAAGTTCCATAGTAGTCATCCGATTAAATATATCTTGAAAATCACTCAAGTGCTCTGTAACAGATCGTCCATCCCTATACT
Source organism: Durio zibethinus (assembly GCF_002303985.1). Next base: position 10,241,201 of record NW_019168381.1, on the reverse strand, counting down.
ATAAAGTTGTAATCTTTTTAACAAGCATAACTTTATTCATACCTGTTTTTCTCTCATACAATGCTGCCAATTTTTCCCAAATAATGTGAGCATCTGATTCCTGCGCTACATGATGAAACACGCTGATATCAACCCATTTTTTGATTGTAGCCAGCGTTTTTCTACCTAGCTTCTTTCAGCTTTCATCTTTCATATCTGCTGGTTTAGCTGAATCACCCAATACTAGCTCATACAAATCTTTACAGTATAGATGATCCTCCATCATAAGCTTTCAAATTGAATAATTTGATGCCGTCAATTTTATCATGGAACCTGTATCACCCTCCAGATCTCAAACAGAATTTATTTCTATCCTGGGTTGCTTCTGTATCGATGTCTCAAAATAACTCTCGCTCTGATACCACTTGTTGTGCCTGAAGCAATAATCACAACAATACAGAAGCAATAGACAACAATCAATAATCAAATGCGCAGGAAAAATAAAGCACACCAAGATTTACGTGAAAAACCCTCCAGTGTAGAGGGAAAAAACCACGGGCCACCAGAAAAATCTTCACTATCAAATAATAGTTATACAAAGTTTTTCTCTAGCTAAAACTAGAGCTAATCAACAACTAGAGAAACAATTGGAGAAATCTCACCAAATAAGTGACTCAACAAATACACCTTGGATTTGTTCCTAGAGAGCTTCAAACCCGATCTTCACCGTTCAGAATGTATAATTCTGAATCATAAACCTCCTGACAAAGTTCCAACTCAATCGGACCACGGATCGACTTCCGTTTAACCAACTCTCCCTTCTCTTTTTTCTCTCTCTGCTTTTCCTGGCTTTTCTTCTTTCTCTGCTTGGTTATCGACTCACACATTAAACAACCCCACCTCTTTTTTATTAAGTAGCTATGGCTCTGTGTAAAATAAAAGATCAAGGCCCATGGCCTTTACTTGTTCCAAAACCACTTATATGGGACTGGACCATATTTTCCTAACAAAATCGACTACTTATAATATTCATAAATTTTAAAATATTAAATACTAATTAAATTAACAAAATTCAGATTGAGGGTGCATTTGGATTTAATTGAAGCGTCAGTAGGTTGCAATTGTAATTGGAAAATGTGTCAAAAATCTCCAAATGCCACCGAATATCCATTTGGCTGGCATCATTGCGGCACGTTTCTTCGGTTTCTTCATTGTTGGCTTTTACTTCGGGGAGAACAGTCTCAATTTATTTATTTATTTATTTGTTTGTTTCTTATTTTACCTTTAAGATTACATTGCAAAGACAATAATATTTCTATAATTTTATTTTTTTTCTTTTTTGTTTTAAGAATGTAAAATAATTTTATTAATTAATATATAAATAAATTTATTATATAATAAATAAATAAAATTTATTATTATATAATATAATTAATATATGTTAACATATATTTTTTATTTTAATACTTTTAATAATTATTTTATTTTTATTATAATTTATTTTATTATTATCTTTTTCTATTTAAACATATATATTATCATTATAATAATTAATTTTACTTTAATTATTATTTTTAATTTAACCAAAATCAATCTTATCAATTGGTGATCGTTCAAATGAACCCTAAATAAATTTAACAAAAAGGTTGATTGATTTTTGAACGGTAGGACATCTCTTTGATTCAACTACCATCGGATGTGAACAGGAGTTCAATTTTCGATTGAATGATTGGAAAGATTGGATGTGGTTCTTACAAATACAGCCACTTGATTTTGAAAAAAGAAAAGGAAAATGAGAATTGAGAGGGAAAGCTACAAAAATAGAGGTAGAAATTTGGGGGATGTGATTGCTGAAGAAGGAAATGCATTCACCCTTAGTTATCGACCCTCAGTTATCGAGGGTTGTCAGAGGGGTCATTGGCGTTTGTCAAGGGGTGTCTTTATCCAAAAGCAAACAAAGAAAAAAATCGACAAAAAAAGGCGCCATTGCCTACTTTCGCATGTGCAAGGGAATCACTCCTTTTCACTCTGATTCCTAATTAGTGGCGTTTCATTGTTGCCCTATCCGTATCACTCTGAAACTCTTCTCCACTCTCGTCGTTCCCTTTTCGAGCACTCCTAGCTCTTTATCCAATTGCTAAAAGCTTTTCAACCTTCTTTCCAATCTGGTAATCATTTTTACTAGCTGTTTTTTTTTTTTTAAATAAATTTTAATAGAAAATAAAAAAATTATAAGTATCAAGATTTAAATTTTTTTATATATAAAAAGTCTTAATTTGAAAATAAAATAAAAGATTATATAAGTGTTAAAATACAAAATTTAAATTAATTGAATATTATTTTTTTAAAAAATAATCATATAAATCAATTAATTTGCATTCTAAAATTAAAATTCAAACATTAAATATGTAAAATAATATCTTTTAAAATAATTATATGGATAAACAAAATTAAATGAATGAAAGGGTTAACATATACTCATCTAATAGCGTACATATTCACCCACTTTTCATCTGAAAAAAATTTTCTATCGTTTTTATACACAGCGGTAGGTAGTACGGTCAAGGCTCTGGCAACTGACATGGCTTCAGTTCCGGGTTCTCCGTGTGATAGAGTCCTGACAATACTATATGGTATTATGACAACAGCGTGTAGATCGATCAAACTTGACAAGATAATATCAACCATAAGCTTTCCATAGATCAGATATATAATCAATGTATTCTAACCGGTGTTCAAGATTTTGACGCCTTCTTGGCTTTAATGTCGAACTGGAGGCCTGACTTTTATGGAGATATGTATTTCACTATAGTAACTTACTATTAGTATAATCTTAGGGCGATATGACTTTTCTTTGGCTGAGAGAAAGGGGTCAACGATCTGTTTAACAGATTAACAAGAATTTTTGATGCAGAGGATCCATAATAATATGACAACTGTAGAGCATACTCAACTTGTATCACTGCAAACTTTGAATAGCTTAAAGAGAAGCATGAAGCTAAAAGATGTAACTATGGAAAAAGAAAGATGGAATTACCAAAAGAGAAGAGAGTTTTTTAGCCAAACATATTTTATAGAGAAAGATTTTGTTAAAAGGGATGTTGTTGATAAGTTGTGTATGATTACTTCCTAAAAAGTATCACGCTATTTATGCAAGGAAAAGTAAAGGAATAGTAGCCTAATAGGATAAAACTAGGACAAAGCAACTTTACAAGTGGCTTAAGATAAAGTTAAAGGACGATGAGTCATAACTAAGGTACAATAACTCATTACTATGGTACAGTGACTCATTATTATGATACAGTGACTCATCACTATGACTCATACTAAAGTACAGTGACTCATTATGACTTGACTAAGACATATGACTTGACTAAGATATAAAGTTGATGAAGACTTGACATAAGGTTGTCTTGATGTGAAGGCATCATTATCAACTTTTTAGACTCTTCTGGAACATCACGTATAGTTATACAATATTGGACTGAAACAAAGAATCTTCTGTCTTGTAGCACTATGAGTGTCATCATTCTGAGAAATCTTCAAAGTACTGGAGAATAAGATAATCATCTATCCACCTGAATAGTTCTTCTTCAAAATCATCTTGCCACTCAAACTCTTGACCAAAAGCCTCACACTTCTTATTCAAATATCAATCTAAAACACTCAAAAAATTTGACGACACCTCTTTTTAATCTCTTGATATACATTTTGATTATCCCTTCATTCATCCTTTTAAATTCCCTAAACCCTTGTAACCTAGAGAAGCACCGCATGGGGAAGGGGGAGGGGAGAGAACCGAAGAATCACACAAAGTGGGGACCAACACACCTGGGGGAACACAAGTAATAGACAGACCGTGTGGGGATCGGGGGCTTATTTTATTATTTATTTTTAAGGTTTCTACTGTTGGCCAAAGCAACTACTCTTTGAGGTTCCTACTTTTGGTCAAAAGCAAGTTCACTCATCGGACAAAGAGATTCCATTTGAATGGTTGTCGTCTAATGAAAAGAACAAAGATCTCAGGTTGTATTAAACTTGAGTTAAAACACATACAATTAATTAATTAACATAGGCTGGATCTGATACTAACGGACAGAAACAGTAAATGGCAAAAGGTAAAGGGACGGGGAAATTCCTTTTCCAATAATTATAATTTAAGATCTTTGTGTTAGATTAATCGCCGGCTGTGCTAAGTTAACAATCCTTGTTTAATGTGTAATAATGACGCGGTTTCTGAAATTATGGTTTTTATTAAGACAAGACTGATGGTCAAATTCTGCGGGGATGATCTCATTGCTTTTCTTCTTTTCCTTTTCTGATTTTTCCAACAACTTTTGGCAAATTTTAGTAGGCAAATCATAAAATGTCTCAAAATATAGAGGTTCAAACAAGTTTAATAAAATACTTAAATTTTTATTCTTAGAATTTTGTATTACCTACAAATATCACTGTTATATGTATTAACATTTTGAATTTTAAATTATTTAACACAATTCATTCTTGTAAGCAACCAAAAGTATTGTTGAAGGAAAAAAAAAAAAAAAGAAATGCAAAAATATTTCTATATTAAATGTAAATTATAAATAGTTTTTTTAAAAAACATCTAGTACTATCATATAAAAAATAAGCAGATATTTGACAAATGTAAATCTAAGATGTTTGAGACCATATTATTTTTTAAAAGATAAATTTGAAAGTTATTTTAAATTTATTATATAAATTATAAAAATGAAATGCACATAAAACATATTTATACAAATTACTTAAGATTTAATATTTAAAAATATACAAAAGATTAATTTTAAATTAACAAATATCTACAAATATTTCAAATTCACTATTAAATAAGAATCTAATAAATTTATGAATTTAAAACAATCCCGAAAATAATTTTTACATGTGTTTTACGGTTTGTTTTTTCATTTTTAGTTTATCATAATTAGTTAATTATCTCTAATGTAGTTAACTTTAAATAATAACATGTAATAGATAAATAATACTCTTAAGTATCAAATTAAGTAACAGATTTATTAATTAATGTATTGCATTAAAAATTTTAAAATTCAAATATCACATAAATATTTTATTATAATTTAGTGATCATTCGTAATATTAATCATTCTATATATAATCATGTAATTGTAATATGTAAATTTTCCCCTTCTGTTAGTCATTATAGGTGAAATCCATTTTGAAGAAGACCTTTTATTTATGTTCATTATTTTGGTTTATAAAAAATCTAACCGAATTCATCTTAAAATTGAATTAATTTGAATTGACTTTCATTATTTTGATTCTTTTGTCTTTTAAAACTAAAAAATTTCAGTTTATTAACTTAAATTTAAAAATGACATATTTTTTAGTTTTATAAAAAAGTAATATATTTATTCTGAACAATTCATTTTTTCATTTTTTTGAAAACTTAAACTAAACTGAATGCAAATATTAAGTTTTTTATTTGAAATTAAAAATCAAATACAACAAATTTTGAACCGACCTAATACTATGATAAAATGATTATTTGATTCTTTCAAAAAAATTCTCTCAAACCCTAGATAAGAGTTAGTCGTACATTCAAATTGTTATTAACAAATTTCCTTTATTAATTAAAATGAATAAGTTGAAATTGTAAATTAATGAAAAAAAATCACATCATTAATCGATATATATATATATATATATATGTATATAAATATATTGAGACTACTATAATGCGTTTTTGATTGTTTGATTAGATGATGTCAGAAAAAAATGAAAAAAATTAAAAATTGATTTAAAATTATAATATTTGATTTAGTCTGGATCGATTATTTTTTATTCGATTTAGATTAAGTTCGGATATTAAATGTATATATTAAATTCGAATAAAATTTTAAATTAAAAAGTAAAAAATAAAAAATCAAACATAATTATATATTTTTTATTAGTTTATACATATTTTAAATTTTTATAAAATAAAAATAATTATTTTATGCTTAAATATATTAAAAATTATATTAAAATAATATATCAAAAAATTTTAAATTTAAAAACCGATGACCAGTACGCCATATTGATTCTTTGGTTGCAAGACATTCAATGTTTCCTTCATGGGCAGTTTTTTTTTTTTTTATCATAATTAGATTAAAATGGTAGAAAAGGATATAGAGAAAATTACATTTGCGACAATGTGTGGAACTTTTGTTATAAAGTCATGTCCTTTGGATTAAAAAATGCTTGTGTTATTTATCAATGGGTTATGGTTACCCTGTTTCATGATATGAAGTACAAAGATACTGAGGTTTATATAAATGATATGATTGTAAATCTTGAAAAAGTAAAGATCATGTGGAGAACCTTAAAAAGTTTTTTGAAAGGTTACATAAATTTTAGCTCAAATTGAATTCGACCAAGTGTACCTTTTGGAGTAAAGTCAATAAAATTATTGGGATTTGTGGTCAATGAAAGAGGAATTGAGGTGCATCCCGATAAAGTTTAATCAATTACAAAGTTGACTTACATACGCACACAAAAAGAAGTAAAGAGTTTCTTAGGGAAGTTAAATTATATTGTCCTATTCATATCTCGGCTAATAGTGAAACATGACCTTATTTTCAAATTGTTGAAAAAGTATGACCCAAGGAAATGGAATGAAGAATGATGGGATGCCTTCAACAAAATTAAAGAATATTTGTTGAATCCATCGGTATTGGTACCCTATGTGGTAGGAAAGTTTTTGATCTTGTACTTAACTGCTAATGAAACCTCTATGGATGTGTATTGGGACAACGAGATGAAACAGGCAAGAAAGAGTAGGCCATTTATTATTTGAGCAAGAAATTTATTGGTTTCAAAGTCAAGTATTCTCAAGTTGGAAAGATATGCTATGCTTTGGTATGAACTACTCACTAGCTCAAGCAATACATGTTATACTACACAACTTGGTTGATATCAAAGTTAGATCATCTCAAGTAAATATTCAAAAGGCCATCTTTATTTGGAGGAATAGCAATGTGGCAGGTCATGTTCTCTTAATATGATTTTTTATATATGACGTAAAAGGTTATAAAAGGAAGTATTATAGTTCATTTCCTTGTTGATTGGGCTATTGATGGTTATGAGCCGATGAAATTTAAATTTCCAAATGAAGATTTGATGGCTATCTTATCATTAGAAAAATAGAGAAATCTAAGAAAACTACGTGAAAAATGTTCTTTGATAGGGTATCAAATGCTTTGAGGTATGATATTAGAGCTATAATAATATCCCTAGAAGGAGAATATTACCTAAACATTGTAAGTTTATCTTTTTACTACACCAACAACATAGCAGAACATATCATGGGATTACAAATGACTTTAGATAGAAAAGATCAAACTAAATTGAACTAATATAATTTGGTTCAGATTGGATCATATAGAAGTTCAGTTTTGATTTGGATCGAATTTTTAAAATTCATAATTTTATACATTATTTGAAAAATTGAACCAAATTCGATTTGATCCATTATTGCCCTTAGGTGAAATGTGATTAAAATGACTATACTGCTCATCCTTTCATAAAATGACCAAAATTACTATAATGTCTCTCGAAATGTCTCTTCTATCATAATTGGTAAAAATTATTATAATATCTCTCGTATCATAATTAGCTAAATTTATTATATTGTCTTTCTTATCATAATTACACAAATGCCCTCTTACCATAATTGGTTAAAATTACTATAACATTTCTCTTATGACAATTACAAAAAAATCCCTTCTACCATAATTAGCTAAAATTATTATAGTACCTCTTATTATAATTACGAAAATACTTTTTTGATTTTTTTATAATTATATATTAAATTTTAATATAATATAAAATTAATCATATATTAAATTACTAAAACAACATTGCTACTGGTTTAAAAAAATTTAACATGTAGGATTTTATAAAAATTACTATAATACTCTTATTAAATTAATTTCATAAAACTTAACTACATATTAAATTATTATTATAAAATAAAATTAAAAAATATAATATAATAAATATAGATGTAGAAAGACATAATAAAAAAGTTAAATTATTTTTTATTTTACAAAAAATTTTATAAACTGCAGTAAATTAAAAATTATATATTCAATCAAATGATTAATAAAAACACACCAATTTAAATATAGTATAAAAAAATTAACAAAAACTATAATAACAATACATAAAATACTATATATATATAATATATATATTCTCGTGAATCTTCTTCATGTTTAATGAAAATGTTTTAAATTCTCGAATCTGCCAAATGCTTTCCTGAAACGTTTGGGACAAGGGCCGCCCATAAATTTTGAGGTAGGCTCTGAGGACAAACTTAAACAAGTGCACATACGAAGTCCAATTGAATCTGCTTGCTTAGGCCATGGGCCTGAACCACGCCCAACCATATGTGTTGAGCTAGCCCCTCCTAAATTTGGGCGCAAGCGTTTGCATTTTCTTTTTGGGAGACCTACACACTGATTACCAAGGTAAATTCAAAATTCTTGCCAGATTTTTTTTTTTTGTTTTTTTCCTTGTATCTTCATTTCCTAATTTTCCAACTTTTGGGGTGATTTTTAAATAATAAATTTTTCTTTTTTTTAAATTTTTTCTTGATTAATAGGGGTTATTTTATAATTTAGGAAAACATTGGGACTAGTTTGTAAAATTTGTAATTTTTGGGGCCATTTTTAATTTAAATTCTTTCTGTATTTTTTTTTTCAAAATTGAATTTATTGGAACTTGTTTTCAAATTTCTTTGTACGCTTTTTTTTTTTTTTATTGCAAGTATTGTAATGTATACAATTCCATTGGACTGAACATTATTTAATTAAAACAAAAAAATAAAATCAAACTTTGATTTGGTTTGAGAGATAAAAAATTTTGGTTTGGTCTCAAAACCATATTGAATTAAAATTTTGGATTGAGTTTGATTTTTTATTATTTTGAAAATAATCCGGTCCAAAAATTAAATTAAAATAAATAATCTAATGACACATAAATTTATATAAATCTTTTGTTACTTTATTTGTATAAGTTTTTTTTATATATTAATATTCTCTATAAAAAAGTATGTCATATATGTTATTTTATTAACTTGAAATCTAAAAACTAATTATATATATATTTATTTATATATCTCACCAACCTCTAGGGCTCTAGCTCTAAATATATGTATCACCTACCTCTAAGGCTGTAGCTCTAACTTTCTTTCTCCGAAATCAACAGTCTGCACTCTACCAATTTTCTCTTAAAATGAATAATGAAGATTTATTCCACATCATATTGTGTATCGGTTCAATTTCATAGCCATTTTCTTTATTCATGGTTGGTTCTTTTAATCTCAACCATGAGCAAGATCTAATTAAATGAATGAGATTCTTTATCTACAATACACTCTAGGGATGATTTTTTTTTCATGTTTTAATTTACATTATAAGAAAGATCAAACTCAATAAGAAGCCAAATCAAACCAAAATATTTTGGTTTGATCTAATTTTTCCTTAAAACCAATCCAATCCAAACCAATCCATATTCACTTTCACCATATTCACTTTCACAAGTCAAGGCAATTTTGATAATCAATCCAAATAATAATAATATAAACTAAATTAATTAGTAAAGATGATAACAACAAGGATTTAAAGAAGTGAAGAAATTATTAAAAATGGGCAAGACACCCTAAAAAATAAGTGTCTACAAGGCATTTATTTATACATTTAATTTTACTCATGTATTAATAAGCTCTATTATGTCACATGATAGCATTAGCTACTCTATTTTTTTATTTTTTATATTTAATAAATATTTTTTAAATAATAAAAAAAATATATTTTAAAGATTTTATTTTTTGTGGGATTCACTTATACTAAATTTTTATTTTTTACTTTTTTTCACTTTTATCTTTTTATTTAAAATTTAATAAATATATTTTAGTGTGAGATCCACTTGATATTGAGATTATGTCACAAGTTTTTTTTTTTTCACTTTTTTTATATAATTAATAAATAATTTTTTAGATTTTAAATTTTTTGTGAGACACACTTGATATTAAAGGTATGTCATGCGTCAAGTCATTTGATTTATTTATTATTTATTTTTTAACATTTAATAAATATTTTTAAATATGTTAAAAATTTTAATATGGGCATATTTGATATTATTTTTTAAAAAATATATTTTTTGTTTATTTTTAAATTTGATAAATTTTAAAGAAAATGATATTAACGAAAGTGTCAATGTCACATACAGATTTGATATTTTTCTTTTGCGATTCATTCTTTTTTAAATCTTTTTTTTAGTTTTTGTTTTTTTAAAATCAATGATATAAATTTTTTAAGAAAAACTTATTATTACTAATGTCGCGTAACAACTCATTTTTTTTTGCTTTTTTGTCTCTTTTTTAGGTTTTTTTTTCTTTTTTCAGTCTTTTAAATTAGATCATTTTTGAAAAAAGACTATGTGATGTGGCATCATATTTTGTCTTTTTTCTTTTATTTTTTTTGTTTTTTATTTTTTAAATAAATGAATTTAGCACCAAAAGAAATTGATAAATAAAGTTTTGCATGTCAATAGAGGTATGTATGACAAAGTAAACTGTATCTGATATGTTTCAACTCATCTAGATCCAATAGGTATGCTTTTTTTAATTTGGCATTACATTGAGTTTTTTCAAAAATCGAGGTAAAGTTGGATAAGAGTTTAACATGTTTCTTCCCATTTGGGTATATACAAATATATATTTTATTATTGATTTAATTTTATATTTATATGTATTATGTAATAAAATAATTATTTAATATTTTAATTTAATAAATCTATGTGCCATCCTCATTTGGCTTCCTTTTCTTTTCTTCTTTTTCTCACCATTTTTTTTAAAGTTTTAACTTTTTTAAATTAGATATATTTTGTATGAAAAATTTAATGGGTATAGGGACAATAAAATGACTCATATCCCATGAGTTTTTATTTAGTCCATTCCAATATGTGCTGGGTTTTAAAAAATAAGGAATTGGGTTAAGGTTTTTTTTTTTTTTTTTTTTTTAAATCGAGGTTAGGTTAGATACGAGTTTAAAGGTTTTTTGTCTTATCTTGAATGTATATAAAATTATATTTTTAATTAATTATTTAATTTTGTATTTATATATTCTTATATTAATAAAATTATTATTTAATATCTTAATTTAATAAAAAAACTTTATTTATATATAATTAAGATTTAATCCATCTATTTATCCTTCAATTATATAAAATTTATTCATTTTGACTTTGTTTGACTTTCATTTAATGTGTCAATGTATGTGTTTTTTTTTACTTTTTTTTCTTTTTTGTTAATTTTTCAATTTTGGATAAATTTGTTAAAAAACCTAATGGGGGCGTTTATGTGGCACCTCGATTTAGTTTTTTTTTTTTCATTTTTTTAATTACATAAATTTTGTAACAAAAGGAGTTTATGAATAAGAATTGCAAAACAATTCATATTTGGTGGGCTGTGATTTGACTTAAACCAAAATAGGTGATTTTTATTCTTTTTCATTTATTTTTATAGTAGAAAAATTTTGTAAAAAAATAATATCAATGGAGGTGTCCACCAAACACCTTCATTTTTTTATTTCCTTTCATTTTTTTATGGGTTTTTTTCAATTAGATCAATTTCAAAACCAAATGAGTTGATCAATAGGGATGACATGGATGATTTTATAAAAATTGGTATAAAGTCAAGTTTATAGAAAATAGGGACGGGTTAAAAGTAGATTTAAGGTGCTTTGCTCTAAGTCATTTCATGGTATATATAAAAGTATACATTTTATTATCTATTAAACCTTATATTTATATATGTATTATATTAATAAAGTTATTATTTTATAACTTAATTTAAGATATAAATATTTAAACTCAATTTGAATATCGACATGGAACCTTAATGATCTATTTTTCTTTTTTGTTTGTTTTTCCTTTCTATTGCTTTTATTTATTTTTTATTAATAAAATTATTATTTAATATCTTATTTTACAAAATTAGTATTTTAAACTCAATTTGGATGTTTGCGTAGTTCTCCAATAAGCTTTCTTTTTTTTTTTTATCTTTTTTTATTAAATTTGTCATAACGTCTAGATTTGAGGACTTATCGCTAGACATTGACTTAAGAAGTCGTTACCAATATTTTTTGTTTAGGTGCGATTGGCTACTCGACTGAATTTATCTATTTTTAAAGAGAAATTCTAAGTTTGACTTAGGTATCTTTACAAGGTAAATTTAATGTCTACGAAACTAGAACTAGGTCCGGGAGTGCAGTTACGCATGAAGAAGGTCATAGAACCCCCACAACACCCATCGAAAGATGGTATTAGCTCGATTTTGTGTTATCCATTAGCCTTAAAAACTTTACAAAGTAATTAATTATTAAAAATTATTCTTAATTGACTCTAATACTTTTGGTGAAAAATTAAGAAAATTTTCTCACTTCAAGAGTATGCAAGGAAACTACTATTTCTCTCACAGAGCTTCGTCGTCGGATTATTTAATATTTAAAAAACTTTCAAGAAAGGAAAAGAGAAAAAAAATTATTTTTCATTATTTTGTTTTATTTTATTTAAAAAATTCATGCATTTGTACAAGGAAAATTGATACTTTCAACTTAAAGCATTTTGAAAATTTTTATTTTTAAGAAAAATTGATACTTTCAATTTTTCTTTAAAAATGGTTTTTTATGAGAATTATTTTTTTATTTAAGAAAAATTAGTCATTTTATTTAAGAAAAAATATTTTTACTAAATTTTTCTCAAGTTTTGAAATTATTTTTTATATATTTTAAAAATATGCACCTAAGAAATATTAAATAAATAAAATAACATAAAATATTACAAAAAAAAATGGCTCAACTAGGCTTAGGGAAGACCGGCTCAACTCAAGATTTAGTGAAGCTCAACCAATGGCTCAACTCAGAAGTCAACAGTTTATGTGGCTTGACTAGCTAACTCGACTCCAGAAATCTTTAAAAAATATGGATTGCCTTCCCATTTGAATATGTACTTTAGCATGAATAAAATCTAATGATTTTTAATCTCTAAAAAACCAACCACTGCAACTGTAGAGAATTATTGATTTGTAAGCCATGATGCATGTCATTCTCAATATTTTGGCAAGCCCTGCACCACTAGAATTAATGAACCAATTAATTTTGGCAAGCTGTGCACCATTAAAATTAATGAACCAATTAAATATTCAAGAAAAATCAAGATGCATGCATTTCTAGATGAACACAAGACAACTACTGCAAACTAATCTTTTTACTTTAGCCTCCCTTCATTCTAGTTATCTACTTAGAAAATTTCTCTTCGTCTATCGACAGCAATCATCTCTTAAACCTTTAATGGCGCATAGGCAACGATTGTGGAAGGATTGGCTCTTGGATTCTGGTGTTATTGGAGTGGCCACAATGGAATCGACTAACTTCTTCTCCTTCCGTACCATGTGCTTTCTTGAGTTAAAAACCCAAAAGCTGAAAAATTCAAGAACACGAGACCCTAAATTTATGACTAAATTATATTTTTGTAAAAAACCAAAACCCAAAATTTTTAATTAAACTGAAGCTCTTTTCTTTGTTTTGCTTTTTCTTTGATTTTGCCTCTCGATTCCCTTATATTTTCCTTCTTACCTCTGGGTTTTGCTCTATATCACAGCTCAAATTACTGTATACCTTTTTTATGTGATCTTTCTCTCTGTGTTTCTACCTATCTGATCTTTGTTTGATCCCTGATCCCTTGTTACCGTGAATTGCAATGATATATAAAACCATACTGATAGAGTTTCAATTCAATTCTAATTAGCATCTAAAGCTAAAGATTAGCATCTAATTATGCTTTCTGATAACAATCATCACCGAACTAATCTCAATCTTTCAGCTTTTTTTTTTAATTAATCAGATAATAAAGAAAGAAAAATAAAATAAACAATAGATAGACTATAAAATAAAATAAAAAAATGATAAATATGAAATTAAAATGAATAAAAATCCCTACAATCAAGCTTGGATTGGTTTCAATTGACAAAGAACCCCAGACAAAATGGGGTGTCTACAAAATTAATTTTGTTTGAAAATTGAAACCAATGAAGATATCCACGTAGTACCCTAATTAGGTTTTTTTCTTTTCTCTTTTGTATTTTTTAATTAGATAAATTTTACAGCAAAAGTTGTCGGTTATAAAGATGTTAAAATAATATGTATCCAATAGGTTTTGATTAATTCAGATTTGATATAGGGCGATTTTCTAAAAATTAGGATTAAGTTGCGATGGGTTGAGTTTTTTTTGTAAGATACAAGAATATGATAGAAGTGTGTTTAGAGTGTTTTATTTCAACTCATTTTGAGGTAAATATAAAAGTATATATTTTATTATTAATTTGATTTTTTTTATTTGTGTATATGTATTATATTAATAAAGCTATTATGTGATACTTTAAGAAATTACATTTTTAAACTAAATAAGGGTGTCTATGTGACAATCATTATAAATTCCTTTTTTTTTTTTTTGTTCCTTTTTATTTTTTACAAATTTTATTTTAGATTTTTATGCTTTTTTGTTATATTTTGTTAAAATAGGATGGCAATTTAGATATTCATGTGTCACACTTTTTGGTTTTTTACTTTTTCAATTTTTAATTAAATAAATTATGTAAAAAAATGGTAATAGAGATGGCAAAACAAAAAAAATTTGACCTGTGACAACGCATAAGTATCCACCTATTATTTATATATTGGTGTTTCATAGCAAGCCATTACTTTTTTTCTTTCTCTATCCTACCAAAATGACTAAAACAACATAGTTTCGGTCATAATATCAAGCCTTAATAACTTTTTTTTCTCTTTTTTTTTTCACCAAAAGCAATCACCCTTACAATTTTCTTTGGCTCCCTCATATTTTACCTTCGATCCATAATCATTGCTAGATATGACTTCCTTTTTACCTTTTTTTCTTCTTGTTCTTTCTCATTTTCCCTTTTAAGTCAAGTCCTTTTCTCTATTATCTACTTATTGCTGTTTTAATGTATTATATAAAGGAATCTTGGATGGATAGTTTATATTGGTACCAAAATGAAGAATATAATGTTACAAAGAAGATGGCTTAAAGACGTTTTTTAAAAGTCACTTTTCTTTAAACTTATTTCACCCCCACTAGTTTTTGGGATGCAATAGGGGTTTATCAAAAGTCTAAGAGATACAATGAAACCATTGTTTGAACTCACTTTGCGCTAACAAAATTAAAACCACTAATACCCTTTGTCATAGCGTAGAGATCCGTAGACTTACTACTAGACATGGATTAGAGGAGTCGTCACCAATCTTTTTTATTTAGGTGTGATTGACCACCTAATATAGATTCTGATCTACAGAACTAATTTTAAGTTCAGAAGTACGATTATGCATGAAAAAAAATTATAGCACCTCCACAGTGCCCATTTAAAAGATGGTACTAGTTTGATTTTCAAATTATCCAAGCCTTAAACATGTTGGTAATATACCAAAATATTTAATAATGAAAATTAGTTTTAAAATTGTCCCAATAATAGTTTGGTAGTAATTTAAGATAATTCTCTTACCTTGAAAGTATTCATAGGGGACTAGTGTGCCACTTTGAAGAGGCTCTGTCGTCAGATTTATTGATGTATTTTTATTCAAAAAAATTAGTACAGTCTTCCAATAGTTTAGTAGGACATACTTTGAAGCAGATTTTCAATAGTTTGGTGAGACTTTATTGTAAAAAGATTTATAAACAAAATTTGTGAATTTCATTAAGTCTTGCAATAGTTTAGTAAGACTTAATTTGAAAAATAATTCTCCAATAGTTTAAAAGATAAAAATTATTTATTATTTTTATTTTTTTTGAAAACTGATTTATGAAATTTCTCAATAGTTTGGTAGATTCCATAGATTTATTTGAAAAAATTTTTTTTTTGCTTATTTTTTTTATTGGAAAGGACTTTTCCTTTACTTCTTTTATTTTCTAGAAAGAAAAGCTTTTTTTTTGTTTTAAAAAAATGAATTACTAAAGGAAATAGATAAGAAAAGCTTTAAAATAAAATAATAAAAAAATTAAAAATAAAATAAAACTTAAAATATGAAAATAAATGAAAATCAAAAAATAAAATAAAAATGAAAAAGGAAACCTTGTGAAATGGTCAGTCTACACGTGGATCTTCACGCAAGTTACCGAGTAGACCCGCAGATCTGGGGTGCTTTAAACGACATCGTTCTGGGTCAATATATAAGCCAAGCTTAGCATTTCTGCCTCAGAAGCTCAATTCCCTCTCTCTTTCTAGCTTTATAATTCTTTATCTTTTTTCTAAAACTCAGTCGAAAACCCACCAAAAACTTCAATCGAAAATTAAAAATTTCACCGGCTTCTAAAAAAATCATTGAAAAATTAAATCGAAAACTAAAAAATCCATCAGTTTCTAAAAAAGTCATCGAATCCCACTAAAAAATTTAAACTTTGCCGAAAAATTCAACTGAAAAACTCATCTTTCATAAAAAAATTCATCTAAAACTCAAAATTTTTAGAAAAAAACCCAAAATTTCTAGATCCCTCCAAATTTACCTAGATTTTTTTCAAAAACTCTCTAGAAACTTAAATCAAACCACATAAACCTAGATCTAAACCCAAAATCTTTTCAATGATCCCAAAAATCAAAAATAAAAAAACCTAAAAATTTCCATCCTAGCCAGAAACTATTTTTTAGAATCACAACAACCAAAATTTCCCCAATTTTTACCCTATCTTGTCCTGTTCATTGTGAATCCAATTTATAGGCAACCTTAAAACATATTTTAATAAACGGACAGAATCAAGTCCATGCTTGATTCTTGGGATTGGATTTTGCTTGAGAGTGATTTTTGTTCACTGATTTGGTCACCATTGAATTCAATCATTATCCAGACATAATTCTACATTAAAACCTTTGATTGGTTGAGTCAATTTCGGGTTCCATAATCTGTTCAGCCCCGATCAGGAGAAAGGAAAGAAAATCTAAAAATAAAACAACAATATCGAATATAATAATATTAATAAAAAATAAAAAATAAAAAAACCTAGTATAATATACTAATACAATATAATCAATAAATAATACCATAATAATAGTATAACAATATCCTAATAATTTACTATAATATAGTATACTAATATATTATAATATAATACTACTATAATAATAGTGTAATAATATCCTAATATAATATATTATAATATAATATAATATAATAATAGTAACATAGTATCAATATAATACTATAATAATAATATGATAAGAGTATAGCAGTAATATAATAGTATAGTAATGTAACAATAAGGGTAAAAATAACAAAAATTGATGTGATAGAGCTCCATATAGATGGGTATCTACACCCTGAAAAAGGAAAGGAAATGTCTAATCTTAGACATGGTTTTTGCACTAAACAAAGTCTAAGAGACTTGTTTCTACTTACAAAGTGAGACGGAGAGAAGTTTGATAATTTTCAAATGTCTTGCATGTGTTCTTACCATATTTATTTATAGAGATTGAATTTAATGATTGTGACCCTTTATTTTAATCAATAATTTTGTTTTTCATTAAAAAATTGTTATAGATATAATTATTCATTTTTTTATAAATGAAAGATTACCTTTTAAATGATTATAATTCATTCCAAGAGAAATTATTTTTTATTTTTCAAAAAAATACAACGTTTGAATTAGATCAATTGGCTGTATTAGTGTAATCTTAGATTAGTCAACTGCCCTAAGTTGCACTTTCGACTACCCAAGATCATTTTTTAATAGAAACTTTACCTTCTTCTTGGAACCTAGGGCAGTCAACTACCTTATTACGATAATTGATTGCTCTTCTAAGTTGTGTTCACATTTTAATTATTTTGTCTTTAATCAAATGTCTAAATTATAGATCCTTACCAAAGCTTAATTCTACTTTTATTTATTTGGTTTCTCAGTAACTTGTTTAAATTTATTACTTAATCAACAATTTTTCACTATTTTGAAAATATTTTCAATTTTTTTTTTTTTTTGCTGCCATTGTTGATGGCTCATTCCTCGGCTTCATCTACGACCTTTCCTTTTTCTTCTATATTTTTTTTTTTGGCTTTTTTACCTCATTCTTTTTCTCTCTCTTTATCGTTAAGGCTTTCATCCATTTTTTTAGCCATTGAGTTCGATGATTCTTCAATCACTCACTTTTCTTTTTTTTTTTTTTTTTTATAAAATTAAAAAAATTTACAATATTAAAATGAAGGTCAAAACAATGTGATTTTGGCCATCGTCTAAAAAAAACAATTTGGGAGAGCTTAATTGAATGAAGATCGTATCACTTACAATTATATAGTGTAATTAATAAATTAGAATTCATGTGTTTAAGTGATGGGCACTTACATAATTCTTGATTGTTCTTGACTAAATTTAGTATTATAATAAAGAGAATTATAAATGATACTTGTGAGATTTTTAAGGAAATAGACTTAATATAGTAACATTTACTAACAAGCAACTTGCAAGACAATTTGTTACCGGCCTCAGCCCAACGAAGAAACCCATATATAAAGCTCATGATTCAGGAAGAACTTACTAAACTAGTGATGAATATGCAAAGGCAATATTGCTGAGAAAAAATGCCACCCAATCTGCTGGATGGAAAATAACTCCATGAAAATGAGTCATTCTTGATTTTATGCAATATTTCATTTTAACTTATAATTTTTATAATTTAATTTTTGGACACTAAATTTCTTAAAGCTCAATCTACCTAAACAACCTTTTTAAGCACTTTTATTAAAAATTAGTTTAAACCAATTGATAACAACATTAAAAGTTTTTATTTAATTTAGATATGAATTTTGGTGATTATTTGATATGTCGAAGTGTATTAATTTTTTTGGCTACAAGGCATATATCAATCTGAAAAATATTATAATTTATCTTAATTAAATAATATTTAATATTTTAAATTAAAAAATTAATTTTTTAATTGTACTAATGTGTGCTACCTAATAAAATTTTTTTTTTCCAAAATTATAGCGTGCATGTTATCAATGAAAAAGACACGCAGTAAAATTTAATTGTAAAAAATTAATATTATTTTCGAACATCCTTAAATCTAACTTTTTATTTAAATACAAAGATTAAGCACTTGTTTGAAAAGATGCATGCTATCTTTCTCTTTGTATCTCTATATGGGTCCATACTTACATTTGCCGACGAGTCACCCACATTTAAGTGGCAAACATGATTTTCAACTTTGGAGAGAGAGAGAGAGAGAGAGATACTCTTTTTCTTTTTTGTTTTTGTTTTCAAATGATGACCTCATGATAAAGTGGGAGATATTAGAGATTGAAAAGAGAGGGAGGGGGAATTGCATTTTGGGATCACATGATGAGCTTTTAACTGAACCAGAGAAACTGTTTCTGCTGCTCCTCCTGCCGCTGCCCGTCTACATATAAATGTAAAATGTAAAATAAAATGTGTAGCAGATGACGATCAGCAGCCTTATGTGTTGTCAATTTCTGTACCTGCTTTCAATTTACACCCAATTCCTCATTCCATTGCTTCCATGCATCTCCATTCTCCAAATTCACTTGTCTTCTACTCTGCCTGCCAACCAAATACTTTTAATTATTCTCTGCTTATTTTCCTAAACAGTATAATAAAGTGTCTGCACGTATAATTTGCCCTTTTTTTACCTTTAAATTTCTTCATATACAGCAAGGTACTAAGAATACTAATCATAACGGCCTAACTATTGTTTCTTTAATTACTAAATTGTAAGACCAAACTTCCTAAAATTAATTTTTTGCTAAAATATATATTTATTTTGCATATTAAAATAGTTACAGCATTTTTATCAATAATTTTCATCGATCTTTTATTCTAAGGACAAATCTAAATGCAAAATATTATAAGAATTTGACATGCATATCTCTTTCATTTTTTTATCTTAATAATATTGGTGACTGCATATGATCATATATGTAAAATTTTATTTCAGATACAAGTCCCACAATGTATGGATTTAATTTAACGTTATATATATATTTGGTTTAGTTGATTGATTTATTGATTTTTTTACTATGTAATAAAAATTACTTGATTATAATTATAACTTTTACTTATAAACATAATCTATTAGAAAGATAAGAAAAATGGTGAAGACGAGATTTAGTTTCAAAATTTAACCTTGCGAGTTGCTATTTTCATCCTCCATGGGGCTCTTTTACTAGGTCATGAGTCATGACTATCAAATATCAATTTTGCTTTCGAACTCCTCAAAACTCGAGGAATAGGGAGGGCTTAGATATTATTAATGCGAAATTTGGGACCACAAAGTTTTCTGCCAACCTTCGCTCAACACATTATGGAGTATATGAAAAAGACAGAAATGTATTGATTTGTTATATGGGCACAGTGCGAAAATCTAGACAAATTTATTAGGCGGCTTGTTGATTCTCCGCAACTGAGGCTTTGAAGCTCTTCCGTTTGTTATAAAAGGGATTTAAGGATGAAATATCAGGTCAAGTTTGATTTTCCATTTGTCATTGGTGAACGTAGATTACATTCATTTTAATAACCACAAATAAACAAAAAAAAAAAAAAAACTTCATGGGTTGTATTCCGAACTTGAATTTGGAAGTAGAGATTTAGATTTCAAATTTAATAAATAAATTGTATAATAAAACACATATGAGAATATGACTTTATCATTAATTTTAAATTCATGAATTTGTTAAATTTCTATTAATTTAGTCATGAATTTGTAATTTTGTTTTTGGATATTGAAACAGTAAAAACTTAAACATTGATTACTAAAATTAAAAATTTAGTACTTTATCAATAAATCACGCTACTGTTATCTATGAATTTATAAATTTCAAATTCATCATTTTATATCTTTTCAAATACAGCATACCGAACCTCAATTAGAGTTAGTAAAATTTGTACGAAAACTGGACGTGTAATGCGTTAGCTTTAGCTTGAAGCATCACTCGCTCAGGTTTCCTACAAGTTTTTAGTTTTTTATTTTATTGAAAATTAGTTGTATAAGTAAAAATTACTATTACAAATTTGCAATCAAATAAATCTAAGATATATCTGTTGCAGTAAGTATAAAGAATTAATGGAATACACCAATCTAACAAATCTAATTTATAGCTTTAAAAAAACTTAGACTCTCACATGATAAAATGTAAATCTCAATATATATATACACATATATATATATATATATATTGTGTGAGATATATTATAAATATACTTCTACCCAAGAATTTTTTTTTTTTTTTGGGTTATATTTGATATTGACAGAGATTGAATTTGATAATTGAAAATAAGAGTTCAACGTTTTACTAATAAATCAACGACTATTAACAATATATTTTTCAATTCATAGAGAAAGGTGATGCTCAATTTTTATATTTAAAGTTGTCAACATTTAAATTCTAACTACTAAAACTAGGAGTTTAATAGATTTTATTAGTAGTGAAACTCCATTTTCCATATACTTTCTTACCTCTCAACTTATGTGTTCATGCTTGACTTTTTTTTTTCAATTTAACAAAATTTTAAGTATTATTTTTAAAAGAGTAATAGTAGAATTAATTTTGAACTTTCATCGAAATATCATATTGATAGCTAGACTATCAAAAGTCACTTGTTGATTCCCAAACTTGTAAGTTCATAATCCTTTACCTTTTTGTCAATGATTCTATCAATTGAGCCACTAAGTGCCACTTGTCACCATGTAACACACACATGGCACTCAGGTAGCAAGTATGGATTGATTAATATGGAATTTTTAAAATATTCAATTTTAAAAGCATTATTACTATAAAAAATATTTGGTTAAAAAAAAACTTATAAAAAGACAAAAAATAGAATTTATTTATTTTAAGTAATAAAATTTTATAAAACATATTAAATTTGAAAAAAAAAACCTAATTTGTTATTTTTTAAAAAAATTATCTATCTTTTTATCTTTATCTTTATCTTTCTCTTTTTTTTTCTTTTTTCTTCTCATTTTTTTCTTTTTGTTGTCAATTTATAGCTTGTTGACAATGACAAAGGAATTTAGCTTAGTCAGCATTGTGATGATAACCAGGGCCAAATAGAAATTCAAGCCTATCTCTTTTTTACCTCACAAAATCGATGGTTGAATGGGTTGATTTGACTCTAGCTATCAATGTGACATCACTTAGGCCAAATCTAATTCTTTGTCATTGTTGGCAGGTCTTAGATCGACAGGGAAGGGAAAGAAAAAAGAAGAGGGAAGAAAGAGATAAAAAGAGAAAAGAAATTTCAAAATAAAAATATTGGAAAATTTATAAAATATTTATAAAATATTTTATCAAATAAATTTAAAAATTTATTTTTGTATAATAAATTTTTTATTTTTAATTTTTAAATATACTATAAAATTTGTAATATATCTTATCAAAATTTTAAATTTAAAATAAATAAAATTTTTATTTTTATTTTTAATAATTTTATTTTTAAATATAATATAGATTTTAAAAATTAAAATTAAATAAAAATATAAATAAATAATTATGAATTAGCTTACATGTGTTTGTTACGTTAGGGACATTTCTCATCAACTAACACTTAACTATAAAATTAATAAAATTATTGACAAAATGATTGTTTTATTATAACATTGGAAGTACGAGGGTTGGAAAATAACTTTTGATATTCTAGAAACTAATAAAATATTTGACTGAAAGTTTAAAGACTATTTTTTTTTTTGTTATTTACTCTTTTGAATGTATTAAACACATTTTAGTAACTGATAGCAAGGGCCTGGGTTTTAGTCGGGTACCCAACCTGATTGTTTTTGGCCCAATAGGTATCCACTCGACTAATTTGATTGTTTTTATATGAGTTAATTATAATTTTGGTATTTAAATTAAAACAAATGTATAAATTAGTATCTAAAAAAATAAAATATATAATTTATACCCTAAACTTTCAAATAGTGTATAATTTGCACTATAAACTTTCAAATTATGTATCATGTTAATTCATTCTCTAATCTCGTTAACCATATTAGCTTATATATGCGACATTTGATGACATTTGACAAATATTATAAAGTTATGTGTTCACCACACATATTATCAACATATTTTTTTTTTAATATAAATTAAAAATTTATATATGTTTTGCTTGAACCGTAAAAATTATCTAGGATCAATCAATAATTTTTTGTCACATAACATCCACGTGATGGTTTTAACAAAATAATTAACACTTTTATTTAACAAGTACCATGCATAAAACAAAATCATACTAGTTAGATGCTATAGGATAACAATATTAGCATTTGGATTGAAATGATACATTATTTGAAAATTCATGGTGTAAATTGTATATTTTACTTATTCGGGTACCAATTTGTATACTTTTCCAAAATTTAGGTACCAAAAGTGTAATTAGCTTTTTTTTTTTTTATATCTAGAGTATATATGAGTATAGGTACATTTTCATGGTAAAATTAATTATTATTGGATACAAATTTAGGAATTATAGTTTGACAATAAGGATACTCACTACTCGAAATTGATTATTGTTAGGAGCATTTTATGGTTAAAAAGGTATAATGATTTTTTTCGTAAGAGAATGACTCACCATCGGTTTAGGGTCATTCTGGTTATTGGGCCTAAGCTGATGTTGCAGGCTGACCTTATTTTTTAGAATCTATATTAGCTCAGCTAGTTTCATATCCCATTTGACAACATATGAATATGTTGATTTGTCATTGTCTTATTTGGTGTCTTCTTGCCATGTCTGGTTGGATCAACCTCATTAGCCCTAAACCTAATTCCAAGAGCTCAGATCGCCAATGTCTTAACACTTATTCCTTCATATGTAAATACCTTTTCTCCTTTCAAGTATGGGCAATTAATTCTTCACATTCTCTATATAGATTTCTTTTTATTTCTTTTAAGTGCTAAATTGAGTGTCAAAGTATAAACATGGAAGACCACTCTAGCCTTTACTCAATACTAACATTTTGGCATGTTAGGTAGGGGTATTACTAAGCTAAGCTCATAATGCCTTAAAAGAAGAGAATTACTGAAGGGGGAAATCATCCATTTCTGATTGAAGTTGATATTCAGCTTAGCCAATCGAACCCTGATGACCTACACAAGCTACAACCACATTAAAACAATATGAAACTTTGACCTAATAGCTACTATCCCTTAAAAAACTAATTTAGAACATAATACATCCGCAAACATCTAAAGAACTAATAGTCATAGCCTAAAAGAATTTTTAAACCCAAAAATTGCTAACCTATGAAAATAGTGTGGCTGACTTTTCAACTCCAGATGAAGAAAAACCCCTAAAAAGTTACTATATGGCCAACTATAAAACCAAGACCAACCAAAAATTCCAAACAAGCTACCTCAAAACACCTACCTAATAAAGACTTGAAAGTTTGAATGAAAGCAATGAAAAAAGAGCTCAAGAACAAAATTTAATGATGAATTCAAATTCATGGAAACCTTACCCTTCATTGAAGACATAGATTAAGCTTTCTTTTATAAAAGCTTCAAAATACCTACTATTAAAACTTATGATGGCACTATTGATCACTTTGATTATTTTAAACTTTTTAGGATGAATATGTTGATGTAGAAAGCAAATAAACAATTTACATGCAAAGGTTTGAACCATGTTCAAAGAGACATATGGGTGCTGGTATTCCAGTCTCGAGCACATGTCAATATCTTTCTCTAAACAGCTTGACCACTTATTCTTGACATATTTATCAGTAGTTGTCAAGCAAAAAAGATAACTTTAAGCTTAATGTTAGCCAAGCAAGAACACAAAGAGTTCTTAAAAGCATATGTAACACATTTTAAAACTGGGACTCTTCAAGTCAAGGATTTAAAGAAGGTTGTAGCCATGGTTGTTCTCACTAATAGACTTAATGGCAAAGAATATTATATCAAACTTTCTCTCTCTTTAGAACCCTTAAAGACCTTAGTCGATCTGCTCTAGAGAGTAGAGAAATATATTAGTGTTAAAGTTACAATGAAGAATAGCCAAGGTGAGAAATGGACTTCCCCTCACTTTGATAAGAAAAAAGGTAGAGAGATTGACAATTCCTCAAGAGAAAAAAAATTAAATGAAGGGTATTTTAGGGTAAAGAGCTCATGCAAGAGATATGATAATTACACTACACTGAATACCTTTCAAGAAAAGATTTTGATACAAATAAAAAAAAAAAGACCCTTAGCTCATATGGGTTAAGCCATAAAGTAGAATAGCAAAAGAGACTCGACCATGAAATAGGCATTCCACAAGGATCATGGCCTTAAAATCGAAGTCTATATTGATTAGATTAATGAATTTAAGAATCTAATCAAAAGAAGTTTGCTCAATGGGTTTGTGAAAAATAAAAGAATAAAGCAACAAAATGGAAATTTTAAAAGAAGAGAATAGACAAAAAAACCAAGAGAATATGAGAGTACGGGATGATCGAGATAATATTGATCATAAGCCCAGTTAGAGAGATGAACAAGCAGATAATATGGACAATTGACCCATAACGAGGACCATCAATGTGATTATTGGTGGGACCTCAGCATCAACCAAGAAAAAATATGATTTTGGAAAAGTAATGGCCATTGAATCCATGGCCCAAAAAAATATTAAAAGGATGAGCCAATTTCATTTAACTCGAAAGATTTGGAAGGGAATTAGTTTCCTTGTGATGATGTTAGAGTTATAATGATAATGATGTACATTCATGTGGTGAAAAGAATACTTTTTGATAATTGGAGCTCGATCGATGTCCTATAAATGGATAATGAGAAAAATGAGGAATCGAGGATATGTTGAGAACATTCACCATTACTTTAATTATTTTAGAAATGAGTAAATCCTTGTAAAAGGTATTATTAATTTATCGATCACCTTCAGAATCGAGCCTAGAACAATTACTTTAATTATTGAGTTTATATAGGTAAACGTCTTTTCAGTAGATAACATGATACTAGGTCTGCCAAGCTAATTTGCTATGAGAATTGTAGGCTCAGCTCATTACCTCAAAATCAAATTTCCTACTCCTAATGGGGTAGAAGAGGTTAGAAAAGATTAGCACACTGCTAGGCAATGTTACGTGACTAATATGAAATGAAAGAAGATTGAGGATCCCATGATTGAGGAAATATATGACAAGGTAGACCCTGAGGTTAGAATATTGCAGGAAGAAGATTAAAATGATGGTAAAAAGACTATAGCCAACTAGAATGGAAAGAAAAATGAAGATAAATCTCTCTTAAAAGTCGAGGACTCGACCTAGCTCTCAAGCTGAAAGACTTATAAATAAAAGATTTTTCATGGGGTTGAGTTGTTAAGCCAACTCCTTACTAGAAACTATATTATGAATATGATATGTTAATCAAGGAAAAACTTTATTGCTCACAACTCATACTTAGCAACTCAATGTTTTTTTTTTTATTTTTTTGGCACTTGAATACTACTCAATTTATAAGCTAAATAAGAAAGACAAATAAATTCACTTTGAGAAATATCTTTTTCATAAGATTTGATCATAACATGAATGAATAAAAAAGATCATTGATCAAAGACTAGAAATCGATCTTACCCCGACCCGAGCTAGCCAAAGAGTTCTAGAATAATTAAGAAAATGTATGTAGATGGCTCTAAGCTTGACTAAAAAGTTAAACTAATTCAATGTTTAGAAGTAATACCGATCTTTTTGCATAGACCCCTTCAGACAAGCTAGGTATAGACCTTTCAATAATGGTGTATAGGTTGAATATTGATTTAAACATAAATCCAATTAGGCAAAAGAAGAGCCCTTGAAAGATAAACAACAATAAAATAAGAGGTTGAAAGGTTATTGAAAGTTGGATTCATCAGGAAAGCTAATGTAATTATGGTAAAGAAACATAATAGTAAATAGAGAATATGAGTGAATTTTATCAACCTAAATAAGGTGTACCCCAAGGTCAGTTTTTCCTTGTCAAGTATAAATCAGCTAGTAGATGATAGGGTTGAGCTTGGTTCTTTAGTTTCATGGATGTCTACTCGAGCTATAAACAAATAAAAATGTTGAAAAAGATGAGGGAAAAACATTTTTGTGACTGAAAATGGCTTGTATTGATATAGTTATGCCGATTGGCTCAAAAAATGCAAGAGCTACCTATCAAAAACTCATCAATAAAATATTCCAAGACCAAATTGATCGCAATATGAAAGTATATGTGGATGACATAATTGTTAAAAGTAAGAGCTTGGATGAGCACTTAAAAGATTTGGGAAGGGCTTTTAACACCTTATAAAAGTATAATATGAAGCTGAACTAAGTAAATGTGTCTTTAAAGACACATTAGGAAAACTCTTAGGATATATAATACATCAGAAAGGCATAGAGGCCAATCCCAAGAAAGTGCAGGCCATCTTGGATATGAAATCACCAACTTCAATAAAGAAGGAGTAGAGGTTAATAGGAAGAATTACTACCTTAGTAGATTTATGTTCAGGTTACCTTAATATGGTATGTGATTGCTGAACTATTAAGAAATGAGGAAGAAAAATAGAGACCAATGTATTTTGTTAATAAGATTTTAATAAGGGTAGAATTGAACTAGGTCTATGTCATTGTCATGTCAACAAGGAAATTAAGGCCATATTTTCAATCTCATACCATAAATGTGTTGACTAACCAGCCTCTAAGGCAAATTCTATAAAAACTCAAGCTTTTCAAGAGACCGATCTTGTGGATGATAGAATTTAGTGAGTTTGACTAGCATATACTACCTAGATTGACATTAAAATCACAAGTATTGGTAGATTGTATTGTTGGGTGATACGATTTTTTCTAGTCTACTGTAAGTGGACAGGTCGTATAAGTAATAAAGTAAGAAGTATTAGAGTATCATCTTCATAAGGATTGGGTGCTAGACTTAGGGCTAAGTATCATTTCTACACCTATGATATATCTATTCAACCAAAAATTTTTATTTTCTAGTTAACCTATATCAATTTAGACATTACTGAATATAAAAAATCTAATTACTACAAATTGTGGAAAATGGCATCTAACTAGGGACTTAAACTTTATAGAAATAGAAATTGCTAAAAATAAAAACTTTTTAAAAATGGAATGTAAACCAATATTAGCTAAAACATGAAATAAAAATTAACTATAGCTAAAATAGAAACTAAACACAACAAAATATGAATTTAAATGCTTTCAAAAGTAAACTAAACTAGAAATTAAAATGCATGGAATTAACCTATGTTCCTAATTGACCTACTTACTTATTAGCTACCCTATCATGCATGAAATGTAAGTGGACATAAAAAAAAACTATGCTGACATAAAATAGATTTAAAATATAAAATCTAACCTGGAGGAAACAACAAGCAAAACAAAACTGAAATGAAAGAAAAATGCTATGTAAAAATCGAATAGGAAAATGCAAACTAAATGTAACCTATGATCTAAGATGCTATGCAAATGTGATCTAACCTAAAGGAATTGTAAAAACTGGGTTTATAGGCTTACAATAGACTTGAAAATAAAACAAAAACATGTAGAAAAGCATCTTGAAAAATTGGATAAAAATAACCAAAATAGTGAGCTAAAATTGAATTTGGAAAGTAACCTATTTTATCTAACCTAGTAACTAAATGCTAACAAAAGTTAAAGTACCTAATTGCTACATGAAAACTAAAATTACAAAATCAAAATAGATTGTAAATTGAGGAAAAATGCATAGCTTTGGACAAAACCAAACAGATTGTGGTAAAATCTTGGTTGAAAATCGAATATGAAAAGCTAACTTAGCCTAAGGACCTATCAACCTTAATACTAGCAAATCTAAAAATTCATACTTGAAACTTGAAAACCAACAATATAAGCTTAAAATAAACTTAAAAATGAGTAGAAATCAAGTAGGTAGCATAAAATTTTTTTTTGAATAGAACATGAATCGAATAGCCTAAATTAGTGTCAATACGTCACATTGACATTTAGGGAGTTTTTTTGACTTTTCTTGCTTTATTTTTTAGTATTATTTTCATAGTTTTTTGTTTTAGTAAAATGTGTCATAAACATGTTCATTAAGTGTTGGAAATTTTTGTAGAAAAAAATAATGAAAGGCGTGAGATTATGCATGGTGATGGACGTGCATTAGAAGTTTGAAGTAGCATGCAAGGTTGCCTAAGCTAGGATCCAGCAACAAGAAAAAGAAGCTGATGTGGCACTTTGGAGAGATATGATTGGTTATTATTTTGACTTGGGAGAGCAGCCATTATATGAGAAAATGGCTTACAATTCTTCTGAGAAGAAACAGCCAAGCACCCACGACCTAGCCTTGCACCAGCGCTGCAGCACCAGCAGGAAGCATGAAGGCTCTAGAAGCCCAGGCCTTTATAGATATTTCTGGATATTTTTAGGTCCCAAGGTCCTTCCCCTCTGCCTATAAATAGGGGGAGAGAGCTGGCCATTAGAGACTTTAGCTTAGGTTTACAATTTTTTGTTTTTTTTTCTGCATTTTATTTTTAGCCCTATTCTTAAATTTTCTTAGCTTCCAAACATCTTTTTTCCAAATTTTCTTTAGTGAAACTTGCTGCCAAATTACATGTTTTTGTGTATTTTTGTGTGATCTTTCAGAATCTTATAATAAACTTTACATTTTCAATTAATTTTTGACTTTAATAAACTGATTTCTTTTTAATTTTCAAACTGTTTGTGGAATCGTTTCTGCTGAGGTACCTGCGATTTTTGCATCGATTCTATATCGAATCTTGTTAGTTTTTGTTTAAAATTTTTTTCACAGGTTCCTAATCCACAGATCTACATCATATATAAAATTTAGATAGAAACTTACAGCATAGAATTCCAGATCAAAGCTGGAAAGTTCAGTTGGAAGTAAGGTGCAAGTGCAACCAGTCATGAATAGTCCACTTTGGCGTGGAATCTCTCTCCTCTGGGAGCTCTGTTTGTTTTCTATTCTTTATAGAACTTTAGTTTTATGTGTTGCTTGTTATATTTTGATTGAGTGACTTGATTTTAAATGACTTTAGTTGCTCTTTGGATCGAAACTTTGTTAATAGATTTGTTTGTTGTTCACAAGTGCACTGTTTGGAATTTCAGTTTGTTGAGCTGGTTTTAGGCGTAAGTTCTGTGATTTTCTTGTTGATTTTTGTGAAATATTTGTCCATGAAGATGATTTTAGCTCAGATGAATTTCTTTTGTAGTTCTTGATCATATGTTGAATTTTTTAAAGTTCATACGATTCAGTACCTGTGTGAGTTGAAATATTTTATGTTCAAGTGTTGTTCCACTATTCTTTAAAGTTTCTGCTGCATTTTAAATATATACATTTTAGTCCTTTACTTGTTCTTACAACTTCCATTTAGATATAGGTTCATTTGTATAGCTTAGAGTTCGAAACAGTGAAGCATTATAATGCAATTTCATTTCTTGTTCATGTAAGCTGCATTCATGCATTAACTGCAACATTTTCTATTCAGTATTTGCTCAACTGTTTTTCAAGTTTGCTGTTGCATTTTAAATCTTCAATTAAACCTTAACTATGCATACAAATTCCATTTAGACATATGTTCATTTGTAAAATTCCATTTAGTTATATGTTCATTTGTATAGTTTAGAGCTTCAAGCCGTGAAGTGTTATAGTGCAGTGCATGTACGTGTAGGTTTTGTTTCTTTTTGAAAATTTTCTTTGCATTTTTGTTTCTACACTTTAGTTATTCATTTAAGCATTCACCTAGTTCTTTATTTAGGATAAGTAAAGATCTTTTAGTTCATCATTAGGAGACAGTTAAGCTTTGGTGTCCAAGTGTTTCTTCATTGTTACTGGAGCGATGTTTGACAGCTTATTTTTTATTTCATGCAGTTTTGGTTTTTTTTTTCTTAGCTTTTGTTTTGTGCACTTGTCACTTCATTGGTTCATTTAGGTTGTTCACTTGCCATTCAGTTTTCAGATTAGTATACTTTGCATTTCAAATTAGTGTCACTGCATTGGAGCATACGAAATCAGTTTTTAGATAGGTTCATTCCATGCATTTTTGGTATGTTGTTTCTACTTAATTGATTTTCCTCATCTACATTCTGGTCATGCTTCTTCTGTAGATTAGATGTGCATATAGGTTGTAATTGGTTGTATAAACTTCAATTTAGGTTAGATAGTTCTGCATGTTAATCTTTGCATGTCATCCTTTTATGTTTAGGCGTAAATATACAATCCAGAAGTAAGTAAGCATATATTTCACGTTTAGGTTCACGTCATATATATATTTTTAAAGTATGTTATTTTTGACTTTGAACCATGCATGTTTTTCTAGTTATCACTTGAGTTTGCATATTAGGCTTAGTTTCACATATTTTAGTGATCTTTTAGATTAGAAACAGTGAACCATTTTAGGTAAAATTTCTTTTATTAATTTTTTAGTTTCATTTTATTTTTATCTTTGTTAATTTTGCATTTGCATTTTATTTTCATCATATTAATTCAAATTTTTTATGTTTTGTTTTCTTATTTGATTTTAGTTGTTAATTTTGTAACAGTCACTTTTTCATAGTTATTGATTGATTAAACCAACTTTAGATAGGGTGTGGAGATAAATGGTACTTTAGACTAGGAATCTTTAACTAATCTTTATGGGATCGACATCTAAACGTTTATAGTCTTTATTATTACTTTAGCGGCCTGTGCGCTTGTAGAGTTTACCTAATAAAGTTTTTGGTGTCATTGCCGGAGATTAGGATTTAAGTGTCTTAGGTTAATATCAACTTTAATCATATTCTTTTATAGATTGGTTCCTTTTAGTGTACATACCTTAGGCTAAAGTTTAGGCTTGCTTCGGTTTTAGGTGTACATATCATAGGATCCTTTGTTGACAAATTTTTTTTCTTAGGTGTATATACTTAGACTTTCATTTTTAGAGTGGTTCATTAGGTCTAGTGCTTTTATGGCCTATGTATGCATTTAGTTAGGAATTGTGAGTTGATCCATGTAGATCTTGAGCTTAAGGATACTTGTAGAAGAATTAAAAGGAAAGATAAGTTGATCCAACCAACACCATGACTGAGTAGGACATTAGAGCCCTTAGGGATTATGTTGTACCCGATCTTCATAGTTTTTAGCCTAGCATTAAAAGGCCAGCCATATAAGCTAACAATTTTGAGATTAAACTAACAATCATTTAGATGATATAGCAGTCGATGCAATTTAGTGGTCATTTAAGTGAGCATTCAAATGCTTATCTTTAGAATGTCTTAGAGATTTATGGTACATTTAAACATAATGGTGTTATTAAAGATGCTATTAAGCTTAGGTTATTTCCATTTTCCCTTAGAGATAAAGCTAAGAGTTGGTTAGCCTCGATGACACTGGATTCTAGCACCACTTAGGATGATTTAGTGTAGAAGTTCATGGCTAAATTTTTTCCTTCAGCCAAGATGGCCAAGGTTTTGAATGAAATTTCTACATTTTTTAGCATGAATAGGAGACCTTGTATGAGGCATGGGAGAGATACAAAGAGCTCTTGAGCTGGTGTCCATACCATAGACTATCAAAATGGCTAGAGATTAAAATTTTTTTTATAATTGATTAGTGTTTAATACTAGGACTTTCTTAGACGTTGCATAAGGAGATGCTTTGATAAGTAAGACTTATGACATAGTTTATGGTCGTATTAAGGATATGGTAACTAATAATTGTCAATGGTCTAATGAGAGACATCATTCTAGGAAAGCTTCAAGGGTGTATGAGCTTAGTGAGCTTACAACACTTAGTGCTAAGGTAGATTCCCTAGCCAAATCTATAGAGTCTTTACATTGTAAGGTTACATCCTTAAAGCCTAGCCCTAGTCACTCTAGATTTACTTATACCCATAGTTTTGTAGTTATGTGTAAAGTATACGGGGTAAGACACCTGAGGGAGTCATGTCTGAGTATTCACTTAGAGTCAATTTCATTTATAGGACAAAACCTTAGGTAGCCCAACAATCCTTATTCTTTCACATACAACTAAATTTGGAGGAATAATTTTGCTTTCTCTTGGAATTAACAATAAAACGACCATTCCACATCTTTCCAACGTAGTTAGGCACCATCACCACCCATACCACCACCATTACAACACGTTCAATTTTCTAGACCATTTCTTCCACCTGGTTTCTAGCAACCACCCTAGTAGTAGTAGAAGTTTTTATAGCACTACACATTTTTATATCCATCCATGTCACCATCAGAGAAGAAGACTTAAGTTGAGGATCTTTTAAGTTCTTTTATTAGGGCATAGACCTCATTTGTGCAAACCCAGAACACTATGTTTTAGAACCAGTTCATATCCATAAGAAGACTTAAGTTGAAGATCTTTTAAGTTCTTCTATTAGGGCATAGACCTCATTTGTGCAAACCCAGAACACTATGTTTTAGAACCAGTTCATATCCATAAAAAACTTAGAGACTCAGATTGGTTAGGTATCTACCCTTTTAAGTACCCAACCTTAAGGCACTTTACCCAATAACACAAAGGTTAGCCTGAGAAAAAAGGGGAAAAAGTACTGTAAAGCAATTACATTTAGGAGTGGAAGGTAGTTAGCTAGTAACTAAGTCCTAATAAGTTCTTAGGATATGGTAGACGAAGGGTTTGATGATGATAAGCTTGATAGAGACTTAAATCAAGATATGGAGAAGGGCAAGAAAAATGATCATGGTGTAGTTCCTGTTTATACCCAGTTACCATATACACCATTTTTTAGTGCTTTACCTAGTTTATCTAGGCCTGTTCCCTTTAGAGTTAAGCTACCTTGACCTTATATTTTTTTCCCTTAACGATTTTAGAAACAAAAAAAAAATAATTCTCTAAATTTCTTGTGGTGTTTAAGAACCTGCACATGAGCAGATGCCTGCCTATGCAAAATTT
This sequence comes from Durio zibethinus, assembly GCF_002303985.1. The sequence continues at coordinate 10,207,245 of NW_019168381.1, read as the reverse complement.
ATGAAAGACATTATCTCTCATAAAAAGAGGCTTAAGGATTATGAGATAGTTGCACTCATCAATAGTGTATATCAGTGATTCAAAAAAGACTACCTAGTAAGTTCAAAGATTCTAGTAACTTTATCATTTCTTGTACCATAGATAGTATGCTTTTTGATAGAGTTTTATATGACCTAGGTGCTAGCATTAATTTGATGCCTTGGTTCATTTTTCAGAGATTAGGCATAAAAAAGACTAAACCCATCTCAGTTATTCTACAATTGGCTGATAGGTCATTAAAATAACTTAAAGGGATTGTAAAAGATGTTTTAATTAGGGTAAAAAAATTCATTTTTCCTATTGATTTCATTTTGTTGGACATAGAGGTGGATCATGAGATCTCAATTATTTTAAAGAGGCCATTTTAGCCATCAAAAGGGCTTTAATAAATGTGCAAGAATGTGAGTTGACTATGCGAGTACAGGATCTAAAAGTTTGATTTAATGCTTTTAAGGCTTTAAAGTATTCGGATGATTTTGAAGAATGTTCTTGGTTAGTGATATTTTTCATCTAGTGCATTTGATATCGCAGTTTAAAGATTCCTTTTAAATCGATGAGGTAGATGATATAGATTTGAGCAAGGATTATAATGTAATTTTGATGATATCTACCAGTCGATATGCACCACCTCCTGGTGTTGAACCTTTAGTAGACACAAATACTTTTCTTAGAGTAATTATACCTTTTATGGTAAGCCCACTGGTCCTTAAGCTTAAACCATTGCCTTCACACCTTAGGTATGCTTACTTAGGTGAGGATGGCACTTTGCTTGTGATCATATCAGCATCATTGGTTGATGATCAAGAGGCAAGACTTATTTTCATCCTACGTGACCATAAGCTAGCTATATAATGGTCCATTATTGACATTTACGAAATTAGTTCATTTTTTACACACATAAGATTTTGATGGATGATGGATTCAAGTCAACCATTGATATGTGCAAAGATTGAATCTAACAATGAAAAAAATGATGAAAAAAGAGATTATTTAAATGGCTAGATCCTAGGATCATATAACTGATTTTGGATAGTGCATAGGTTAGCCTGATTCAGTGTATGCTAAGAAAGGTGGGATGACTGTGGTGCAGAATAAGAATGATGAGATGATTCCCACTCGAACTATTATCGGATGGTGGGTTTATATGGATTACTGAAAGCTAAATAAGGTTATGAAAAAAAATCATTTTTCTATGCCTTTTGTTGATTAGATATTAGATCAAGTATCTAGATATGAGTATTATTGCTTATTAGATGGGTATTTCGAATACAACCATATATCTATAGCACTTAAAATCAAGAGAATACTACTTTTGCCTACTTTTTTGGTACCTTTAACTTTAGAAGAATGCCTTTTGGACTTTGTAATACCCTAGTTACCTTTCAGAGGTGTATGATGGCTATTTTTTTCCCAATATGATAGAAGATTTCCTTGAAGTGTTCATAGATGATTTTCAGTCTTAGGTAATAGCTTTGAGGATTATTTTGATCACTTCGCTTATGTTTTGACTAGATGCAAGGAAACTAACCTAGTGCTGAATTGAGAGAAATGTCATTTCATGGTTAGAGAAGGAATAATGCTAAGTCATAAGGTTTTTACAAGGTGATAGAGAGATTGCCACCTCCAACTATAGTTAAAGGTATTAAGAGTTTTTTTAGACATGCAAGATTTTATAAGAGATTCATTAAAAACTTTTTTAAAATTTTCAAACCCATATGTTGATTGTTGGAGAATGAGGTGAAGTTTAAATTTGAAGATGATTGCTTGTATACTTTTCAAGTGCTTAAAGAGAAATTAGTTTTTGCTCCGATTATTATAACACCTGATTGCTCTTTACCATTTGAGCTTATGTATAATGCTAGTGATTATACAGTAAGAGCTATTCTAGGTTAGAGAATAAGAAAGCAATTTCATGCCATATACTATGCAAGCAAGACTTTAAATAGTGTTTAGTTAAACTATGCAACTATTGAAAAAGAGCTGTTAGTGGTTGTATTTGCTTTTGATAAGTTTCGCTTTGATTTCATAGGATCTAAAGTTATAGTTGACACTAATCATGCTATGATTAAATATCTCATGACCAAAAAAGATGTAAAGCCAAGGTTGATTAGGTGGATTCTCTTTCTATAGGAGTTTGATTTAGAGATTAGAGATAAGAAAAGATCAAAGAACAATGTGATTGATCATCTATCTAAGTTAGACAATGGCGACATTGATAGTGATCTGAGTATTGGTGAGACTTTTCTTGATGAGCAGTTGATGACGTTTCAGAATGATTACCTTTATATGCTAATTATGTCAATTTTATTTTTAGTGAAGTTTTACACCTAGATCTATCTTTCCACTAAAAAAATTTTTTTTTGCATGATGTCTGGTATTATGTTTGGGATGAGCCTTATTTGTTTAGGTAGTGTAAGGAACACATTTTGAGGTGATATGTCCCAATGAAAGAAGTTGATGATATATTGAGACATTATCATACTTCTAATTTTGGTGGACATTTTAGAGGGTAGAGGACTGTAGTTAAAGTGCTTCAATTGAGATTTTATTGGCCTACTTTATTTTAGAACGCACATTTGGTTTAAAGGTACAATCGATGTTAAAGAGTTCATAGCACATCTAGAAGACATAAGATGCCCCTGAACCTGATTTTAGAGGTTGAGATTTTTTATGTATAGGGTATAGACTTTATGAGACCTTTCATATCTTTTTGTAGGAACCACTATATTTTGATGGCTGTGGATTATGTTTCGAAATGGGTAGAGGCAGTAGTTTTACCTACTAGTGATGCTAGGGAAATACTTAACTTTTTGAGAAAGAATTTATTTTTTAGATTTAGAACCCCAAGAGTTATCATTAGTGATAAGGGATCCCATTTTTGTAATAAGATTTTTGATGCATTGGTAGCGAAGTATGGGGTCAGTCATAAGGTTGCCATTGCTTATCATTATAGTGTAGTGGTTAGGTAGATATGCCAAATAGGAAAATCAAGTCCATAGTTGAGAAAATTATGAATTAGAGTCATAAGGATTGGTCTAAAAGATTATATGATGCATTATAGGATATAGGATTGCCTTCAAGACTCTGATTGGTATGTCATCCTATCAGCTTGTATATGGGAAAGCTTGACATTTGCCAGTAGAGTTAAAGCATAAAGCATATTGAGCTATTAAGAATTTCAACTTTGATTTAGATGCTGTAGGTGAGAAATGACTTTTCTAGCTTCATAAACTTAATGAGTTTCGTTTGTGTGCTTATGATAATGCTCGATTGTTTAAAGAAAAGAAAAGAAAGTGGCATGACCAGTGAATTTTGGATAGGACATTTGAGCCTGCTCAGCATGTTTTGCTATTTAATTTCATTTAAAGTTTTTTCTAGGGAAGCTTAAGTTGAGATAGATGGGTCCATTTATGGTGACACAGGTTTTCCCTATGGCACTATGGATATTATGGATGAGTTGAAAAAGGTTCCTTTTAAAGTGAATGAGCATAGATTAAAGCACTATTATGGAAAAGAGATTAATTTTTTTGAACACATAGTCTAGGCTTTTGACTTAAAAAAAAAAAAAAATCTTCTTAACAGGTAACCCAAGTTTTATTTTTCATGTTATTTCTTTTTGTGTATGCTTATGTATATATGTCTTTGCATCTTTGTATTCTTGTGCACATTCGATTTTCCTCATTTGTACATAGTTGTTCTTGTGTTCATTTGGTTATGATATACATGCTTGTTCATTTATTTATTGTCCAGTAGGTTATGAATTTTCTTGTACATATTAATATAGTTCTTTGTGTAGTGGCTTTCTTGTTTTGTAGGTTGAATAAGAGCTTGAAATGGATGCACTAGTTTAGGCTAAAGCAAGAAATGGACATTCAGCCACCATCCCTCTATGATGATAGGGGAGTTTTCCTATTCTTTTTTCTTGTATGCTTTATTGCTTGATACTTACACATTGAGGATAGCATGTTGTTTAAGTTTAGGGGTATGAGGAAATTTTAAAAATTCTTTGCAAAATTTTTGAATTTTCCTTGAGCTTGCCTTGTAATTAAACTTAACATATAAGAGCTTGAATCTTTATTATACTTTATTTGATTAGTTCTACATGAGGCCATTGATAGGTAGTGATTGATAAATGAATATAGTTTTAGGAAAATATTGAATATGTGTGAACTATGAGATGATACTTAGGTTTAGTGATTTCTTGAATATGGTATTCATTTGTGAGTAATGCTTTTGAACATGGAATTGCATTTTTTATTTATTATTGATTATGTGAGCATGAGATTGTTTTTGCATTAGTCTTGAAAGTAGTGTTTCATGATTCTAGAATTTGTTTTGATCATCTCTTGAGGCGAAAACCTAGATGACACATGATTAGGAAAATGATATAGGTCATATTTGGATCGTTTGAGCCTTTCAAGCCATCCTTGATACAATATTGCCATAGTCACCCCATTTGAGCTTATGATATATATTTTTTTAATTTGAAACCATATTACAAGCCTATAGCCTTATTTTGTATATTTCCTATCTTTTTGGTTTCTTACTCTATATGCATTAGGACATTTACGTACCATTTGTAAGCTATGCATTATTTGAGAGAAAAAGTGGAGGTTGGAAAAGAATAAGAAATTAAAAACAAGTGAAAAAAGAGAAAAAGAAAAAGGGAAGCTAGCTTGCAAAAAGAAAAAAAAAGAAAAAAAAAACAATCAAGTGGTGAAAAAGCAAAGAAAAGAAGAAAAGAAAGAAAAATGAGCAAAATCAAAGTTTAGGGGGATTTTTATTAAAGCTTACCTTTCTTACATTGAAAGCTCAATTATGAATGATCCTAGACATGTGATGCATTGTTAGGGTGCTTGAGCCTAAATGACTTTTATCATAACATGACTAACCTTATATTACAAGCTTATTAAAGTCCTAAATGATCTTTAATCATGTGTTTATCTACATTAATGGAGAGAGAAGTGTAGGCAAACTTATGGAACATGAACATACTTTATTGATAATTGTTATTAAAGTTTCATGTTTTGCATAACATTACTAGATTTCATGCAAGGATGTGTGAAAAGTGTTGCTTGCTTATGAAACCATAGTTAGGAATGATCTTAGCATAGATTGATTCTTATATACTAGCATTTAGTCATGATTTTGCTTTAGTTATATCCGTTGATCAATCCATGGGGCATTTATGTTGAATGAGAAATTAAGAGTATAGTATCATTCTTGCTTAATCTTATTTTGCTTGAAGATAACCAAAAGCTTAAGTTTGGGAGTTTGATTGTACCTAAATTTTAGCTTTTTCATGCTCAATTTTAGTGCAATTTGACTTATATCTTAGCTTGTTCTTTGGCATTTTTGCCAAAATACTCCTAAATGCACATTTGTCTTATGTGTAGGTGTAATTAAAGAAAATAAGGAATTTTGGTCAATTTGGATACAATGTGAATATTTTTTGTGTAAATTTATGCAAATGACCTAAACTAGTGTCAATAAGTCACATTGACACTTAGGGAGTTTTCTTGATATTTTTGTATTATTTTTATAGTTTTTTTCCTCGTAAATTGTGTGATAAAAATGATCATTAAGTGTTGGAAATTTTTGTAGAAAAAAATAATGAAAGGCGTCAGACTATGCATGGTGATGGACGGGAATGCGAAGTTTGAACTAGCATGCAAGGCTACCTAAGCTGGGATCAAGCAACAGGAAAAAGAAGCTTACATGGCACTTTGGAGAGGTATGACTGGTTATTATTTTGACTTAGAGAGCAGCCACTCTATGAGAAATTAGCTTGCAATTTTGCTGAGGAGAAACAGCCAAGCACCTGCGACCTAGCCTTGCACCAGAGCTGCAGCACTAGCAGGAAGCATGAAGGCTCTAGAAGCCCAGGCCTTTGCAGATATTTCTGGATTTTTTAGGACCCAAGGTCCTTCCCCTCTGCTTATAAAGAGGGGGAGAGGGCCCGCCATTAGAGACTTTAGCTTAGGTTTACAATTTTTTGTTGTTTTTTTCATTTTATTTTTTGCTTTGTTCTTAAATGTTCTTAGCTTCCAAACATCCTTTTTCCAGATTTTCTTCAGTGAAATTTGTTACAAAATTACATGTTATTATGTATTTTTCTGTGATCTTTTAGAATCTTATAATAAACTTTACATTTTCAATCAATTTTCAGCTTAAATAAACTGATTTCTTTTTACTTTTTAAACTGTTTATGGAATTGTTTCTGTTGAGGTACCTACGGTTTTTGCATTGATTCTATATCAAATCTTGTTAGTTTTTGTTCAAAATTTTTTTCACAGGTTCCTAATCCATAGATCTACAACATAGATAAAATATAGATTCAAACTTGTGGCATAGAATTCCAAATCAAAGCTGGAAGGTTTAGCTGGAAGCAAGGTGTAGGTGCAACCAGACGTGAACAATGCACTTTGGCGTGGAATCTCCCTCCTCGGGGAGCTCTATTCTTTTTCTCTTCTCTATAGATCTTTTGTTTATGTGTTGCTTGTTATATTTTGATTGAGTGACTTGATTTTAATTGACATTAGTTGTTGTTTGGATCAAAACTTGGTGAATAGATCTGTTTGTTGTTCATAAGTGCACTGTTTGGAATTTCAGTTTGTTGAGCTGGTTTTATGCGTAATTTCTATGATTCTCTTGTTGATTTTTGTGAAATATTTGTCAATGAAGATTATTTTAGCTCAGATGAATTTCTCTTGTAGTTCTTAATCATATGTTGAATTTTTTTTAAAGTTCATGCGATTCAGTACCTGTGTGAGTTGAAATATTTTGTGTTCAAGTATTGTTCCACTGTTCTTTAAAGTTTCTGCTGCATTTTAAATATGCATTTTAGTCTTTGACTTGTTCTTACAACTTCCATTTAGATACAGGTTCATTTGTATAGCTTAGAGTTCCAAACAGTGAAGTATCATGATGCAGTTTCATTTCCTGTTCTTGTAAACTCCATTCATGCGTTAACTGCAACATTTTTTGTTTAGTATTTGCTCAACTATTTTTCAAGTTTGCTGTTGCATTTTAGATCTTCAATTAAACCTTTAACTATGCATACAAATTCCGTTTAGATATATGTTCATTTGTATAGTTTAGAGCTTCAAGCCGTGAAGTGTTATAGTGTAGTGCATGTACGTGTAGGTTCTGTTTACTTTTGAAAATTTTCTTTGCACTTTTGTTTTTGCACTTCAGTTCTTCATTTAAGCATTCACCTAGTTCTTCATTTAGGATAAGTAAAGATCGATTAGTTCATCATTAGGAGACAGTTAAGCTTCAGTGTCCAAGTTGTTTCTTCATTGTTACTGGTGCGATGTTTTATAGCTTATTTTATATTTCATGCAGTTTTGGTGTTTTTTTTTTTTTTTTTTTTTTTTTTTCATAGCTTCTGTTTCGTGCACTCGTAACTTCATTGGGTCATTTAGGTTGTTCACTTGTCATTTAGCTTTTAGATTAGTGTAGTTTGCATTTCAGATTAGTGTCACTACATTGGAGCATACAAAATCAATTTTTAGATAGTTTCATTCCATGCATTTATGGTATGCTGTTTTTGCTTAATTGATTTTCCTCATCTACTTTCTATTCATACTTCTTCTTTAGATTACATGCACATATAGGTTGTAATCGGCTATATAAACTTCAATTTAGGTTAGATAGTTCTGCATGTTAATCTTTGCATGTCATTCTTTCATGTGTAGGCGTAAATTAATCTTTCCATGTCATCCTTTCACGTTTAGGCGTAAATATACAATCCAGAAGTGAGCAAGCATATATTTCCTGTTTAGGTTCACGTCATACATATATATTTTTAAAGTATATGCTATTTTTGACTTTCAACCGTGCATGTTTTTCTAGTTATCACTTGAGTTTAAATATTAGGCTTAGTTTCACCTATTTAGTGATCTTTTAGATTAGAAATAGTGAAGCATTTTAGGTAAAATTTCTTATATTAATTTTTTAGTTGCATTTCATTTTTATCTTTGTTAGTTTTGCATTTGCATTTTATTTTCATTATATTAATTTTATTTTTTTTTATGATTTGTTTTCTTATTTGATTTTAGTTGTTAATTTTCTAGGAGTCACTTTTTCATAGTTATTGATTGATCAAATTAACTTTAGATAGGGTGATCAAATTAAATTTGGATAAGGTATGGAGATAAATCATAACTAATTAACTTTAGATAGGGTGATCAAATTAACTTTGGATAGGGTATCGGCTAGCAACATGCTGGCATTTAACCGAAGAAGACGTGAAAACAACAAAAGGAAAAAAATGAAAAAGCAAAACTCCTAAAGCTGGACCCCCAAGCTCTATTTATAGCCAATAACTGAGATATTTTTCAGCTCGTCGATGGTTCAAAATGAGCAATCCCAAAATGAGCAATCCCAGCCAAGCCAACACAGCCAAGGAAAAAAATCTAGAATTTTTTGGGGCCAAGGAAAAAAATCTAGGATTCTTTGGGGCCAAGAAAATCGCACATCCTTGAAGGGGGTTGTTTAAGTGTATTCCTTGCCATGTGAAGATTGCCTAGTTGGTCCAACGATAATTCTTCAAAGTTCCCTCTGTTAGCTGACTTGTCAAGCTTCTAGAACCCTTAAATTAGCTGTTTAAATGGGCTAATCATGCTGAGGTAGCAAATCAGGACAGCAAAACACCAATTTTGGCATATATGGGGGAGGTGTCATCTTTGAAGTGTATTGGCAGCCCATGTGAAGCTCACCACTTGTCCCAATCATATTTCATCCTTCCCACATAAATAGCCACCTAGGCACCCAAAAGCCACATCATTTACAACTTGGAGAAATTTTTTACAGCTGTTTTTTTTTTTGGCAGGTTGCATAGGTAGCTTTTGTCTTTTTATGCGACAAGTAGATGAATTTTTCCTTTGTTCTTCTTGTCTATTGGCAGCTTTGTTCTTCTAGGTGTACCAGTTAGCTTCAAAGAGAGTGCTAAGTTAGTTGCTAGCTCAGCTCAACCTTATTTTTCAGGAAACGTCTACGAACAAGTAGCTCACGTGCAAATTCTAGCAGCTTGCAAAATTCCAACAGCTCACGTGCAAAGCATTCTTCATTCTTGGTGATTCTTGTGCTATCTTCTTGGTCAGTAAGAAGGCAGTTTAAATTTTCTAGCTCAAAATTTCTTTTAAAAGCCAATAATTACAGCAACACAATTTTCTCCAATTTAATTCCCTTAGGTGCGGCTATCATCTAGTGCATGCATATTCACTATGTTGCTCATATGGTGCCAATCTCCACCCTTCATCTTTTTGACTTGATCAAGATCAAAATAAATCCATCAAATTAGTGCTTAATGACCTTGATTCTCATCTTTAAATTATTGACCTACACAAATCACAAAATACACAAGTTTAGGGGAATTTACAAAAAATTGCTAAAGAACAAGCTTAATTTAAGTCTAGAATGTTAAAATTCATATAATAAAACATATGATAATTCTATAAAATATAGGATTATCATTGGGTATACTTTGACTAAAGAAAAAATCATGGAAAAATTGACATCGGCACAAGAGCTAAAGAATGATGAAGCATGGAAACTTCATGTAGATGAGTCAGCCATAAGTGAAAAAAAGTAGGGTTGGGCTAATATTAGTCAATCCTAAAAACATATAGTTTCAATATGCATTGAAGTTTAAAATGAAGGCCTTAAATAATGAACTTAAGAATGAAGCATTAATTATAGTGCTGAAGTTAGGTATTGATTCGAATGTTGAAAGGTCATTATATATAAGACTCATGACTAGTGGTCGACCAAATAAAAAGAGAACCTGATGCCAAAGAAAAGGGTATGAAAAGGTATTTAGAGAAAGTCAAGGTAAAAAAGGTACCATTGTCAACAAGTACCTTGGCTAATATTTTCTCTAAACTAGTAATAGGGGTAACATCAGAAATCCCTACTGGAGTCTTGGTGAAAGAAGTGCTTGAGAAAAGCATGAATGAAAGACCAGTTGAATAGGTCGATGAGGAAAAAGACTTTTGGATAACCCTAATTAGAAATTACTTAACAATGAGGGAACTACCTAAATACAAGATTAAGGCTAAGCCTTAATGAGGAAGGCACCTCGTTATGCCTTTATTAATGAAAATTGTATAGAAAGTCTTTTAGCTTGCTATACTTTAGATGTGTAAATGAAAAAGAAGCAAACTATGTTTTTAAAGAAATTCATGAAAAAATCTATAAAAGTTACCTCGGTATTCGGCCTCTGGCATATAAAGTGGTGAGACAAGGATACCACTAGCCTATGATAAAAAAAGATGTAATCAAATGAGTAAAAAAATGTGACAAATGTCAAAGATTTACTCATATTTTACATTAGCCTTCAATTGAGCTCGCCCCTATAATTAGCCCCTACCTTTTCATGCAGTGGGGAAGGGACTTGCTTGAATTATTCACCCAATTGCTAGATAGATAAATTTGTATTGGTAGCAATTAATTATTTCAACAAATGGTTGGAAGCTGAAGCACTAGTAACTATTACACAAAGCTAGATTGAAAAGTTTATGTCAAAAAACATCATTTATCGATTTGGGTTACCTTGGTCACTAATAACTGACAATCAAAAATAGTTTGACAACTCTAAATTTAAGGAATGGTGTTATTGATCTAAGATTTACCTTAGTAGCCCATCATTAATCAAATGGACAAGTTAAGGCAGCTAGCAAAACCATTCTAGAAGCCCTAAAAATAGGTTGGATGAAGTGAAGGAGCATGGACCCAAGAGCTCCCAAGGGTATTATGGGCCCTAAGAACCATTACCAAAATCCCTATTAGAGAAACACCATTTAATCTAGTATTTAGAACTAAGGTCATAGTTATGGTAGAAGTCAACCTATTGAGTTTTCATGCAGAAATGAACAATCACAAAAGAAATGAAGATGCATTGCAAGCTAATATGGATTTGATTGAGGAACAAAGAAATGCAACCTTAACTAGGATAGTTGATTACTAACAGAAAGTCTTAAAATACTAAAATAAAAGAGTCCAACAAAAATATATTTTTAAGGGAGACTTGGTCCTCAAGAAAGTTGAAATATCGGGATGAAATGACCAACGTGGAAAATTGGTGTCGAACTGGGAAGAGCCTTATATTGTAAAAAAAGTTACCAAGCTTGACATTTACATATTGGAAGACCTAGGTGGGAACTTTATCCCAAGGACATGGAATACAAATAACTTAAAAATTTATTATTAATAGATTTACTTTGAATATCCACTATTAAATGTATGATTAAGCTACAAATTGGAACTACGAACTAAAAGATGAATAAATAAAAACTTACAAAATTAACCATGTGACCAATATGATAGATGGAACATCTAATCCATTGTCAATAATATTCAAAATAGAATATTTCCCTAGTATTATCTTAACAAAATGGTCTAACCAAAAGATGTGACTGAACTCATTGAGTATTATACTATCTTATGCATACAAGTGCTGGAAATTGAATTGAAAGTTTGGTTTATCCTAAAAAGTGAAAAGCTCAATTCAAGTAAAACTTAAAGAACAAAGCACTACATTGAACCATTTGAAAGATTGAATTAATATAAAAACAACAATGGATCAAAAATTAAGATTTCATTAATATGAATATCTTGATTACAAAAAAAAAAAAAAACAACAATAATAACAAAAAAATAACATAATAAAATTTCTTTAACAGGAAGTTTAGGTCCCCTCATCAATCTTAGCCATTTCAGTTTGCACCTTAGCTTGATTAGTTTAAGCCATGACAACAGAAGTGCACACATCCTTAGTTGCAACATCACTAGCCGTATGACCATTTTCCATGTCAACTTCATCTTATTGCTCCTATTGTTTTTTGTTTTTGTTTTCTTCCTTTTTTTCATCATTAATAGCTTTCTTGGTCTTAACTAATATAGTTTTATCATAAGAAGGTCAAAATCTTTATAAATAAACTAGACTTTCCTTTAAATGAAGTTAAAAGCACTAAACACTCATTTTCTTGCAAACTCAACCTGCTTGTCACGATAGTCTTTAGACAAAAAGAAGTTTTCATAGCTTTTTATTTGGCCTCTCTGAAATCCATTCTTATGAGCTTCATTTTGGTCCTTATGTTGTTGAGATGCCACTCCACCTACTAAAGGACTCTTTGTAGTAATCTTTTAGAGGGACATGTCATAAAACTCCTAAGATAGCTTCTTTACTTTTTGGCTTAGCTTATCATTAGTCTTTTTAAGCTCGACATTGGAAGCCTTGAACTTTCTATTACTTTCCACAAAAGTCATAATGTTTTTGGTTTATTTTTCAATGTCTTCCTTAGCTTTTCTCAGATCCTTTCTCAAGAGCTTTGTATCAGTTGTCAAGTTGTTGAAATGTTACTTAGCTTATTGAAAGAGAATCTATAGTAACCTTTTGAAGGGATATGTCGCCAAACTCCTAAGATAGCTTCTCCATTTTTGGCACAACCCATCATTAGTCTTTTTCAGCTTGGCATTGGAAACTTTAAGACTTTTGTTGCTTTCCACATAGGCTATAATGTCTTAAAGAGATAAGTAAAAGCCTTGTATATGTGCAGGACAGTCAAGGCCATATTCTAAGAATTGGACTTCGAAAGTTGATTAAAATCTACAATAAAAAAGATAAAGGTCAAACTTAAAAAATATAAAAGATATAATTTTAAAATTTCCTTACATGAAAAATTTAAAAAATCGAGCTAAAATTTACCCTTCTGAATGATGGTATAGTGGCCAATCCTCTTAGCCACCTTAGGATTATAAAAGGAATTGTTATCCTTGTCAAACCCAACCAATAAGGATTACTTGCCCCTAGTAGTCAAAAAATCAATGGGCATGTCAACCAGTAAAGGATCAATTAACCTTAGTCTCTTGGATGACTTTTTTGCAGCCACCATTTTTTTTTTTTTGAGCTTGGCCATGGGTGCTTGAGTCTTACCCCTTATTTAAGAGTGCTGAGGTGGCTACTCTACGATCTTGATACTTGAGCTTTGAGGTTGAGTGTTGGACTCAAAAGTTTTACCCCTTCATTTACCCTTAAAGGCATATTGAATGTACTTGGACATATTAAATCCATAGGACTTTAAGGGAGCTAAGGAACCAGCTCGACTAGCCATTTTTATAACTAAAAATGAAGTTAAGAGTTGGAAAAATAATTTATTAAAAATAAAAAGAGACTAACATTAAGAGAGGTCAGTCTAAGAACAACAATGACTAAGACCCCATGCTGGAGAATGTCATTTATTATATCATTAGCCTCAAGCTCATTAGTAGTCAATAGGCCCATACTGCCATTTTCGAAGATGTTCGAGGCATTAATCACTTTTCACACCCCACAAACCATTTTTCCATGCAAGAAAAGAACTTCCAAGTCTTTATTGACTCAGGTAATTAGCAAAAATCCTCCTAAAAGGTTGAGCTATTATATAGCAAAAAATTCATTAATTAAACCTACTGAAGGTATAAGACATAACTTTTCATAAACAATTATGAAACCTATAATATACCTAAAAGGGTTAGGGGCGAGCTGACATGTGGTCAAATTATTATATGCTAATAAAAGTCCAACAACAAAAAAACTGAAAGGAGCCTAAAGCTAGATAGGATGGCATCCCAATACACCTAGATCTCTTCTAGCTCCTTAAAGTTGATCACCCTATCACTAGATCTTGACTTATCTACCTCAAACTTTTCAGGGAAACCAAACTTAGTTTTCCAGGCAATTACATAATAGCTGGTGTAGAGGTTAAGATAATCCTCAAAAATAACTTAGCCTTTCAAATTTATTATTACCACCTTTGGAGTTGGCCTTATAAGGGGTAAATAGTTGAATAATAGGGTTCATTATAACATCAACTCAACTTCTACTTCATCTTCTTTTACCTTAGCTTGCTCAACCTTTGGCATGGGTTTAGGTTCTTCAATCTACTAGATGTTAAAAACCTTTTTGACTAAAAAAAAGTTATGATTTAGAACCAGAGTTTGACATTGATTTTGATTCAAAGTCTGAGGTCGACTTTATTATGGTTCAAGCATTAGGGATATCATTAAAGGCTTAGATTGAAGAGGGACTTGACTTTAGGAAAGGGCAGAGGGAGAAAAGGATATGATAGAAGGGATGAGCTAAAAGATGGAAAAAATTGAAGGAATTAAATTGTCAAGGTTGACTGAAAGGTTATTAATGTTAGCATCTAAAGCTGCTAAAAACTTATATCCATCCTATGAGTGACCCTCTTACCTCGAGCTTACATACGATCATCAACTTTTTTGTTAATAGCTTTAGACATTTGGTTTAACCAAAATGTAGCTCAGCTATTGTCTTTTCTTGTAATGACAAAAGAAACCTCATCTTTCAAAGGAACATCGACCTTATCTTGACTGAAGTAAGTACACCTAACCTTTACCTTAAAGTTAAACAAATATGAACTATTAGAAGACATGTTAAACAAGGTAAGGAAACTTATCGAGGTGTTTAAGAAGGAAAAAAGAGAGTGGACAAAGAAAGCTCAGAGTAGAAAAAGTGTAAGCAAGTCATACGTAGAATAAAAAATAGGTTGAATAAAAAAAAATTAGAAGGCAAGAAGCAAGAGCGAAAAAATGAAGTTTTCATTAGGGTTATATAGGCAAAAGTCAGATTGTATAAACTGCTCAAATTAAGCCATGTCACACTTCAAAAATCGAGAACATCATTTCAACTTTCCTTTCGAAATTCAAACTACCATTAAAGTTCAAAGTAATTGCCCAAAATACATTTAAAGCTTCTTTATCCTCATTAAATGTTGATTCAGATGAATTTGACACTTCACTTTAAAAACATTTAAGTGTTACCTTGGACATATTGTTAGTAATTAATTTGGACCATTTTATAACATATAGATCTATGGAGCTATCGTTAGACATAGATTAAATGAGTCGCCACCAATCTTTTTTGTTTAGATGTGATTAACCAGTTGATAGAATTTATCCCTTTTACAGAAAGTCTTAAGATTAACTCAGGTATATTTAAATAGTAGATTCTAGTTCATGATACCAGATTTTAGGTTGAGAGTGTAGTTATGCGTGAGGAAAGTTATATCACCCTTATAGCGTCTATCCAAAATATGGTTTCGGTTTGATTTCAAATTATCCAAGCCTTAACCATATTCATGATTTACCAACATATTTATATTTTGAAAACTGATCTTAAAATTACTCCAATAGTTTGGTAGCAATTTAAGATAATTCTCTCACATCAGGTTATTCATGGAGACTAGTGTCCCTACTCTGAAGAGGCTTTGTTGTCAGATTCATTAATATATTTTATTTACAAAAATAAATAGTAACATCTTCCAATAGTTTGGTAAGATTTACTTTGATGTAGATCTCCTGATAGTTTGGTGAGATACATTTATTTTTAGAAATTGAACTAAATCTTCTAATAGTTTGATAAGATTTAAGCTACAAATCCTCTAATAGTTTAGTAGGATCAAAACAAAATGTTTTACTAATATTACGTATTTTTATAAAAATCTAAATTATGAAACTCTCTAATAGTTCGGTAAAATTCATAAAAACTTAAAATCATAAAAGATACTCCTATAGTTTGGTAGTATTCATGAATCTTTTTAAAGAAATATTTTTTATTTTTTTATGAATAAATAAATAAAATGAGATTCATAAAGGCATTTAAAATAAATAATGCATTTTTCAATTTTTAAAATATTGAATAAAAATAAAACAAATAAACACATAAAAAATAAAAAAAGAAAAAGAAAATTAAAAAAAAAGATAAAACTAAAATCAAAATAGAAAATAGAATGGAAAAAAGAAAGAGAATACCTGCGATCGGGGTAGGTCGTGCAAGTGGGTGGCGTGTGAATCCAACATGGGTTGAACCTATTGCCAAAATGATGTCATACAAAGTCCATATAAAAACCAAGAAAAATTTGTTTTCTTTAGAATTGGGCTCTCCCTTTTTCTCTCTAAAACCTTTTTCTCTATCTGTTTCTCTAAAATTTAAATCTAGTGACTTGAAACTAGGATTTTGTCATTGGTTTTTAGGATACTTGCCGAAACTTGACCGAAAACTTGAACCGACAAATTCAAACGTTCAACCAAAACCCAAAATTTTTAAAACTTTTTAGAAATCCAGTCTTTTCCCAAATAAAACCAGCAATCACGCAGAATCCAACCTTCCCAAAACATAATCCCAAAAACAAATTTTCATACCAATAGAACCTAAATTTACAGAGAAACAAATCTTCCCATGTAAAAAAAAAAAAAAAACTTTTTCCCTCTTTTTTCTGTGTGATTTTAAGGTTTCATTTGTAGGGTTATTTTTTACATAGATTTTAGGGATTTCATTTAATCAAATCCCATATATTGATTTAAGGTTTTATTAAAATTAATTCCTAGTCATTGTGTGATTCTTGGCTTGGTTTAAACTATGCCCTAATATGTTGTTTCTCTTACCTTTAGAACCTTAATCTGATTTAGGGCTCTGATTTTGATCAATATATGACCCTAATTTCAGGATTAACCTTAAAAAAAAAAAATCCTAATTTCATTTTCCTTTTTAGTTGTTTTTTTTTCTTTTTTTTAATTATCAATTTCTTATTCATTTTTATTAAGGCAATAAACCAAAAACTAAAAATAAAACTCCAAACGAACTAAAATTGGGCTTAAAGCCCATAATCATTTCACCATCCAATTAAATTGACCCAATTTAAACACTAGTGGGCCTTTCGAAAGCCTATCAAAACTGACAAAACTAAAATTGAGAATTCACATGCCTCCGAATGAAAAGGGTGTCTACTATTGCCGTTCTTTACATATTTCTATGAAATAGGAATGATGCAAAGACAAAGAAAACCATTGAGTCTGGTTCAACTTCAAACAATTTTAAAAGAACTCTCTAAATAAAGGCATGTAGCTTTTTCTTTTTTTGAAAAAAAATTTTAAAAAACTTTTCCAAATAGAGGCATAAAGCTTAAAAATTCCAACTAACCCTTTCAAATAGAGACTAAACAACTTCAAAATGAGAAATCGGGTCCTCTAAACAGAGGCTAAACAACTTTAAAATGAGATGTGGGCTCCCCTAAATAGAGGCTAAACAACTTTAAAATGAGAAATAGGCTCTCTTAAAAAAGGCTGTTATAACATGTAGATCCGTGGACCTACCACTAGACATGAATTAGAGAAGTTGCAACCAATCTTTTTTGTTTAGGTGTGATTTGTCACTTGATCGAATCTGTCCCATTTAAAGAAGAGTCCCAAGATTGACTTAGGTATCTTTAAATAATATATTTTGATATACGAAACTAGATTTTAGGTTCAGAAGTACAGTTATATATGAGAAAGGTTATAACACCCCCACAATGCCCATTCAAAGGATAGTATTAGTTTGATTTCAAATTATCCAAGCCTTAAATATGTTTATAATTTACCAAAATATTTAATGTTGAAAATTAATCTTAAAATTACTCCAATAGTTTGATAGTAATTTAAGATAATTTTCTCACTTCAGGAGTATTCATAAAGATTAGTATCCCACCTTGAAGAGGCTCCATCATCAGATTCATTAATATATTTTTATTCAAGAAAATAATTAGTAAAATCTTCCAATAGTTTGGTAGGTTTTATTTTGATGTAGATCTCTTAATAGTTTGGTGAGATTTTAGTGTAAAATATTTATAAAATTTTATTTTGAGAAAATTCATTAAATCTTCCAATAGTTTGGTAAGATTTAACTTAAAATGCAATTCTCCAATAGTTTGGTAGGATAAGAATTATTTTTCCTTTTGAAATCGATTTATAAAATTCTTCAATTGTTTGGTAGAATCCATAAAATTTAAATCCATGAATAATCCTCAAATAGTTTGATAGGATTCATGAATTTATTTGAAAAAGAAAGTTTTATTATATATATATATATATTTTTAGACTACTTTCTAAAAATAAAATATATAAAAGAAAATTTGCAAAATAAAAATAATAAATTGTTTGAAAAAAGGAAAAAAAATCAATGGCATAAAATAAAAATAAAAATAAAATGAAGTAAAAAAATAAATAAAATAAAAATAAAATGAAAATAAAAAAAGAAAAACCTACGATCAGGTTGGGTCGATCCACAGGCAACGTGCGGATCCTACTCAAGTTCATGCATATCTTGGGCACTCAGAAACAATGTCATTTTAGGACAATATAAAAGGAGCAAGGTTTGGTTTTTCCTCAATTCTAGCTGAGCGTTTTCTCTTTAAGCCAAAATTCCTCTACCTTCTTTCTAAAAGACCCAAGAACATTCAACCGAAAATTGGGCAACTTATCAGTTTTTGGAAAAAGTTGCCAAAATTTGATTGAAAGATTCAAACTCCATTGAAAAATTCAAACATTCAACCCCAAAACCCAAATTTTCCAGAAATTTTCATAAAATCCCAAAATTTTCTAGAAATTTAAACTTGAACCTAGAAAATCTGAAATCTCAATCCCAACACTTCAGACCAAAAACTAGAAATCTAAACACCTCATAATCACCGGTACCTTGAGTCTAGAAACTTTAAAACTAGAATCTCAAAAACCTTACAATTTAGAAACTTTTTTCTCAGAATTTTAACATAGAGTCTTTACTTCCAAAAATCAATCGTATCTTTTTTATAGTATTGTGTCCAATTTATAGGCTGTTTTGTTAGAAAAATTAGGAATCAAATAAAATCAATCTAGCTTGAATCTTGGGATTGAATTCTGTCTACCATGATATTTGACCTCGGATTTTGTCAACTTGCTTGATTTGTTTCAACCTTGAATTGAAATTTGAATTAAAATCCACTTGATTTGGTGGATTGCAAATTTGGTTTCCTTATTTTGATTGCAGATTAAGAAAAAAAAAGGAAAGAAAAAAATAAAATAAAAATAAAAATAAAGCTGATAATAATAATACTAATAAGAATACTAACAATATAATATAGTATAATATAATATAATATATTATACTATACTATATTATAATATAATATACTACACTATAATAATATAGTACTAGTAATAATGATGATGATGATGATAATGATGATGATAATAATAATAATAGTAATAATAATAATAATAATAATAATAATAATAATAATAATAATAATAATATACATAAAAAATTGACATTGATTGACCCCAGACACAGATGATTGTTTACAATTGCCTTTCTTTGCACATCCATATTAAATAGGGATAATACAAAAACCTAGACATTCACTCTATTTTGGACTGAGTAAGATTAAATGACCAAGATTGAACCGCAAGTTAGGAAAGTGATCTAGACCAAGTGAAGATCGAATAATCGGGATTTGACTGTGAGTCAAGAAAACTAACTTGGATTAAGTCAAGGTTGAATGATTGGGATTGAATCACAAGTTTGGAAAACGATTTGGACCAAGCTGAGATTGGATGATCGGGATTGAATCGCAAGTCTGAAAAAACTAACCTAAATCGAGTAAAGGTTGAATGACCTAGATTGAACTACAAGTCTAGAAAATGATCTAGACCAAGTCGAGATCAAACTACTAGGATTGAACCACAAGTTTAGAAAATCGACTTGCATCGAGTCAAGGTCGAATGATCAGATTGAACCACAAGTCTGAAAAATTGACCTAGACCAAGTCGAGGTTAAAGATGGGTGACTGTGGTCGAACCATGGTAAAAAAGATGATCTGGACAAAGCTGAGATCAAAATGAGTGATCGGGGTCAAACCGCAAGTTAGACAGATGACTTGAGCAAGCCGAGATCAAAACAAGTGATAATGCAATGATGCACGTACATGCCTTATCAAAGATGAAAATGAAATCTCAATTGTGGTACTAATGTTCCAATGGTTTTCTTATGCATTATCATTTCTGCATATTTTTCGTAAGGAGATTACAAACCAATCTTCATTACTTAAGATAAGCACTTATCTTTATCCCAATGAGAGCTCACAAAGTCAATGACTTTATCATACTTTGAGGATTTCATCTGTGACCATTGTCCCTTTCAATTCTCTTAAAGTGATACATAATCTCTTATGACATTATTCAATTATTAATCGTTATTTCAATTTCAAAATATGAAATACAAGTTATGAACTTCTTTTATTCATGGCAAAGCATGAAAAGGGAAAAACAAATATTGAAAGTGGAACATAAATAGGATGAAATGAATACATTTATTTAGAAAGGAAGCAAATTACAAATGATGGCAAAGAAACAGAATAAAGGTGTATAGCAATGGCTATTTGGGGTAGTGATGCCCTAAGACAAACAATCAGATAATCATGATAACATATCTTAGACTTTTTTCAAAAACTTAACCATATATGCCCCAACATTTCAGAGCTTTTCAAAATTTATTGACTTTGGTGCATCTCTCAAGTGATGTCGTATCCTCCTTATCCAAGTTGCCTTTATAAGTTTTTAACTCAGATAACCCCCACTTAGTTCAAATCACCATTTTGGGTTTTCAACTTGAACTTTTTTTTTTTGTTTAGCTTAAGTCACCCTTTTGGGTTTTCAACTTGAACTCTTTTTTTTTGCTCACGCAAAGTATTCTTCATGGCATTAGAATTTGTGAGATTAGGGAGATCATCTCCATCCATCTCTGACAAAATTAAGGCTTTTTGTGAAAAGGCCCATTTCACAACATATGGTCTTTCCCAATTTGAAGTCCACTTCCCCCTATCATTATGTTGACTTGGAAAAATTTTTTTTAACACCAACTCTCTTTCTCGAAATTGACGTGGTCAAACTTTTTGGTCATGAGCTTTCATCATTATTTTTTGGTATAATTGGCTGTGATAGAGTGTTGCTAAACTTTTTTCCTCAATGAAGTTTAATTGCTCATAGCGCTCTTAGATCCGTTTAGCTTCTTTTAACCCCACTTTCCTTAGGACCTTCAGAGATGGGATTTTTACTTCCATTGGTAATATGGCTTCCTTCTCGTAAACCAAGGAAAATGAAATTGTCTTAATGGAGGTACGTACGAATGTTTGGCAGGCATACATAGCAAAAAGTAATGTCTTGTGCCAATCCTTATATGTCTCAATCATCTTTTTCAGAATCCTTTTGATTATTCTTATTAGTAGCCTCTGCTGTCTCATTCATTTTTGGGTGATATGAGACTGAATTATGATACTTAATTTTAAACTGAGCATATACTTCTTGCATCATCTTGCTATTTAAGTTCTTTGTATTATCTGAGATGATCTTTTTTGAGAGCCCATATCTACATATTATTTCTTTATTGATGAACTTATAAACTATTGATCAAATTACAATTGTGAATGAAGCTACTTTAACCCATTTAGCGAAGTAATCAATCATCACAAAAATTAATCTATTCTTATTTGATGCCTTCAGAGTAATAGGACTGATGACATCCATTCACTACATAGAAATGGTTAAGGTGGTGCCATAGCATGTAAAGTAGTGAGTGGAGCATGAATCTTGTTGGCATAAATTTGACATTTATGACACTTTTGAGCATAATTGATACAATCTCTCTCCATTGTCAACCAATAATATCTGACTCTCATAATCTATCTTGCCATCATATGTCATTTACATGTGCTCCACATATGCCGTCATGACCTTTGAAAGGATTTTAGTGGCTTTAAAGGCACCTACATAGTGTAATAATACTTGATCTCTGCTTTTCTTATACAAAATCTCTCCATCTAGGAAGAATCCCATACCAATCTCCTCAAAACTCTTTTATCATTATCTGTTGCTTGATCTGAGTACTACTAATCCTTTAAATATTGTATACTATCATAATACTAGGGATTTTCATCTTTTTCCTCTTTCAAGCTGGCACAATGCACTGGCATATCGCTAATATCTAATTTGATGGGCTAAATTTTAACAATATTACCAATTCGCACCATTACAGCCAATGTGGTTAAAGCATCTATGATATGATTTTCTTTATAAGGTAAATGTTCAAACTAGATTGTCTCAAATTGCTTGCATAACTCTAAGATGTATTTATGGTATGGGATAAGTTTTGAGTCCCTTGTCACCTATTCACCCTTTAGTTGATATATGACTAAGGCTGAATCTTAAATACCTTTAATACTTTAATTTTTTTTGTCTAGAGCAACGTGTAATCCTTTAACACAAGCTTCATATTCGGCCATATTGTTACCCTAATTGAAATTCAATCTTACTATAATAGGGTAGTAGTGTCCTGTTGGAGATATTAGAATTGCTCCAATCCCATGCCCCATGGTGTTAGCAACCCTATCGAAATACATTCTCCATGACTTTTCATTATCACTTTCTTCTTCTAACCTTGAGATGGCCATTAATTCTTCATTTGAAAAATAAAGTTTCATCAGTTCATAATTTTCAATGGCTCGATCTATGAGAAATTCAACGATGGTACTTTTTTTTATTGCTTTTTGGCTCACATACATTATTTCATACTATGAAAGCATCACTTACCATCTTATGATTCTTTTTTATAATGATGGCTTTTAAAAGATGTACTTGATTAGGTCTAATTTAGCTATAAGCCAAGTTGTGTGATAAAACATATACTGCGTGAGCTTTTAACCATCTAAGCCAAGGTATAACACATTCTTTAATGATGAATACTTAGCCTCGTACTCTGTAAATTTCTTACTCAAATAGTAGATAGCTTTTTTTTTCTTACCAGATTCATCCTGTTGTCCCAGCATATATCCCATCAACTTCACATGTATTACTATGTACAAAATCAATAGTATTCCTGAAATGGGTGGTGCTAAAATTGAAGGATTTGACTGGTATTGCTTAACTTTATCAAAAGCCTTTTAACATTCTTTATTCTATTCATCGAGATTATTCTTTTAGAGGAGTTTAAAGATGGGATCACATTTGAAAGTAAGTTGGAAAATGAATCGAGAAATATAATTTAATTTTCCTAAGAAACCTTGAACTTCTTTTAGTGTACTTGGTAGGGATAAATTCTGAATGGCCTAAATTTTGTCTAGGTCAACTTCTATTCCCTTTTCACTGACTATAAATCCCAATAGTTTCCTTGACTTAGTTTTGAATGTGTATTTGGATGGATTCAACTTAAGCTATAATTTGCTTAACCTCTTAAACAATTTCTTACAGTTAGATACATAGTCTTCTCTTTTTCGAGATTTTGGATCATATCATCTACATACACTTTAATCTCTTTGTGCTTCATATTGTGAAAGAATGTCACCATAGCCTTTTGATAGGTTGCCCTAGTATTTTTCAATCCAACGGGCATAACCTTGTAACAAAAGGTTTCTTGTATAGTTACAAAACTTATCTTTTCCATGTCATCTTAAGTTATCTTTATTTGATTATAGCCAGAGAACCCATCCATAAAAGAGAACACCACATGTTGGATCATATTATCCACCAATGTATCAATATAAGGCAGAGAAAAATTATCATTTCGGTTAGCCCTATTTAAATCTTGATAATCCATGCACATTCATACTTTTCTATCTTTTTTGGGGACAGGTACTATATTAGCCACCCATTTGGGATATTTGGCCATTTACAAAAAGCCTGCATCAAATTACATTTTAACCTCATCTTTAATTTTTAACAACATCTATGATTTCATTCTTCTCAATTTTTGTTGGATTGGATTACATTCAGATTTCAAAGGCAGTTATATTCCACTATCTCAGTGCTAAGCCCGGGTATATCTTGGTAGGACTAAGCAAACACATCTACAAATTCTCAAAGCAAATCCTCTAGCCATTGTCTATTAACTGTTGGGAATGAGGTACTGACCTTGATTTTTTTTTATTTTTGGCATCACCTAAATTGACCATCTTAGTAACTTCTTGATATGGCTCGACAGATTTATTCTCTTGCTTAATTAATCTCATTAATCTAAAAGTAAAGTGTATTCTTCAGAATCCTCCTCAGTGTCAAGTTCATTAGTATTAGTTGAATTTTTAAGATTAAATCCCTGATCATTGTCATGATTATCTTTAAATTCATTTAGGGATTTAAAATTAAATGAAATAGGAAATATTGGTAAGATGCTTTGATGGGAAAGTGGATTCAATAGAAGAAATAGATAAAATGCATGCTTTTATCTTTTATTAAAATAATAAAAAATAAAAGGCCCAAACATAAGAGATCATCCCAATGCTTATTGGCATAAGCAATTAGAAATTGTAATTACATTGAAAGAAAATAAGAGATAGTAGGCCTCTAGATGACACTTCAATTCTTTAACTCATAATCCGGTGGGCATGGGTAAACCAATACTTTTTTTTTTGGCTATCCCTACCTACCATATGAATAAACAATTCAGCAAAAGCTTCTTCCCACCTTGGTTCTTTTTTGATGTTTTCTTCAGTTTTTGGGTATATATATCCTTAAAGAATAAACGTTTCATTCAAATAAGTTCTACTATTATTTTCAATCTTTGGTGGTACTTTTATCCTCTGTAGACTTTTACCCAAACTAAATCCAATATTCCAACCCTTATTAATCATCTGGTTGATCATAATTTTGTTGAATTGAAGTCCTCTGCCTACTATGTTGATAGGTTCAAAATATTGATAAGAGCATTTCAATGACTCTTTTGTAGCTTCTACATATGAGGTATTTATAGACTAAGTTACCGACAAATCTTCTACCATAGTTACAATCACAAATTGACCTTTCACATTAAATTTAATCTTTTGATGTAATAAGGAAGGAATAACACCTGCCTTATAAATCCATGGTCTTACTAATAAACAACTATAGGATGGAGAAATATCCATAACCTGAAACTTTATATTGAAAACACATGGCCCAATTTGCTTGGGTAATTTAATGTCTCCCGATACTTCACGTCTAGTCCCATCATATATCGGACCACCATATGGCTACTTTGGATGTGGGACACATCAATGGATAATTTGGTCATAGTAAACATAGGCATGACATTAATAGTCGAACCATTATCAATAAAAACTACGGCTATTATGTGGCTCTTGTATTTAATAGTGATATACAAAGCCTTGGTACTTTCTTCACCCTCGAATGGAATCTCATCATCACTGAAAACTATATGATGTGTTACCACTAAGTTTCTTACTAAGTGGTTCACATATTCCATAGACACATTGTATGTCACATAAGCTTTATTCAACACTGAAAGCTATATGATGTGTTACCACTAAGTTCCTTACTAAGTGGTTCATATATTCCACAGACACATTGTGTGCCACATAAGCCTAATTCAACATCTTCAGTAAGAGATTGTGATATGGTTCTAAATTCAATAAAAGTGACAACAAAGAAATTTTAGCTGACATTTTGTTCAATTATTCCACCACAGAATATTCAGTATGCTTCACCAATTTCAAAAACTTGCAAGCTTTTTTTTCTAGTAAAGACTTGGGGATGTCTTTCTTTGGAATCAATTCTGGCTCAGTTTGTTTTTCCATTACCTTATCATTTTTTGTTTTCTCTAATGTCTTTGAAGTATAGCATTTTTCACTTCTGGTCATGCCTAAACCAATTATACATTTTTTGCTTCTAATCATGCCGCTTATACCAGTTATATTGGCAGTTTTGTATTTAGATGTAGTTTCTTCTTACTTCTGAACTGTTATTTCACAATCATACTTTTATGGTATAGCTTTCTTATCCTTGTAAGGGAATGGACTTAGGACTTTGAAGATCATTGGCTTAGGAATAAACTTATCCCTAATTGGTTTTGGCTTCTCATCACAATGGATAGTGATCGATTTTGGTACCCATTCATCGATCATGGCTACTACAATGTTTTTCAAGGCTTTTGTCTTTTCATATAACTTTATTTGGTAGGAATCCATTAACCTTTGCATCTCATCAAGGAATTGTTTGCATGTATTAATAGAGTGCCCTAGAGCTCTACTGTGATACTTGTATCTTTGATTTGGGACATATATTTCACGATAAGTGCATGGGGTTACTGATTGCATTATCCCAGCCTTATATAAAGTATCATATAACTGACCAAATGACATTTTGATCTTCTCACTTTTTTTTTCATGTGCCTTTTATCCTCATTTAATGTATTGACTGCATGATTAGGTAATGTGTTATCGCTGACATTGAGTGTTATGTTTTCACTAGTATCAAAGCTTATTAGCTATTTTTTAATTAGATTTTACACCCTATGCTTTAAAGAAGTGCAATTCTTAGTAGAATAGCCAGGAACCTTATAATGTTAATCATAATGGGCAGTGAAATCATACCATTTAGAAAATACGGTTCAAGCTATTTAGCAAGGATAAAGGTAATCAAGTGATTTTTGTAAAGCTCTTGGTAGAGTTCTATGTAGCTTATGGGAATAGGATAAAAATAGGTCTTTCCCAAGTCTGTGATTCTTACACACCACTTATTAAGGTAGTTAGATGAACAAAGGGCCTTATTATGGTTGAATAAAGAGGTCATGTAGTCGATTGGTAGGGAAAAGTGGAAGCATGATTTATGGTATGGTGATATGTGGGATAAATTGGTTAAGGGTAATTTCTAAATTGCTATCCTTTGAAACTTACAACTTGAACCTCATTTTTTTTTTGTGCACTTTTTTAGTGACAGAAGACTCTTCACCTTCAAGTTTGCCATTTTTGATAGCATTTTCAATGATTTCTCCTGATATCACCATATCAGTAAAATTTTTAGTCACATTCCCTATCATCTTTTCATAGTATGATGACTTTAAAGTGCTTACAAACAACACTATTATTTTTTTCTTTGTTGATAAAGGTTGTACTTAATAGCGACATCTTATCATCTTTAGCATATTCCTTAAAGGACTATGTACTTTCTTCTCCATACCTTGTAACGAAAAATGATCGGGAGCTATATCTATAATATGGTGGTACTGGTTGATGAAAGATCGAGTCAAATCATTTTATAATCTTATGCAAGTCCTGTCTAACTGAACATATCACCTTGTAGTAGACTCAGTTAAGCTATCTTGGAACACATACATAAGTAGTTTCTCATTATTGGCGTGTGTGCCATCTTACGACAATACATTGTGACATGTGTAATGAAACATTTAGTACCATCATATTTCCCAACTCTGGTATTTTAAACTTTTATGGTATCATCATATCTGGCGCCAAGCAAAGCCTTACAATATCCATAGATCCATAAAAGTCAATACCTTCTATAGCTCACAATCTTTCCTCAATCATGCTCATTGTTTGATAAGTCTTAGAGTCTTCTAAGGATGAAGCCATCTGCAACTTCATTTTTTTTTTTTGCCTTATCCAGATTGGGGATTTGGATTGGCTCGATTACCTTTTTAGCAAAAAAACGAAGACAAGATTAGTGTAACTCTGAACGTTTACTTGACTAGGTGCATAAGGCATTCTCGGGTAGCTATAACTTGGGAACGTAATTTGTTGTGACTAAAAGTTTGGAATGTCTTGGGTTTGATGTGGACAAAAACCTGAAGGATATAGTGACTCTGTGACTTCATATGAGATATCTTCTTCCACCTTTTTTCCTTTATTTATTTTTTCTAGAGCTTCGAGGATCTTGCTTAGTTTCCCCTCAATTACCTCTTAAGCCTTTTCCAACTTTTCAAAATAGTTTACATTAACTTGCTCCATCTTCTTAGATCTAGCCTAGGTGTTACATGGATGTTAAGCTATTTTTTCATCTTAGTACCACAATTCAAAATCAGTGATCATCATATGATGATCAATGGATGTGATGCAATGTATGCAAAAGAAAGAAAAAAGAAAAAATACTTGCCTTTTTAAAGATTTCAACAAAAATTTTTGTTGAAAATACTCGTAGGGCAGGAATAATATGTAATTTGCATGTATGTTTATAAATATGCATAAGAAAAAAATATAAAAAGATAAGAAAATTGATTTGTCACCTCAATAAAGAATAAAGCAAGTAAGATAATAACATGACTCTAAAATTTGGATTAAGTACAGAAGGTGGAAGGACACGGCTCTATCTATGGGTTAGGCTTATAAAGTTAACTATATGAGGCTTGCATTAGCTCTAAAAGGCTCTTAAATTGTTCCTTACATCATTGTCTATCACAACTAGTAAGGCACCCCGATCTTTACCCACCATAGGCTACAAGCAGAAAGAGTTCAATTTGTGTGGAAGTGTTTTGCTAGCCCAGATGAAGATATGAAATCTCACGAAAGCATAGGTACTTCACTTCCTCTTAAGAGACAGAGCTCAGTTGTAGAGGTTATATTATGCACATACAAATGAATGATAGATATATGAAATAAATAAATGAATAACTAAACAAAATATAAGTAAGGAAAAGAAAGCAAGAGGAAAGAAAAATAAAAATAAAAAATCTAAAGTTTATTAGGCAAGGCTTGGATAATAAGAAATCATTTATTGGCCTGACTCTCGATGTTTCCAGTAGTCACCAAACTATCATAATGTATAGATTCATGAACCTACCACTATACATAGATTAGAGGAATCACTACCAATCTTTTTTGTTTAGGTATGTTGGCCACCTGATCGAATTTGTCCTATTTAAAGAGGAGTCCCAAGATTGACTTAGGTATCTTTAAATAGTAGATTCTAATCCACGAAACTAAATTTTAGGTTCAGAAGTATGGTTTCGTATGAGGAAGGTTATAGCACCCCCACAACGTCTTTTCAAAGGATGATACTAGTTTGATTTCAAATTATCCAAGCCTTAAATATGTTTATAATTTACCAAAATATTTAATATTGAAAATTAATCCTAAAATAACTCCAATAGTTTGGTAGCAATTTAAGATAATTCTCTCACTTCAGGAGTATTCATGGAAACTAGTGTCCCACTCTGAAGAAGCTCTATCGTTAGATTTATTAATATATTTTTATTCAGAAAAATAATTAGTAAAATTTTCTACTAGTTTGGTAGGTTTAACTTTGATGCAGATCTCGTAATAGTTTGGTGAGATTTTATTGTAAAATATTTATAAAATTTTATTTTGAGAAAATTCATTAAATCTTCAAATAGTTTGGTAAGATTTAACTTAAAATGCAATCTTCCAATAGTTTGGTAGGATAAGAATTATTTTTCCTTTTGAAAATCGATTTATAAAATTCTCCAATAGTTTGGTAGAATTTAAATCCATGAATAATCCTCCAATAGTTTGGTAGGATTCATAAATTTATTTGAAAATAGAAAGTTTTATTTTTTATATATTTTTTTAGACTACTTTCCAAAAATAAAATAAATAAAAGAAAATTTACAAAATAAAAATAATAAATTACTCGAAAAAAGAAAAAAATTCAATAGCATAAAATAAAAATGAAAATAAAATGAAGTAAAAAAAATAAAAAAAATCAAATCAAAAAATAAAAGTAAAATGAAAAAAAGAAAACTTGCAATCAAGTCTGGTCAATCTAGGCTATGCACGAATCCTACTCGGGTTCACATGGATCCTAGGCACTCAGAAATGACGTTGTGTTAGGATAGTATAAAAGAAGCAAGGTTCGATTTTTCCTCAGCTCCACCCGAGTACTTCTCTCTCTAAATCGAAATTCCTTTACTTTCTCTCTAAAAAACCTAAGAACATTCAACCAAAAATTGGACAACTCATCGATTTTTGCAAAAAATTGCTAGAATTTGGTTGAAAAATTCAAACTCCGCTAAAAAACTCACAAAAAAATTTAAACATTTAACCCCAAAACCTAGATTTTCCAAAAATTTCTAGAAAATCTTAGATTTTTCCATTAATTTAAACTTCAATCTCAAAATCTGAAATCTCAATCCCAACACTCCAAACCAAAAACCAGAAATCCAATCACCTCTCAATCACTAGTACCTCAAATCCAAAAACTTCAAAATTAAAACCCTAGAAACCCTACAACCCGAAAACTTTTTTCTCAAAATTTTAACACAAAGTCTTTACTCCCAAAAATCAACTGTGTCTTTTTCTACAGTATTGTGTCTAATTTATAGGCTATTTTGGTAGAAAAATTAAGAATTGGATAGAACCAATCTAGACTTGCATCTTGGGATTGGATTCCATCCACTGTGATATTTGGCATTAGATTTTGTCAACTTGTCCTATTTGTTTCAACCTTGAATTGAAATCTGAATTAAAACCCCCTTGATTTGGTGGATTGCAAATTTGGTTTTCTTATTTCGATCGTAGATCAAGAAAAAACAAAGGAAAGAAAAGAAAAAGAAAAATAAAATAAAATAGAATAAAAATAAAGTTGATAATAATAATAATAATAATATAATATAATATACTATACTATAATAATATAGTACTAGTAATAATGGCAATAATAATAATAATAATAATAAATAATACTAATACTAAGAATAATAATAATAGTAATGGTACTAATAATAATAATATACATAAAAAATTGACATCGATTGACCCTGGACACAAATGGATGTCTATAGAGGCTAAACAACTTTAAAATGAAAAATATGATCTTCTAAACAAAAACTAAACAACTTTAAAATAAGAATCCTTGAACCAAAGGCTTAGTAATTTAAAATAGAAAATGGATTTTTCTAATTAGAGGTTTGAAAAGCCTTTTTGTTCATAGATTAAAAATCTTAGCTCGGAGATTCCTTCCCATAAAGCTTTCTATATGCTAAATTTTGGGATGTTCCTATTTTGAATAAATGGAATGAATATCCAATTATGTGATGCATGTAGTGTAAATGATTTATCAATTGTGGTATATAGATTCTTAAGACTCTTTCTTTTGAATTCCAAATCTTTCAAGTTTCCAACGATAGGAACAAAATTAACTCCGTTCTCAAAATTGGCATTCACTTTCCAGAATCAAAATTCATACTAGGCTTTGAAGGTTTCATCTCTTGCCTGTCTACCTTTCATCTCTTCTAAAGTAATATATAATCTTCCATGATATTATTTAATTACCAATCATTATCCCAATTTCATGACATATAAGATGTAAATCATACATTTTTTTTATTCATTACAAAGCATTTAGAAAGAAAAGGCACGAATTGAAAGTGAACATTTTTATTTAGAAAAGAAACTAGGTTACAAATGATGACTATTTAGGACAATTCTATCAACTAGATATGGTAAAGGTAAACAAGGATGGTTATTTAGGACAACAATGCCCCAAGATAAACATTCAGATAATCATGATAACAAATCTCATATTCTTTCCAAAGACTCAACCATACCATACCCTAAGCACTTCAAAATTCTTATACCAGATTTCATGTTAGATTTTGTAATCCTCAAATGGTGCTGTCTCACTTTATCCAAGTCACATTTTCAAGTTTTCAACTTAGATAAACCCCCATTTAGTCTAAATTGCCTTTTTGGGTTACCAATTTAAACTTTTTTTTTTTTTTTAAGAAAAGTACTTCTTTACAACATCAAAATTTATGAGATTGAAAAGATAATCTCCATCCATCTCTGTTAAGATTAATGCTCCACTTGGAAAAGCCCTTTTTACTATATATGGCCCTGCCAATTTAGGGTCCACTTTCTCCTATTATCATGCTAACTTTAAAGAATTCTTTTCAACACTAACTCTTCATCTTAAAATTGACAAAGTTGAACCTTCTTGTCTATGAGCTCTCATTATTCTTTTTTGGTATAGTTAACCATGACATAAGGCTACCGATTTCTTTTCTTTAATGAGTTCAGTTGCTCATAGCACTCTCGAGTCCATTCAGCTTCCTCTAATATCACTTCTCTTAAAACTCTCAAAGATGGGATTTTTACTTTCACTGGCAACATAGCCTTTATCCCATAAACCAAAAAAAATAGGGTTGCTTTAATAGAAGTGCGCACTGAAGTTTGATAGACATGCAAAGCAGAAGGTAATTTCTTATGCCAATCTTTATACTTTTTGATCATTTTCTCCATAATCCTCTTGATATTTTTATTCATTACTTCCATCACCCCATTCATCTTTGAACGAAATGATGTCGAATTATGATGCTTAATCTTGAACTAAGCATATATCTCTTTCATCATCTTACTGTTTAAGTTCTTAACACTACTTAAGATAATCCTTTTTGAGAGTCCATATCTACAGATTATTTTTCTCTTGATAAAGTTACAAATTACTGACTATGTCATATTTGCATAAGAAGCTGCCTTAACCTATTTTGTGAAATAATCGATCATTGTGAAAATGAATCTATTCCCGATTGATGTTTTTGGAGTAATAGGGCCAATGACATCCATACCTTATATAGAAAATGACCAAGGTGGTGTCAAAACATGTAAAATGATGGGTATAACATGTATCTTGTTAGCATAAATATGATATTTATGACACTTTCGAGCATAATTGATACAATCAGCTTTCATTATTAAGCAGTAATATCTATTTTTCATAATCTGTCTCACTGTCATGTGCCTGTTTGTATGTGCTTCACACATTTCATCATACACATTTTCAATAATCCTCTTTGCCTTAGCTGTATTTACATATTGCAATTACACCTGATCTCTGCTTCTTTTATAAAAAAACTTTTCCATTTAAGAAGAATCTCATAGTCAATCTCCTTAGGACTTTTTTATCATTTTTTGTTGCCTGATTTGGGTATTGTTGATTTCTTAAGTATTATAAGATTTCATCATCTTAAGGCTTTTCATCTTTTTCCCCTTTTACATTAATGCAATCTATTGGCCTATCCCTGACATCTAACTTAGTTTTTGAATCTCAATATTATTATTAATCTGGATCATTACGATTATAGTAGCCAATGCATCTACAATGTGATTTTCTTCATGAGGCAAATGTCCAAATTGGACTTTCTTAAACTGCTTGCACAATTTTAAGATATACTTATAGTATAAGTTCAATTTTGAATCTCATGTCTCCTATTCTCCCTTCAGTTGATAAATAACCAAAGTTGAATCTCCAAATACTTTCAATGTCTTAATTTTTTTGTTCAAAGTAGCTTGTAAACCCATGACACAAGTCTTATATTCTACCACATTATTGGTGAAATTGAAGTTCAACCTTATTGTAATGGGATAATAATGTCTTTCAAGAGATATTAGGATTGCCTCAATTACATGCCCTAAAGCATTACTAGCCCTATCAAAATACATTCTCTATGACTTTTCATTGTCATCTTTCTCCTTTTATTCCAAAACAACCATTAATTCTTCATCTAAAAAATCAAGTTTCATTGACTCATAGCTTTCAGTAGCACGTTCTACAAGAAATCCTACCACGACACTTTCTTTGATTATTTTTTAGTTTACGTATATAATATCATATTTCGAGAGCATTACTTGCCACTTTGTAATTCTTTTTGACAATAATGGTTTTTCGAAGATTTATTTGATTTGGTCTAGTTTAGCTATAAGCCAAGTAGTATGATAAAGCATGTATTACCTGAGTCTCTTAGCTAACCAAGTTAAAATGTAACATTGTTTCTCCAATGATGAATATTTAGACTCATACTTCGTGAAATTCTAGTTAAGTAATAAATAGTTTTTTTCTTTCTACCAGATTCATTTTGCTACATCAACACGTATCTCATCAACTTTTCATATACAATCAAGTATAGAATTAACAGTCTCCTTGGAATAGGTGGTATGAGCATTGGAAGATTTGACAGGTACTACTTAACCTTATCAAAAGCTTCTTGACATTCTCTATTTCATTCACTAGGATTACTCTTTCAAAAGAGCTTAAAGATGGGATCACATTTAAAGGTAGTTTAGGAGATAAATCAAGAGATGTAGTTTAATCTGCCTAGAAAACCTTAAACTTCCTTTGGTGTACTTGAAAGAGATAAATTTTGGATTGCCCGTATTTTGTCTAGGTCAACCTCAATTCCTCTTTCACTAGCCATGAAACCTAGTAATTTTCTTGACTTGGCTTTGAATGTGCATTTGGATAGATTTAGCTTAAGTTGAAATTTTCTTAACCTTTCAAAAACATTTTAAGGTTAGTTACATGATCTTTTCCTTTATAGGATTTTATGACCATGTCATCCATATACACCTTAATCTTTTTATGCATCATGTCATGAAAGAGCATTACCATAGCCCTTTGATATATTGTCTCAGTATTTTTTAATCCAAAAGGTATAAACTTGTAACAAAAGGTACCATATATAGTTATAAAGGTAGTTTTTTTCATGTCATCTTGGGCCATCTTTATCTAATCATAACCCAAAAATCCATCTATAAAAGAGAATACAAAATGTCTGTCATATTATCTACCAATGTATCACTATGAGATAGAGAAAAATTATCCTTTAGGCTAGCCTTGTTCAAGTCTCGATAATCTATGTACATTCGTACCTTTTTATCTTTCTTATGAATAAGTACTATATTAGCTACCCACTTAGTATATTTATTTACTTATAGAAAGCCTGCATCAAATTGCTTATTTACCTCTTTTTTTATCTTCAATAGTATTTTAGGCTTCATTCTTCTCAATTTTTGTTGACAGGACCTACATTCAAGTTTCAAAGGTAGCCTATGTTCCATTATTTCAATGCTAAGTCTTGGCATATTCTGATAAGACCAGGCAAATACATCTACAAATTCTTGAAATAGATCTTTTAACCTTTATCTATCAGTCGATGGAAGTAATGAGCCAACCTTAACCTCTTTCTTTTTTTTCATTATCCTTTAAATTGATTATCTTAGTAATTTCTTGATGAAGCTCAATAGATTTATTCTCTTATTCAATTAATCACATTAAATTTGAAAGTAAAGTGTATTTTTCAGAGTCATCTTCGTTTTAAGTTCATCAGCATTAATTGAGTTTTTTAAATTAAATCATTGATTGTTAACATGATCATCTTCACATTCATTTGAGGATATGAAATTGAATGGTAAATATTGGCAAAATACAAAAAAATAAAAACTGAATAAAAGAGATGAATGAAAAATGCATACTCTTATGCTTTTATTGAGATAATAATTAATAATAGGCCTATACAAAAAATTATCCCAATGCTTTTGGGCATAAGCAATAGGGAATTATAATTATATTAGAAGGGTATCAAGGATAACAGGTATCTCGATAATTCTTTAGTTTTTAAGTTTAAAGCCTAGTAGACGTGGATGAAGAAACATCTTTTCCTTTTGGGCTTCTTTTCTTATCATTTAAATAGACATCCAGTGAAAGCTTCTTTCATGCTCAGCTTATTTTCAACATATTTTTCTGACCTTGGATACATATATCCTTTCAGCCTAAAAGACTCATATGAATATGGTATGACCATTGGCATATTTTTGTTTTCTTCTTCTTTTCTTGTTATCCTGTATCCTCTTTATTTTTCATTCTTCAAATTTATACCTTAGGCTCAATCTATTGCTATTGTCCATGATTGTCAGAGGCTCTTTAATTCCTTATAAATTTTTACCTAGCCTAGCTTTTAGATACCAACCCTTGTTAACAATCTAGCTTATCACAACTTTATTGAACTCTAGTTGGTGTAGTTTAGATCCTTCACCCACAGTATTGACAAGTTTAAAGGATCGATAAGAACATTCCATCAATTCTTCTATAGCTTTTACATAAAGAGCATTCATAAGCTGAGTCACTAATAAGTCTCATCTCTAGCCATAATCATAGGTTGACCCTTCACATTAAACTTGACTTTTTGGTTTATGGGAAGAGGGAACATCATCTGTCATGTGAATTTATGGCCTACCTAGTAAATAATTGTAAGATGGGGATATATCCATAACCTGAAATTTCACTTTAAATGTATATGGCTCAATTTGTAATAGCATCTCAATATCTTTTAATACCTCATGTCTAGTCCCATCAAATGCTCGAGCAACCATATGGCTACTTTTTATATAAGACATAACAATGGGTAGTCTTGCTAACATGGATATAAGCATGACATTTATAGCGGATCCACTGTTAATGAATACCTTAGCTATAATATGACTCTTGCATTTGATAGTAATATGTAAAGCCCTTGTGCTTTATTTTCTTTCAAGTGGGATCTTATCATTACTGAAGGCTATATAGTGTGGTATCACCAAATTTTTTGTCAGATGATTCACATATTTCATAGACACATTATGTGCCACATAAATTTGTTTTAACATTTTAGCAAAGTGTTACGATGTGGTTCTAAGTTTAATAGCAATGATAACAAAGAGATTCTAACTGGCATTTTGTTTAGTTGCTTAACCATTGAATACTTGTTGTGTTTTATTAGTGTCAAGAATTTGCATGCTTCTTTCTTAGGCACTGGCTTTAAACTGTCTTTCTTTGGGGTTAGTTCTAGTTCAACCTATTTTTCAGTCACTATCGTGTTCTCTTTTTTCACCTTTCCAGAATTTCTAGAGTGTAACACTTTTCATTTTTGGTTATGCGGCATTTGGCTTAGGCACAATTTTTTCCTGCCCTTGGACTGTCACTTCATAGCCATACCTTTTATGGAATAGCCTTCTCTTCCTTGTTAAAGAATGGGCTTAGGACTTTAAAAGTTACTAGCTTTAGAATAAGTTTGTTTATCACTAACTTGGCTTCTCACCATAATATATGGTTATCTATTTCGGCACCCATTTTGACTTGTTAGTCATAGATATTTCAGTATCTTTTAAAGTTTCTCTTTCCTCGTATAGCTCAATTTAGTATGAATCCATCAGTTTTTGTACTTCATCATGATACTATTTGCAAGTTTCAATGGAATGACCTAGAGCCTCATTGTGATACTTGCACATTTGATTTAGGATGTATCTCTCACGATAGGTGCGTGGGTCCACTAGTTGCACCATCCTAACTTTATATATAGCATCACATAACTAACTGAATGACATCTTGATCTTTTTTATTTTTTTCTTCACACATCCATTGTCTTCATTCAAATCATTCATTGCATGATTGGACAGTGTATTACCATTGACATTGGGTGTTGCTTTTCCACTGGTATCAAAATTAACTAGCCTTTCTTTAATTAGACCTTGAACATTGTATTTCAAAATGATATAATTTTTAGTGGAAGGTTTTGTGATTCCAAAATGGTAATCACAATGAGCAGTGGAATCGTACAACTTAGGATAAGGGGGTTTAAGTGGTTTTATACAGAGAAGAGCAATCAAGAATTGGATAGGTGTATGGTGGCCTTGCTGTAGGAGTGGTATTAGGGTGGTAAGTATTGGTAGGTGGTTAGAATGATGGTTGATAAGGGGATGGATAAGTAAATTGTGGCATTGGTTGGTATAGGGAAGTTGAGGCATTGTTTATGGTGGGATAGTATGTGGTGTAGATAGGTTGTGGTAAGGGATGTAATTTCTAAATTGCTGCCCTTCGAAACTCATAGCTTGAGTTTCATTTTCTTTTTTCTTAGGTACCCTTTTTGGTTGCTAAAGAGTCTTCTCCTTCAAGTTTGCCATTGTTGATGACATTTTCAATGATCTCACCTAAGATCACCATATCAGTAAAGTTCTTAGTCATATTTCCTATCATCTTTTTTATAATAGGGTGACTTTAAAGTACTCATAAATAGAACCATTGTTTCCTTTTTTGTCAATGATGGCTAGACCTGAGTAGTTATATCCTGCCATCTTTCAGCATACTCTTTAAAGGACTCAATTACTTTATTTTCTAAACTTTGCAGAGAAAGGCGATATTAATTGATGAATGAACGGGTTAAGTCCTTCCATGTTTGGGTATGGATCCTATCTAATTGGACATACCATATTGTAGCAGACCCAGTTAAAATGTCTTGGAACACATGCATGAGTAACTTTTTATTACTAGAGTGGGTTTCAACTTTATGACAATACATCATAACATGCATGATGGGGCACTTGGTGTCGTCATACTTCTTAAACTTTAATATTTTAAACTTTGGGGATATCACTATATCTGGTACTAGACAAAGCCTAGCAGCAACCATAGAATCATAAAAATCTATGCTTTTTATGGCTCGTAGTCTCTCCTTAAATGTATTCAGCACATGATCAGCTTTAAGGTTTTCCAAGGACTCAACCACCTTCAACTTCATTTTTTCTTTTGAATCATCCAAATTAAATATTTGGATCGGTTCAACTGTCTTTTTAACAAAGGTAGAGTTAAGATAGTTCTGAGCATTCTTTGGCTGAGCGCAGGTGGCATTCCCAAATAATTATAACTTGAAAATACATGTTGTTATGTTGGGAAGCTTTGAGTGAATTAGGCTTGGTATGGGCCATAACCTAGAGGATTTAGTGGATCGATCACTTCACACAAAATGTCCTTCATCATTGCCTTTCCTTTGTTTAGCTTACCCAAAGCTTTAAAGATCTTGCTCAGTTTTCCTTTGATCTCCTCTTGAGCTTTTTTCAACTTTTCAACATAGCTCACATTATCTTATTTCATTTTCTTAGCTTAAGCCCAGGTGTTATACTGATGTTGAGCTATCCTTGAACTTTGTATACCATAATCTAAAATTAGTGATTTTGTTATGGACTAACATGCTTAAGAATTAATTATGAATGAATGAGTGCAATGCATGAAAAAATTTATATATTTGCCCCTTTAAAGATTTCAACAAAAGTAAACTTTCATTTATTCCACAAAAATCTATTTTACATTAAGTCTATTACTCTTTACTTGTAAAGATGTTTAATCTACTCATATTGATCCATAGTTTCTTTAATGAAGTTCAATAGCCACTGCCCATGCTCTCTTATAGGTGTGATCAGAGTTATTAATGCTTCAGCCTTTTTCATCATTTCTCTTACCTTAATCACTATCTTGCTTATTTGGGTGGCAAGATGCTCTATGTACCTTTGCCTTCCTAACCCTTCTCTTTTGCTAAACCATACTTGATAGGATAACTTCCTATGCTCCTTTATGAGTGCCATAATATGATCCCTTTGTTCATTCAATTTCTATTTCAATGTCTAGATGTGCCCTCTAAATATCGCATTCTCCATTTGAACTTCAACATAATCCTCTTCCATTTGGGAACATTCTTTTCTCAACTTTTCATTTTCATAAGTCAAATCAACAATTTTATCTCCTTGGCTTTCACCTGGAAACATAGTCTCTTATGGTCTTGTCATAATTCCATCAACTTTTTAAGGGCATTGTCTTACTCCCTAACAATTTTTTGGGCTTTACTCTCAGTTTCTAACCTCCTATGTTGTCGATAAAGTTTGGCTAAATCATTAACCACTGTATTACTTTCCTTAGAAATCTTATGGACTATGATTTTTAACCTTTCTATTTTATCCCTTAAATGCTCTTTCTCTTCTTGAAGTTTTTGGATTTCTTGCTTCATCTTATCTTTTTCAGCCTTGAATTCTTTCTTTATAAATTTTAATTCTGAAGGCATCTAATCCAACTCCTAGTTTATTGGTAGCAGTAATCTTTAAGAGTAAATACAATCTCCTCTCTTTTTTTGGCTCTCCACATCAAGTACCCATGAGTGATTTTATCAGTAAATGGTCTAGGATTCACTTTTTAAACTTCTTTCAGGCTTTAATCATGTTGTCAATCTTCTGAAATGTTTTAGGTTCCCCATATAAACAATCATATATTGGTTGGGCCTGTGTGTCATGAGAACAAACTGTTTAGCTTCATACTATCTTCATACCATTAATGGTGCATAGTTGGTCGACCCTTGTAAGCCTAAAAGTGGAACCCCTATCTCATCTCTACATTGGTACAACATGGGTTCTCGATTCATCCATAGAGCTAACCATTTCACTTGACAAGTTGTGGGTTTTTGCAACAAATACTCCCATTCTCTTTTAGACTTTGTTTTTGGTCATTCACTCTTACAAAACTCTTTAACTAGATTTCGATTATAAAGATAGAGTTTGGAGAAAGCATTTTTCTTGCATTCAAAATGGCTCTTCATCCATAAATACAATATGGTTTACAATCCAAAAAGCGTGTTTTATCATTCTATCTATAAAAATTCAATGATCTGGTGGTTTCTACCAATATCATCGAAAAAGGGTTACATCATCTTTCAATTTGCTCAAACAAATCCACTACATCTATCTTAATATAGCCTAAGACTTTGGGGAAGATCACCATCTCGTATATTACTAGAGTAAGCACATTCATTCTTTGGTCATCATCAAGATGCTGAACAATGAAATCTCAAAGAAATTCCCATTCAATACCTTTATGCCCTTCATTTTGTTAGACATGTGAATCTGTGGGCTCTTTTTCTATCCCTAAAATATGGGCCAACTTTTTACAATATCTTGGTTTTTGTTTATTCACATATACCCTATTTGGATATTAAAGATACATACCAACTAGAATCAAATACTCCTCTATGGTCGATACCAAATTAACTTCATTGAAAATGAAACAATGATAGAGGGATCCCACAACTGTATCATAGTTTTAATGAGTGAATTTTCAACCTTTACTGACAAGAGATGTGCAACATGCCCAAACTTCTGACAAAAAGCTTATTGTCATGAAAGAACCATGTTATTCCATATGTCTGACAAATCTTTCAAATCATTTTGTTTAAGAAACACTCGAACCTCCTTAGGCAAGGTAGAGATATAGTTAGATGGTAAATAATCTCCATCCTCTCGCTGTCTCTTTTTTGACTTTATCTTTACATCTATAGGTGACTCACACTTCAATAATTCAGATGAGGTGCAAACTTGACATTCTATGGGTTTCATGAAAGATTTTGTTGAAGATATCTTTGAGGTAAAAATAGTATGCAATCTGTATGCATGTTTATGATTATACAAGAAGAGAAAAATAAAAAAAATTAATTAATTATCTCAATATAAAATAAAAAATAAATATAATAAAACAAATATAATACAACAACAACAACAAGACTTTAAATTTTGGATTAGTTACAAAGGGTAAATAGAACATGGCTCTACTTATAGGTTTAAGCTTATAAGGTTAACTAAAGGTTCTTAAATTGTTCCTTATATCATTGTCCATCATAAACTAATAAGGCACCTAAATCTTTGTCCATTATAGGCTACAAACGAAAATGGTTCAATTTGAGTGAGAGTATTTCACTAGCCCATATGGAGACATGAAATCTTACAAAGGTGTTAGTACTTTACTCACTCTTAAGGGACAGAACTTGGGTGTAGAGTCTATGTTATGCACATGCAAATGAATGACAAGTATGATAGAAGATAAATACATGAAAAAAAAAACTTAAGTTTATTATAGGTTTGGAAATAAGAAATTATTTATTAAAATGACTTTTGATGTCCCCAGTGAAGTCGCCAAACTATCATAATGTATAGGTTTGTGGACCTACCACTAGACATAGATTAAAGAGTCGCAACAAATTTTTTTGTTTAGGTGTGATTGGCCACTTGACAAAATCTATCTCATTTAAAGAGGAGTCTTAAGATTGATTCAAGTATCTTTAAATAGTAGATTCTAGTATACAAAATCAGATTTTTGGTTTGAGAGTACGGTTGCATATGAGAAAAGTTATAACACTCTCACAGTACCCATCCAAATGATGGTACCAATTTTATTTCAAATTATCCAAGCTTTAACCATATTCATGATTTACCAACATATTTATATTTTAAAAATTAATCTTAAAATTACTCTAATAGTTTGGCAGCAATTTAAGATAATTCTTTCACTTTAAGAGTATTCATAGAGATTAGTGTCTCAATCTGAAGAGGCTTCATCATTGGATTCATTAGTATATTTTATTCACAAAAATAAATAGTATCTTTTAATAGTTTGGTAAGATTTACTTTGCTACAGATCTTCCAATGTTTGGTGAGATAAATTTATTTTTAGAAATTGAATTAAATCTTCCAATAGTTTGGTAAGATTTAAGATGCAAATTCTCCAATAATTTGATAGGATTAAAACAAAATGTTTTGCTAATATTTGTTATTTTTATAATAATCTAAATTATGAAATTCTCTAATAGTTTAGTAGAATTTATAAAAACTTAAATTCATGAAAGATCCTCCAATAGTTTTATAGGATTCATTAATCTTTTAATGAAAATTTTTTATTATTTATTTATGAATAAATAAATAAAATAAGATTCATTGAGGCATTTAAAATAAATAATGTATTTTTTAATTTCTAAAATAATGAATAAATATAATAAAATAATAAAAAAAGATAAAATTAAAATTAAAACAGAAAATGAAGTGAAAAAAGGAAAGCGAATACTTACAATTGGGTTAGGTCGTGCAAGTAGGTGGTGCACGAATTCAATGATGTCGTACGAGGTCCATATAAAAACCAATAAAATTTTGTTTTCCTCAGAATTGGCCTCCCCATTTTTCTCTCTAAAACCTTTTTTCTTTGTCTCTCTCTCTAAATTTTAAACCCAGTGACTAGAAATTGGGATTTTGTCACTTGTTTCTAGGATACTTGATGGAACTTGGCGAAAAACTTCAAGTTTGGCTAGAAACTTTAACCAAAAAATTCAAACATTTAACCAAAACCTGGATACTTTTAGATTTTTCAAAAATCCAGTCTTTTCGCAAATCAAACCAACAATCACGTAGAATCAAACCTCCCCAAAGCACAATCCAAAAAACAAATTTTCACACCAATAAAACCTAAATTTACGGAGAAACAAATCTTCCC
Organism: Durio zibethinus; assembly: GCF_002303985.1. The sequence goes on along the minus strand of NW_019168381.1, from coordinate 10,164,729 downwards.
ATGACAAAAAAAAACTTTTTTCCCCTCTTTTTTGGTGTGATTTTAGGGTTTCATTTATAGTGTTCATTTTTACAGAGATTTTAAAGATTTCATTCTATCAAATTGCACAAATTGATTTAGGGTTTCATTAAAATTAATTTTCAGTCACCGAGTGATTCCTGGCTTGGTTTTAAACTATGCCCTAATCTATTGATTCTCTTACCTTTAAACATTGATATGATTTAGGGCTCTGACTTTAATCAATATATGATCCTAATTTTAGGAATAACTCTTTTAGAAAAAAAAATTCTGATTTCATTTTCCTTCGTTGTTGTTTTTTTTTAATTAATTATCAATTTCTTATTCATTTTTATTAATTCAATAAACTAAAAAATGAAAATAAAACACCAAATGGACCAAAATTGGGTTTAAAGCCCAGAATCATTTCACCATCCAATTAAACTGACCTAATTTAATACTAATGGGCCTTTCAAGAGCCCATTAAAATTGACAAAATCGAAAGCAAGAATTCATATGCCCTGGATGAAACAGGGTGTTTACAAATGGATAATAGAACAATAGGTTGGCTACCTAGATGACCACCACTAAAGATAAGTTTTGAGCAAACAAAGCCTAGACTATTGAGATTTTAACAAATATCCACATCGGGTGAATCATTAACATTTTCTAATCATGTTGACACTTTTGACCACTTATGTCACTAAGAAATTGGCACTAAATTCCTAGCTTAAATCAAATGAAAAGTTTCATGTTTAGCAAAGATGACTAATATTAAAACAGATCAAGTACCTTAATACCATACTCTTTTGAACCTTTAGATTGTTTAATCTAAGAATAGAATGTTAGTGGCATTTTATGGTCAAAGGGTATAATGATTTTTTCTCATATGAGATTGACTCATCATCAGTCCAAGGCCATTTTAATCATTTGGCCCAAGTTAACATGGCGGGCCAACTTTATTTCTCGGAATCTACATCAATTTGGCCAATTTTACACCCCATTTAATAAGACGTGAATATGTTGACTTGTCATTCTCCTGTTAGGTGTCCTTTTGCCATGTTAGGTCAAGTCGACCCTATTAGCCCTAAACTCGAATCTAAGAGATCAGATCATCATGGTCCAAACACTTCTCCTTTCAAGTATAAATACCCCATCTCTTTTCAGGTATGGTAGTCAATTCTCCATTCATTCTCTTTCTAGATTTTTTTTTCTTTTTTGAACATTGACTTAAGTGTTGGAGTAAAATTGTCGAAGACCACTCATTGGAGTACAAATGTCAGAGACCACTCTAGTCTTTGTTTGTAACCAATCTTTGATCTCTTTTGGCTTCAGATCTTTGCCATCTAAATTGAACTTGGCATGAACAATTATATCTAATCTGTTATGATCAAATACTTTGATAAAACCATGTATAAAACACATATAGTGTAGGAAACTATGTTATTATTAATATATCTAATTGTTAATTTCTGTTTGAATTTATTAGTAGATTATCAATGTTGAATTTATTTTGTAAACTTAATGAGTTTATTAACGGAGTTTCTAATATAGTTGAAATGTTATGTAAGATTAAAAATATATATTTTTAAATTATGCCTTATTGTAATCAACTTTTTAGTTGTACCCACCAAATAAACAACTTTGAAAATTAATAAAATCTATTTGTTAATTTCTGTTTGAATTTATTGGTAGATTATCAATGTTGAATTTATTTTGTAAACTTAATGAGTTTATTAACGAGTTTCTAATATAGTTGAAATGTTATGTAAGATTAAAAATATATATTTTTAAATTATGCTTGATTGTAATCGACTTTTTAGTTGTACCCACCAAATAAACAACTTTGAAAATTAATAAATGAATATTACTTAGAGTTTACTTTTGATGAATAGTTAGTGTATAGATTTTTATATATTAATAGTGAATCAGACGATACCATTTCATTAATTAGCAAATATCAAAACTTAAAATAAATATACAAAAATTAATATTTTAAAAAAATTTATTCATTAATGAGATGACATCATTTAATTCACCTCATTAATAAGGTGTCATATCTAATTATTGATAGTAAATCAAATTTAACGCTATTAGTAAGAGTTTAAATTTGATGCATTGTCAGTGTGCATACTCTATCTATTGTATAACTTATTAGTAAGAGTTTATATTTGAAACACTTTTAGAGTATAGACTTTATACATTTTCAATGTATCAAATGATACCATTTCATTAATTAACAAATATCAATAATTAAAATAAATATATAAAAAATTAATATTTTTAAAATTTTACTCGTTAATAAATTGCCATGAATTTTAATTAGAATAATTAGAATGAATTTTAAACACCAAAAACGTTAGCTCAATTTGTAACAAGTCTTGAGAGGAGTTCCTTGTTCTTGTCAATCCAGGTTTAATCTTTGTAGGAAATATTTGGAAAATAAAATCTTAAATGAACTGGTCAATGTGAAGGAATGTATCTTTAAAATTGACTGAAGAAGAAATTAAATTCACGTAAAATATTGGGATACCACAGACCACATTGCAAAAAAAATTTAAGTTTTAATTAAATTTCAAATGTCTCTAAATTAAATGATTTTGATTTTTGGATTTTCAAAATAAGCAGATGTCTTAGTTGAATTTGAGTTAAAATTAATTTTATATAACATTTTTAAAAAAAAGTTGAAACTATATAAGTTTGGTTTCATTGAAAAATAATAAAAGGACATAAAGTGAAATAGGTACAGGTTAAAGATTATTCAATTATTATTTAAAAAAATTACATTTAAGGCGTTATTTGTACTAAATTAAAAAAATAAATAAATTGTATTTTTTCTTAAATATCACTTTAATAATGGAATTGGTAAACAAGTTAAGATTTTTCATTCATTGAAACAAAGAGAACTTATTGAGGGTAAATTAGTTTGACCCAGTTATGGAAACCGCTATTGTATAACTTTGACTCACTTTTGCACAGTGTCAACTGTCAAGAGACATAACTATGATTCCCTTATTTCAAGACGTCTTCATGAAAATAAATAAATAATAGCTAGCAATTAGCATGCATGAAAGAAAGAAGCTAATCCCTGCCTTGTGTGTGCATGTGTGTGCGTCTCTCTCTCTCTCTCAAATCTCGAAGTGTGAAGAGAAATCAGGTGCGTTGAGGCAGTAGCTAGCTGTATGATGGAACAAGTACGTACGAATATATTTTCAGCACAGCAGAAGAAAAAAAAAAAAAAAGGACGAGAGAGAAACAGATCCGTAAAGTCAAGGAACCGACCCGACTGACTATCATCTTTCAGATAAACTTCAGAATCTTAGGCCTTCTCTTCTCAATGTTAAAATTTCGTTGCTGCTTCACAAAAGTAAGTTCCCTTGTCTCTCGCAGTTCGACACCTTTGCCACTTCACTCCATTTTGTAACTCGTATTTCGACAGACCTTTATTAATTGGAAAGATTTAGGTGCAGTTTTTTAAATAAAATTTATAAAATTTTTTATTAAAAATAAATTAATAAAAATTAAAATCAAAAAATAAAATTAATAAATTAAAAAACTTTAATATATAAATTAAGTATATAAATTAACAAAAAAAAATTTGATATATTTTTTAGATAAAAATTTTATTAAAAATTTTAATAAAATTTTTATCATTGAATAAATACTTATCAAATTTGAATTATAAATAATTTTTTTAATTTTTTTTACACAATATTAATCTTTTCATTGTATTTTATCAATCTATCGATTTTAATTTACAATTTTAATTTTTATAAAATTATTTTTAATAAAAATTTCACGAATTCTATTTAAAGCACTTTATATAACTTTTTCCCTTTACAAAGTAGTAATTACAAATTCTCACTTTTCCTTGACCTTCTACCAAAGATTGTTCAATTTTACTGGTGGATAGTTGCCTTAATTATCAAATAGAATATGATTTTCTTTTTGTTGTCTAGATTTTAATCTGTTGAGAGATTATGAGAAAATAATTTTTTTATGAATTCATAGATTCTATGTAAATAAACCTACTTCAATCAATAGAAAAATTACAAGCACAATGCAATTACACTTATCTTAATTTTCCAAGCATTTTTGATATTTTATCTTTACCTTTTATGAACTAAGAAGTAGTTTTAACTTAGCAAGTTATCAAACTTCCTTCTTTATGTTATATATTCCCACTCTTGTTAGAGATATCAAAGTGAGAACCTTTTGACCTCCTGAGTAATTAGTTTGTCGTAAGATCTTTCTAGAAAATCAACCAAAAGTTCCTTGTTAATGCTTATGAAATTTAAAAAAAAATTTGGGATTAGGCAGCATTTGGTATCATTTTTTAAATAACTACGATAATTTAATCATTGAGGTGATTTTATTATTAAGGTGACTTGTGATTTGAAATTATTTTATTGGGTTAATAGTTATTAACTTTTAAGAATTAAAGATCACTATATTTAGTATTAATAAAAATCAAACATTATTTTGTTTTTGAAAGCACAAAAATAATCATGCATATTATAATAGTTACACAAATTAAAGATTTCGATGTTGTTTAAAAATAATAATTTGTAAAATATTAGTATTATTTTATTTACTTCATAATAAATTATAATAAAATGTTAAATTAATATATATTTATTGATAGGTAAACTAATTTTTATAATATAAATTATGTAGAAATCATTTGAATTAAAAAATAAATTAATCAATTAAAATCATAACAAAAGAAAAACAAAAGGCTTATATTATATATAAAACATTAAAAAAAATAAAAGAAAGTACATAAGTTATTTTTGAATTTGTTACAATGAATATTAATTTCAAAATATGAGAATTTATAGTAAAAATAATTACAATTTTGAGAGGAAGTAGGTTTTTAATTCACATATTCAATGGTTAATATTGACTATTGTTAATTTTATATATCACTTCAACTCAAGTTTCACTTCTTTGAATGGGAACTAAATCATTATCTAAGGTAGCGATTTAATCATTCTCAGTGATCTAAGATCACCGCCATGTAAAATTATTGATTGCTTGCCAAACAAAGTGATCTAATCACCGTATGCATATCACAATAGTTTTTAAGATGATCATTGCATACCAAACATCACCTCAGTGTATTTAATATTAAAATTAAATTGTTACAAAATTAATATATCATGATTTTTATTGTAAAAAATAAAAGAATCATTAAAAATAATTTTGGAATATAAAAACTAAATATTTTAGATGTTAAAAAAAAGAAGGTATAGTTTTGAGAAAAAAAGATAGAAAAAAAAAAAGGACGGAGAGAATGCTAATGACTATAAATGTAAGCTTAGTAAGCTCCATGGAATTAGACAAAAAGTTATTAAAAATAGAACAATAGTTATTTATTTGAAGTAATTCGATCTATGTTTATGACAAATAGGAAAACATTAAAAAAAAGAAAAATAATAAAATAGAAGCAATAAAGTTTATATATGTACATCGTAAGTGCCAGCTCAATTATCAACTAATCTTTAGATCAGTTAACATGATGTTATAAGTTAATATTTGAAAATTACGAGTTTAAAAGAGTTTATGTGCATAATATTTTTTTTAACCAAGTAAATATAAGGATAAAAAGTTTAAAGGTAAATTATGAATTTAAACAAAAATGTTGGCTCTATTAATCACATCCCTATCTTTAAGGTAAGAGATAGACAATGAACAAAAGTTGGTTTGAACCGACTAGACTGACCGAAATTGAGTGAATTTGATTGATTCGGTTTGGTCTATTTAGTTTTAGGTATAATCGATTTTTTAAATCAATTAAATTGGTTAATTCGATCAATTTTTTATTTTAAAAACTAATAACGGAACTGATCAAATTAATCAACTTTTTAATAAATAAGGGTAAAAAATTTGAGATAAATATTTTTATTTTTTCTTGAAAAATATTGTTAAAATTTTTAAATTTTTGAATGATTTAGTTTCAATAATACTTGAGTTTGAATTTCAATGGATTAAATTTGTGACTAAATAATTATATATAATAGGAAAAAAGAATGATGAAAAGTTTGGTTATTTAACCAAATCGACCAAACCAAATTGATTTTGGTAAATTCGGTTATGATTGATTATTTAAAAATTTTTAATCGATTCGATTATTTGTTAAATGAAAATCGATTGATTTGATTATTGATTTTTTCAAATCAAACTGACTAATTGTACACCTCTAAATATAGTAAGATTGAAATTCAAATCTCATTATTGCAACTCTTTTCTCTCTCGTCACCTTTTTACTTAGGATATTATCTCCCTCATAAAAAGATTATATATACATATATATAAGATTTAACATCATATGTTGATATTTGTAATAAAATTAATTACATCAGTTAACAAATATTTGGGATCTTTATATAAAGTGTAGATATGTATATAGAATACATTACATAAATATTATGCTTTGGAAAGAGAATAAGCAAAAACATTCCTAATCTTATTATTATCCCAAAAAAAAGAACAAAAAACACGGAGTATCATGAAAGCCTTCATTCAACTAGTAAATAAAGAAAGAAAGAAAGAAACTTCATGGTTTTTGTTAAAATATTTATATTTGCCGTTATGGTGGAAAGTTTTATAGAAGATATCATATATGTTGTAGTTTAAGGTTTTGTTTGGATGGATGATAAAATTAGTTATAATGAAATTAAAAATAATAATAAATTTTATTATAATTATAATTAAAAAATTTTAATAAAACATTTATATTAATTTAATTTCATTAAAATTAACATTTAAATTTAATTGATTATACGATAAATTTAATCATTTCACATTAAAAATTAAGTAAAATACAAACTACTAGTAAATACGTAGCTAAAGAACAAAAAATCTCTCCAACCCATATTCTTAGTCACTTCAACGTCAAAGTCTTTCAAATCTAATTCCCATTTCAGGTCCCTTATATTTCGCCATCATCGCAATCTTAAACCTATCTATTTCAGAAATTTTTCATCGGGGAACCAAAACGAGGCCTTTATTCAGTCAACATTAATCTGTTTGTAATGTTGTCTTAAACTAAATATTGTTGTTTTTTTTTTTTAATTGATATATCCTATAACATGGTCCAATTGCATTTTAAGGCAACCCTTCTTTCATACCCCCACAACTTCCTATTGCACCCATTCCGTGAAATGTAACATCACAACAATAAAAGCAGTTCCCAATTTCCAACAAAATTACAGAATCCACAATTTTCCATTATACATACATAGCAAATAAATATGTAGGGATAATTGTTTTAGTTCTTCAAAGGAAGGAACTCAAAAAACTGGTAAGGAATGAGGTTAGCAGTCACGGCTGCGACTGATAACTCATGCTCTTTCTCCTTGGAGTTGTCGGTACCATCGCCGCTACGAAGCGGGAAGAGTTGTAGGGTTTGAGAGTTCCCAGGAGCATCCTCTTGGTTTCTGGCAGTGTTGAAGTGGTCAATGTCATTGTGTCTGCAGGGAGCTATAAATATGTTGAGATCATGACTCTTAACGAGCTGCTGCTTTGGGTCCATTGTTCTTATTGTTGTTGGAATTGGTGCCGTGGTGATGGTGGTGGCAGTGCTAGTGGCTGCTGCTGCTGCTTCTGGGGGTGTAGTAGAGGCAGTAGGAGGGAAGCAAGAGTAACAAAATTGCATCTTCTGCCACGTGCCATTCTTTTCCACAAAGTTCCTTCTCTGCTGTAATTCTCCTTCTTCGAATTGGATCCATCCATCTGCTCTACATTCTGCCGCTGCTGCTTTTGCTGCCGTTTGTATTGAAACAGATTCCTGAATTTTTTTTAAAAAAATGAAAATAATTTTGAATGCATATAAATAAATAAAGAAAAATATGATGTGAAACATGTTTTTGGGCACTCCCTATGTTAGGTACATTCCATTCAAATAAAAAGGACAAATGGTCCAAGGCTTGGTGGGACTGGGATGATACATTGTACTACTGGGGTCAGCCAAGTCTTTTCACTGTCGGGGTTTCCAAATTCCGTAGAATATTTTTAAAGGAAGGGGCTGCTCAAATCAAAACCTTGCTTAAAAGCCATGGATGCATATCAAGCACAGAACCCAAAAAACACCAGCCATAGTTTCATAACAGCAGCCCCGACAGAAGGGAGGGAATGCAGCTTTTGAACCCTTTTCATTTCCCAACAATACAAAGCTTTTGTTGTTTCCTTGCATATCTTCCTAGTTACTATAAAATAATAATAAAATACTTTGAATCTAACCTCAAAAAATAATCTTTGCATATTATTCATCATATGCATACTATCACTACATAATTAGTTGCACGTTATCATCTTTTTTAGGGCTAGAGTGTAAAGGTAATTAAGTTGGAGTTTTAACGAGCGTAATGACTATGAAGAAAGACAAAAAGTGAAAGGAGAAAAACAGAACAATAGATATAGACCTCTGCTAGTGTACTGTAGTTGGTAGGGAGTGCCCAGTTTTTGGCCTGTTCAACTTCATAACCTGTCCTATTTGCTCCTGTAGACAAAACGAAAAACAAAAATGAATGCAACTTTACATCTCTCTAACAAACAAAGGGAAATGGTGAAAGCAAAAAAAGCAATCTCTTATCATACTTCTCTAACAACAAATGGAATGAATAAAGCAACTCATATCTAACATCTCTAAGCAGCAAATGAAATATTAATGCCAAAAAGAAAAGAAAAAGCAACTCAAAACCAAACATTTCAAAAGAAAACAAATTGGTGTAGCAAAAGGCCATACATATCAAACACATTTTATTGTCATTCCACACCAATGTATTTATATATATGCAAATGCAAAGCAAAGATTAAGATTATTGTAGTGCTTGTTTTTTTTTTTTCTTTTTCTTACTATATATATAGATACCTGAATCTTTTCTTTGGAAGATGTCAGTTTCTTGACTGTGTTCGTCTTGAGCTGATTCCATTTGCCGGCGACGTTTTTGTCGTTCCCTTGCCTTGTGGTTTTGAAACCAATAGAAGACATTCTTTCCTTCTATCTTACCATATCGACGCAGCTGTGCTGTTATATGCTGAATTTGATCTGCTGTTGGGGTTCGAGTGCCTCGTCTATAAAGTTCTTCAAGGGTTCTTAACTGCTCAGGCGTTGGATTCCACCTTGAGCTCACCACCAAGGCTGGTTGTGTATTGAAATCCCTCTTGTTTTGATCCCCCATAGCTGTTTTTAGAAAATGGAAAATGTTATGATAACCATGCGTATAACCATGAAGAAGAAGAAGAAGAAGAAGAAGAAATTCAGGAAACACAACAAGCTTTCAATGAAGAAGAGAATAAAGGGAAATTAGAAGAAGACATACTTAGGTGATGATTTAGTGCAAAAAAGTCGGTACCATTGATACGGCTTAGACAAGGAGAGTTGTTTGCAGAAGGTATTGGCCTTGGAATAAGAGGCCTCAGTTTCCTGCCATTGAAGGAATCGGGCATGTTGAACTCGGCACCCTCATTGTAACCCATCATCCACATCTTGGTGAGCAATACTAACTAACTAACTACGTACTAAAATAGGAGAAGATCACCTTGCTCTTAAAGAGAAAATATACTAATTACTAATATATGGTTTCGTAAATTTTAGCTCTTTAGCTTTAGGGGTTGGTGCAATAATGGTACAGAAAGCTAAAATATTTATAAGGGCTTTGTTTTAGGTTGAGAGTTGAGAGGAATAGCTAGGTATCTGTACAAATAAATTAGAAAAAAAAAAAAGATTGACAAAGCAAAAGGGCTTTAATGCACTCTCACACGGTCTTTTTCCTTGATGTGAAGGGTAATGTGTTGATATGATGGAGCTTTGCTGAAGTTTGTAGAAAAGGGAAATGAAGCATGCAAAGGAATGGGCCGGGGTGATGGGAGATTAAAAAAAAAGGTAAAACATAGGGAGGAGACAATATACTAGTTTTTATATATATAGTAAAATTGAAAAAGGGGGAGGGGAGGGGTGAGTTTGAGGACTTTCAGAGAAAGGGATTGATGAGACAGTGCAAAGAGTAAAGAGAGAGGGAAATGGTGGTGTTGGTTTAATAAGGAACAAAGAGAGGGGAAGACATGAGGTTGACTAATGACTAGGGGTTGTGCCTGTACCTGTGCCTGTGCCTGTGCCTGCTGGCTGGAAATTGGATCGGATCGGAAAGGACAAAAGCAAAAAGCAAAGAGAGGAGGGAGAAGGGGAAGCGTGGAATTCTGGGAGGAGATATCGGGAGTAGCAAAATGAAAAACGACGTGACGATGATGAGGGTTATCATATGCCTCATCACCCTCTCATTTATTGTTCGTCTCATGTCTCGTGCCTTTCACACTTATTCTCAATCCGAACTGCCCCTCTCTTTCTTCTGCTCCCTCACCCTTTTCTTTGTCTAATTTTCCTCTCTCCTGCCATTCATCTGCTCTGCACTTTTTTTTTCCGTTCTCTCTCTCATGCATTCACATCTAGATCCATGCATAATTATATATACATACATACATACATACATATAACATATTACATATTATTGTTTCTGCACTTGGAATCTCCAAATGTTTTTTAAATCTCCTTTTCTCATATTAATAGATATTTTGAATCATTTTGCTATTCTTAAAGACAATTTATTAAATTATTATTCTTTGTCTCATGTATCGTGTAATTGATCTTCATATTACAAACAATTTATTTTGGCTTTCATTGATTATTCATAAATTTTCTTTTTAGATTTACCTTTGACATAAAAAATGGGAATAATACTCTTTGTTTTCTTTGACAAAAATAATGAAAAAATCAAAATAATTTTTCTTCTGTTTTACGGATGAAGCGTTAATATGAAACGCCCTTTTAAAAGTATACGAACAAGACAATATTTATAGGACATAAAAGTGTATACACAAACGTATGTAAATGAGAAATATTGCTAATTGGTTCAAAATTATTTGATCAAATAAATGATTCGTATCCACACAAGGCTTATAATAATTTTACACTTCTAAGTACTATATATCTTTATTTAGGTTTGATCAGACTTCGTTAGACTCCATAGCAATTTTCAATGTGTTATTGTTATTATTATTATTATTAGGAAAAGGCTATATATAATCATTTAATACATTCATTTCATACACTCTTATAATGTATAAAATTTTAAAATTCTATTATAGTCTATAAAAATTTTAGTACTTTTAATTGAAATCTCTAGGAGTGACTGTGTGTAATGATTATACGCATGAGATGAGTGCATGTAGAACTGTCTAGTTATTATCATGCATGTATAGTTTTGGAATGGGTAAGAAATCAAAATAAGGAATGAATTGTGTATAAGTAAAACAAAAATCATTGAGCGGTGCAATATGCATGCGGACAAATATACAAACAACACATAGAAACAAAATTGTGCTTGAAATATTGCATATATTCATATTTGTTTGTTTGTTTGTTTGTTTTGAAGTCTATACACATCCGAGGGTGTATATGATGTATCATATTTGTCATTAATATGGATGTGGTGTTGTTTGTTACATGCGTCTTGCATGCATTCATGTAGTATCAGAAATTTACAGTGTCAAAATTTTGGAATCTTCCCCTCCACTTTTTTTGCCAATTCCCTCATTCAATTCCTTTTTGTTTAGGTTGGGTGTCCATTTTGTATTTCTTTTCAAGATATATGGTATAGTCCATTGGTCATTATGATGAAATGATTTCAATTCTCCATTTATTGGCGTACCCTCAGTCCTGTACAGCTCCTTTATAAATATTCATGAAGACATTGTTCATTATTGCTTAATTATTACTAGTTTCTGTAGGATAGTGACTTGAGCAAATTCTTTTTGTAATTTGCATCTGATTGAAAAGCAACAAATTATGCGTGAAATTATATCTTTGTTTATTTATTTATTTGGATAAAACACATATATAGCAAGAAGTATCAAGCTATCTGTGTTATAAATTTTAAGCAAATTGCATCACTGATTTTAAAATAATCATTAAATTATTTCAAATTTTTAATTTAATCATTAAAATATAAGTAAGTCTTTTTTTGTCATCTAACTTTTAGTTTATAATAGTGTGTTGATACGGCAATATCATGTTAGCTGTTAGATGTCACGTAGTATTCCCACATTAATAAAATTTATTTTTTTTCAAATTTTATAATGTCACGTCAATAATACCTAGTGGCATATTATGTGATATGGTAATGTCACTTCACACCTAGTAATTGATGTAGCAATACCACGTCAGTATGTCATTCGAGATTAGTGGCTGGGTAACAAAAAAAAAAAAAAAACTTTTTTCCTCAGCTAAAAGATAGTTTAATTAGTGAACAAAAAATATAGTGCACACTACAAGAAAATGGGCATTTGATAGCAGTTTTTTAGTAGCATTTCACTAGTAAATGCTGCAAAGTTCTGTGTTTTATAAAGATAGAGAAGTTTGTGTATAAAAAACATCACTAATAATCATATAACGATTTTTATATTAAAAAACATCACTAAAAATAGACGTTAGTTGCATTTATTGACTAAAGCACTGTTACATAATTATCAAAATTTATTAAATATAAAATATAATTTTTTAAACACATGAAATGCACCGCATTTGTATTCTTTTAGTGGCATTTTTAATAACAAATATGGCTATATTCCTTGTTTTTATGAACTTAGTTGTGTCTATAGCTTAAACACTTTTAAATATTTTATCATTAACTCGAAATGCATCATTTTGGTTGTGTTTAGTGGCGTTTTTACTTATAAACACCACTATGTTTAAGAAATTACTATGTTTTTTTTCAATAAACGTTGCTAAATTTTCCCTAAAATGGTCAAGCAACCCAGACCACCTTTTTGTTGTTTTCTTTTCTTTCCTTCTGTAAACCCAGTTGATTTACTCTCGTTTTCTTTTGATTCATTTCCTTTTCATCACATTTTTTATCATTTCCTTTCTTTTTCAATTTGGTTCTTTTTCCTTTACCATTTTCGGTCAAATCCCATCTTGAATCCAAATCCCTAAAATCCTGTGAAGCTGCCGCAAGCTTGAAGCCAATTTTCAGTGCCTTCATTCGTCTCCCTTTTCCTTCCATCTATAACAGTAGTTTAAGGTAAGTAAGAGAACATGTTTTTTATTTTTTATTTTTTTCAGTTTTTTTCTTATTTTTTAATATTAATTTTTAACAATACTGCATATGTATTGTATTCATTTCTAACTTTTGTATGTTTATAAGATATTGTGATGCACGTAAAGTATGTTTTCGTTAGATTGTAGTTCCCTGTTAGATTGTGTGTTCTACTTTGTCAGATTACCTTTATTGCCTCTACATTGTGGCCTTTGAAGTGATCCCACATTAATGCTTTAGCCACACACTAATTATTTGGACAATTGAGTCACAAAAATGAAGTTTGAAACTTCATATAACTTTGCTCTTAAATACATTAGAAAGTAATAATTATTTATATAGTTATTACATTCATTCACAATTTTAATATAATTAATCTCTAAAATGTCAATAGGTTAAACTTCAATATATGAAAGAAAAAAATAATTAACAATTTTGTGATTAGCTGATAGATTGTTGAACTTTTAGTTTTAATTATCATGATTTAATTTCTAACGACTTCAAATAAAAAAAAAAAAAACACTTTTATTTATATATAAAGTGTTCTTAATTTTACTATTTAAGAAAAAAAAAAGAGAAAGAGAATAAAGAAATAAACATCATTTGCTGATAATGAACACTAGTGTATGCACCAAATCCAGGATTCAAACCATACAATCCTCTCCCCTCTCACATTTTTTTTTTTATTTTTTTGTCGTTAAAAAAAATTAGCGTAAGCCCAAGGTGATTGTAGATGGAATATTGGATTGCATTAATTTTTGTTTAAGCTATAATTAATTGTTATGAACTTCTAATCTATTAAGAAGTGCTTTATTAGTTTAGAGGCCTCCAAAAAACTAGTCCTTGAATCCAACTTGACCAGCCATGAACGCTTATACTATTGATTTAAAAAAATATTTTTAAATATCGATATTTAAATTAAATAAATTTATTTGAGCTTTGGACAAACTAGATCTCAGACAAAACTTTAAAATGTCAAGCCGACTCAGCTGGCCATAGACGCCTTTATTATTGTTTATGAATAGATTTCCAGATTAAAAATTTAGAACTAAAATATTTATAAACAAATTTTTTGACATGAATGCTTTCTCGAATTTAACAAAACATCAGGTGCTTGTCTTCTGTTTTATAGTATGATAATGTTATTAAACTAATTGTTGCAACTATATCTTGTTTCTTTTTGCTTATGTTCTTTATTATATAATATAGGCATGCATTATATTTACATAAAAAACTAAGTCAAACTAGGTGTAGGTTCTACGAGAGAACTTTTTTATTTTTAAATTTTTTTCTCATTTTTCTAATATTAATTTGTAACAATACTAACTATGTTTTCTTTTTATAGTCAATTTTCAGTTTAAGATTAGGGTTAGCTCGTGATTTACAGTAACAAAACTTCACTAGAGCAAAAAATTTCCTTTTAAGCCTTATGACTTGTATGTGGATATTTGTAAATACTGTTTAAATATGCTTTAGAGATGAACTTAATAGCATACAATTTATTGTTAAAATAATGAATTGAGTTCTATTAATGTGTAATAAGAATCGAGTTACTTTGAATTTGTTTTAAGCCTTTAAATTTTTGATGTACTGTGCACATTAGATTTTTTTTTATATAAAAATTACCCATGAAGTTTAAAAAATCTGGATTTTAAGTTTATAAGTTAAAAAAAAAAATATGTTTTAACCCTCTAAACTTTGGAAAAGTTAGATTGAGCTTGACCACCTTAAGTTAAAACATGAAAGATATTGTGATAAGGATAAAAACAATTTTAAAATGAAAAATTAGCATTTCTTTTTAAGGTTTAAATATGCATGTAATTTTACATATTTATATATAACTATAATATCAATAGTCTAATTAAGTATGTTAGAGTTCATTTTCGTATAATTAATTATATAACTTTGGTTTGATAAAATAGAAGTACTAAATGAATAAAAGTTAGATGCAAGATTAAGTTAAAAGTCCAAGGTGGAGTAGAAAGTTTCTTAATTTTGTATTTGAGAATGCAAGTGAAAATAATATGATGCCCATGTTTGAGGTGTGCTAGAATATTGATTGGTAAATGCACGATCATTTAATTTATATTGAATTTCTCTCAGGATATATTAATTGATATTTTCATAGAGAGTCTGTGTCATCAAGATCATTGACTACAATTCTTTCAAGTTCAAGGGCTTTTTAAGACCAACATGATCCTATTAGATAAGATGAAATGGAAGGCATGTTATGGATTCTTTCAGCATTCATAACCAACATTTACATAATTCATTTTCTTAAAATGATGGATTTAATAAGTCAAATGTTCAAAAGAATGATTTTGGTGAACATGAAATAGGTGTAGGTGATTAATAACCTAGTGGAAATGTATTAAAGTTTCATAAGTTGCTTAAAGATATGAATGAAGAATTTTATGAGGGATCAAGCATTCAAGATTGTCATTCCATGTGCGTCTTTTTCACTTGAAATGCTTATGTAGATGAATAAAAAACTTTTTGACTTTATTCTTATAGTTTATGAAAGAAATGTTTTCTTTTGCAAAAATCTCTTAATCTTGTAAGGATTCGATGAAAATGATCAAAAAGTTAGGTTTATATATGAGAAAATTCATAATTGCCCCAATGATTGCCTATTGTATTGAGGTGATAAGAAAAATCAATAGTCTAATTATGTGTGTGGTAATTCTCCCCCAAAAAAAGCTTGAATGATGACAATGATAAATTTCATGCCAAAAAAAAAAAGCATGTGAAGGTTTTACGATATTTTCTATTAATATTGAGACTTTAACAAATCTTCATGTCTTCTAAAATTGTAGATTCTATAAGTGGTATCATGATGAGCGAGCGGATGATGGATCATTAAGGCATCTTGCTGATTTTTTGGCATAAAAATCATTTTACTCTAGGTTTTCAAACTTTGCTTTTGATGCTCGAAATATTATGCTTGAGCTAGTATCTGGCGAATTTAATTCATTTAAAATGATGAGTACTTTTTATAGTACTTGGCTAGTTGTATTTTTGTTCCTGACAATTTGCCACAATTGGCAACCTTTTTATTGAAGAGTTAAAATAGTTATGGGAATGAGTTGAAACTTATGATGCATAAAAAAAAGAGAGTTTCAATATGCTTGTTGCTTTATTATAGACTATCAATGATTTTCTTACTTACATAAATTTATCTTGTTAGAGCTCCTAAGGTTGTTACATTTGTCCTTATTGTACTGTGCAGACATGTTTAAAGTGATTACATAATAGTAGGAAGTTTAGTTACATTGCATATCATCCATGGTTAGATGATAATCATCATTTTAGATTCCAAAAAATCTTTTTGATGGAGCTGAAGAGTTGAAGAAATCACCTTTACCTATTATTGTGCATGATATTTTGTCAAAGTTAAAAGATATTAATTTCATTTATGAAAAAAATGAATCAATCAAGATAAAGAGTTGGTGATACTGATACTCAAGTTGGTGATATTGATATTCAAAGTAATGAAGAGAAAGATGAAGAAGATAACCTAAACGAGTTTGAGTTGTGGAAAAAAAGTATCTTTTTTGAGTTACCTTATTGAAAATATAATTTATTATGTCATAACCTTGATGTGATGCACATAGAGAAAAATATTTGTGAAAATTTTATCGAGATAATTCTCAATGTGAATAAGTGATCAAAGGACAACTTAAAAAGTCGATTTGACCTAGTTGACATGAGACCTTAATCCCAAGTTGCTTCCTAATGGCAAATCCTAATTGCTTCTTACTTATTTTGGGATGTCTAAAATAGAAAAAGATGTGTTTTGTAAGGTGTTGAAAAATGTAAAAGTTTTAGATGCTTATGTGTCAAATATATTGAGATGTATAAATCTCAATGAGCGAAACCTTTCTTTGTTAAAGTTACATGATTACCACATATTGATGCATGACTTACTTCTTCTTACTTTACGTTCATCAATGTCAAAGCAAGTCATTTTAGTGGTAATTGAACTTAGCAACATATTTAAAGCTATTTATGGGAAAGTTTTGAATATGGAAAAGCTTGACAAACTTTAAGATCAAGTTGCAATAACTTTATGCTATTTAGAGAAGATTTTTCCTTCAAACTTTTTTACTATTATGATGTATGATCAGTTTATTATCAATGGATATATCTTATCGAGAGGTATTATTTGTTAATAGCTTATTAACTAGTTAGTGTTTATCATATAATTTTAGTTAAAAAAGTGTGTAGACACCCATCCGTGTCTGAGACTAATCGAGATCAATTCTTCTTGTATATATTATTATTATAATAGCATAGTATAATAGTATAATATTATATAGTATTATTACTACTACTAATATTATTGTATCATATTATTCAATATAATATATTATATTGTAACCTTTATCATTATTATACCATATTATATTACTATTACAATTATATTATTATTATTATATTATATTATTATTATTATTATTATTATTATTATTATTACTATTGTTATTATTGTTTTTATTTTGTTCTTATGCTTATTTCCTTTCTTGTGCAATCGGTGACAATAATTTTGGAAATTGAAACTGAAGCAGAGGTTACGCATGGTCAAAGATTTTTAATATATAATCAAATTAAGGTGATTGTTGAAATTAACTGAGATCAAATCAAATATTCAAGATCACGCTTGGATAGAACCCAATTCTTAGATTTAAGCCTGGATTAATTTTGTTCGTTTCCTAAAAAATCCTCCTAAGACTGCTTATAAATTGAATAAAAAATTAGAGGAACTGAAAAGAGTGAATTTTTGGAGAAAAAGGGGTTTGAAAAAGTTTTGGGAGTTAGGTTTCTGGGATTTTAGTTTTGAAGGTTTTGGGGTTCAAGGTTTTGGAGAATAAAGAGATTTTGGGTTTCCAGTTTCTATCTTAAGTTGTTAGAATTAAAGTTTTGGAACTTTGGGATCAAGGTTGAATTTTTTAGAATTTTTTAGATTCTGGAAAAAATCTGCGTTTGGGGATGAATCTTTGAATTTTTCGACGAAATTTTTTAGTGAAAGTTGAATTTTTTGGTGGGATTTCGATGACTTTTTTAGAAATTGGTGGGTTTTTCAATTTTTGGTTGAACTTCCCAGTGAGTTATCCAAAAATCGATGGAATTTTCAATTTTTGGTTAAACTTTTTAGTGCTATTCTTGGTTGTTCTAGAGAGAAGACAGAAAAACCTAAGGGCTAGAGAATAGGTAGAGGCTTTTGAGAAAAAAACACCAAGGAATAGCTTTTATACCACCCTAAAATGACATGGTTTTGCAAGTCTCAGATTTGTGTGTCTGCCCGGTTACTCACGTGCCAACCTGTGTACTGACCCAACCCAAATCACAGGTTTTTTTTTTTTTTACTTTATTTTTCGATTTCATTTTATTTTTTTATTTTATGATCTTAAGTTTTATTTTATTTTCATTTTTTATTTAATTTTACTAATTTTTATATAAAAAATATTTTCAATAGTTTATGGAATCTACCAAACTATTGAAAAATTTCATAAATCAATTTTAAAAAAAAATAAAGAAAAATATAATTAACAAAAAATAAAAATAATTCTTATCCTCTAAACTATTGGAGGATTGTTTCCTAAATTAAGTCCTATCGAAATATTGGGAGACTTAATAAAATTCTCAAAATTATTTACAAAACTTTTTACAATAAAATCTCACTAAACTATTAAGAGATATACTTCAAAGTAAGTCTTACTAAATTATTAGAAGACTTTACTAATTTTTTAGAATAAAATACTTTAATAAATCTAATGACGGAAACCTCTTCAGAGTGGGACCCTATTCTCCATGAATACTCTTAAGGTGAAAAAATTATCTTAAATTGCTACCAAATTATTGGAACAATTTTAAGATTAATTTTCAATATTAAATAATTTTGATAAAATATAAACATGTTTAAGGCTTAGATAATTTGAGATCAAACTAGTACCATCTTTTGGATGGGTACTATGAGAGTGCTGTAACATTTCTCATACGTAACCGTACTCTTGAACCTAAATTTGATTTTGTATATCAAAATTTATTTTAGGTGACCAATCACACTTAAATAAAATAAAGATTGGTGGCGATTCCTCTAATCCATATCTAGCGATAGGTCCACGGATCTACACATTATGACAAGGTGTATAACAAATGTTTTATGCCTTAGGTTTTTAGAGAGATTAAAGTCTTATTGTTACAACTAACGTTATCTAGAAGGTTCTATTGCTAAAGGATATTTAGCAGAGAAGTGTATGATATTTTGTTTAGATATTTGAAAGATATTGAAATGAGACTTAATAAATCATTGAGAAATTTTGGTATACAACATACTGATTATACCTACATTTATCTAGTTGAAAGTTTTGGACAACCAATGGATAAAGCTAAAATGGTGGAGTTAGATGATAAATTTTGGGCACTGGGACATTAATATGTTATTTTCCATCATGACTTAATTGAATCGTTATGTATGTAAGTTTTCGTGAAAGGAAATCACTCATTCTATTAAGCATAATTTATTATATTTTTTTTATTTTAATACTTTATCTTGATGCATATAATGAATACAGAAATAATTTAAAAGCTTGTGCACTTATTGATAATCATACCCTCGAGAGCTTGATAAGTTGTTCACTGAAAATTTTTATAAATGATTAGGAGAAACTGTAAGTAATGCCATAATTCTCAAATTTAGAATTGTACATGGAAAGCTTAAGGTATAAATAGAATTAATAACATGTATTTTATTCCACATTTTATGGGTTTGGAGTGGAAGGCTTGTTAGTGAAGAGGTAAAGTGTCTTTCATGAGGTTCGAACAGGATTGTGAAACGATACAAAGGTTTTTTCATTAATGGATTTAGATTTCATGCTAAATCCTATAAAAGACTTAAATTTCAACTACAAGCTATGCTAGTGTTAGGGACACAAACCTTTTGAAAGGGAATGTTGACTATTATGGCATAATTAATGATATTATTAAGTTGGATTATTATGGTAAGTAGAAGGTTATCTTATTTTGATGTCTTAAGCTAATGTGAATAGTGCTAGTGGTATTAAGAAAGATTACTTTGGATTTATAATCGTGAATTTTTCTCAATTAATTCACACTAAACAATAACTTATCATTGAACCTTAATTTTTTCCTCTCAAGTTAAACAAATATTTTATTTCAAAGACCCTAAAGACGCTAGTTGGTTTGCTATTTTTCATAACACACCGAGGGATTTTGATATGGGTTCAGAAACCAAAGAAGATATTAAACATGAAACTGAATGATTTCCTTTTACTGAATAAAACTTGGATGAAAATATCTTCAATAGCTTTGCTAAGTGGGTCTGCAAAAATGTTAATGAATACATTTATGAACCATGATAGCTCATCTATATTGTGTAATTAGAATGTTCAAAATATATTGTAATAAATGTTTTAATGTAATTTACTATCATTTGCTTTTGTGTATTTAATATATTGTAAATCTTACATTCTCTTTTAATTAAATTAAACCTAACTTTATATATCATTAGTTATGAATTCTTTTATGTAATTTAAGGATTAGAATGATTTTATTTACCATATCTTAACTTCCTAACTTTTAACTAATTCACTATTATGATGTAGCTAAGTTAGAATGCTAAGAAGTAGATTAACGGGAGTAAATATAAAAAATCATGACACGTGTTGATCTCGGATGTGGAGTGAATCTTTTAGAGAGAAATGTGTCTACTGTCGATTCTAACTCAGCCACTTCTAACCCTTCCACTGATATTAGATCTAACAATATGGGAGGTCAAGATTTAGATAGTATCCTGCCAATTAATTTTCTTCTAATTTAAATACAAGTATCATAAACCCCATATTCATATTTCAATTATAATCATTAATGTTTACATAATTTACTAATTGACTTTTATTTATTTATTTATTTTTACAGTTGATAACAATGGTTAATGAATATATGAGGTCGAACAATATTGAAAGAATGTGGACACTACCTCCAAACGAGCATATTGTAGTGTTTACAAACTCTCATAGGTAACCAATTGGTGAAAAGTGTCAACTATTGGCTGGATTTCTAGCTATGATTATCCATATGGAATGAAATAGCCTATTCATTATAAAACATGGCATAAAGTTCTAGCAGAAGTAAATATTAAGGCTTTAAGCTTTATTGAGGTATTAGTATAATTAATTAAATTAAGGTATTAATTATTTTAAAGTTGATAGATCAATTGTAACTTTTTTTTGTATTGTTACAATCAAGATTTTTACTTGAAATACCTATTTTGTTTGTGTTTAGTCATTGAGAAAGAAATGGAAAGATCATAAGTATAATTTAAAGAAAAAGTATTATGATCGAAATAGTATTATAAATGCCACAATGGAAAAGCTACCTCATGTTATGATTAGGTGGCAATATGAACACTTGCTTAGATTTTGATTCTCAAGAAAATAAGTGCTAATTTAGAACTTTTAAGATTATTTTTAAAAATA
Source organism: Durio zibethinus (assembly GCF_002303985.1). The sequence continues at coordinate 10,143,137 of NW_019168381.1, read as the reverse complement.
AGGGTGTTTTATGTTTTTAGTTTGTAATATTTGTATTTCAACTTTATACACAATTGTGCTTTATGATAGGAAAAAAAAATTGGGATTGCTAGTAGAAGGAAATAGAAATAGAGTCACACGAGTGGATCAAAAAGCTTTACAAGAAAACAAAAAGGAAAAGTAAGTTAAGCTCAAAAAAAGTTGCGGTTTATGTGTGTTTAGGATTTTTTGTACCATCAATGGGCAAAAATGTAAATTTACAATTATATTTCTATTTTAATAGTTTAGATAGCTCTAATACATGATATTAAACTTATCCAAATGGTTGAACTTGGTTGTCACTCTTGATATGTGTGAAAAAGTTACAATTTATGTATGTTTAAAACTTTTTATGCCATCAGAAAGTAAAAATATAAATTTATTGTTATATTTCTATTTTAACAGTTTAGATAACTGCAATACATGATATTAAATTTTTTTCGAATTGTTGAACTTGGTTGTAATGCTTGATATGTGTGAAAAAGTTATGATTATTTGTGTTTAGAACTTTTTAAGCTGTCAAAAGGCAAAAATGTAAATTAACCATTATATTTTTATTTTAACAATTTAGATAACTTCAATACATGATATTAAATTTGTTTGAATGATTGACTTTGGTTACCACGCATGATATGTGTGAAAAAGTTATGATTTATGTGTGTGTCATAATGTATCGATTCGAAGACTCAATCGCTAGATGTATAAATTTATATGTCATGAAAAACATGGAGAGTCACTACCAATCTTTTTTAAGGTGTGATTGGCCACCAAAAAATTCATCTTTTTAATAAAACTATAAAACAGGTTTAAAGCTTTACTAAAAAGACAGTTTTGGTCTACGAAAATGAGATTAGATTCAAGAATTGGTTACGTGTGAGAAAGGATTAGCACCCCCACAACGCCCACAAAATTGATATCAATTAATTATATGCTTTTTATAATTTTGGACTAAAATTATTTTTTATATGAAATTTAATTATAATTCCCTTTTGTTTATTTGAAAAAAAAAATCAATTCTAAAAATTGTTATCTAGGAATATTATGAAAATCTTTAAATTAAAGAAATACATTTAAAGTCTCCGACATAAAGGCAAAATTCGAAGGTAACCTTTTCATTTATGATTTATAATAACATTCTTTTTTAAAATAATAAAATAACATTATTTGTAAATGATAATTATTGATAACTTTTCAATATCTAGGCAGAGTATCAACAATTCTATTTTTTTTTAAAAATGCTATTTTAATTTTATTTATTCAAAACTAAAAAAATTTTAAGAAAAAAAACTTTTTATGTAGTAAAAAAATAAAAAAATATAATTAATATTCGACATCCATAACCAAAGCCAAACATACATATGTGCATTATAAATGAAGATATTAATAAATGAAATATGACAATCGAATATCAATATAAACATCGGGTTTTCAAATATAAAGAAACCACCCAAGCTCTCCAACATCTAGGCAGAGTTTTGGGTGAGAATTTTATATTTAAAACCTCATCCTTTATGTAAAAAATGAAAATATAATATAATTGATATATGACAATCATGATTAAAGCATACATATAAATATGCATTATAAATGAGTACATTAATAAACGAAACATATGAAAAAATGACAATCAACTATCTATAATTGAGATTTTAATGGAACTCAAAAAAAGTTTTTCTTTTTTTTTGTATCTCTCCTTTTTAGGGCCATAGAAATGCATGAAAATCCTTAATGAAATAAAATGTCCTAAATACCTTAACATCTAGATGGCATTTATGAGCAGATTACTTTATAGGAATTTTCATTTAAATCCTTATGGATTTTAAATGAAATAGACAATTTAACCAAATTTGAATTTAAATCTTAAGAACTTATGAACCTCTCTAAAAGTCTCCAACATCTAGGTATATTTTTGGAAAAACTTCATTTTATAGTTCCAAAGGAATGAATTTTATAGTCTTATATATTACAACCATATATTTCTTATTTTTCATAAAATTATTATTATCATCATAGCTATTGTTATTAGTATAAGTAAAACATGTTAATCATATATTTAAGTACAAGAAGTTAAATTAAGACCATGAGAATCTAAATAAACAAGAAATCAACAATATATAAATCAAGCTTGCAATCAAATTTAAACAATCACAAATAAATTGCATGGGAATAAATTTTATTAAATATAAATTTCATATATTTATTATTTTTTTATTTACCCTGATGTTCTAATTCAAAAGATTTTTTACACTAGTATTCTACTTCTTTCACTATTCATGCCAAGATTAAGAAAATGAATTCTAATATGTTCATCAATGGCCCATACGTTTCGCTTCATAAAAGAAAACATAAAACAATCTAGCACATATAAAAGGTAATCATAAATCAAGGCAAACATTAGTGAATAGAAACAACAGGCCCCATATTTTGACTTCTTCATTCTTGGCGTAGTTAGCATACAATAGTGAGCCAAACAAAGCCATATACAAAAGAACAAAACCAGTAAAAAACAAAATAAAACTTAAACTTGAACTTATATATGGCAACCCTTGAAGGCAACAAATCATGAAAGAAAAATGGACATTGAATAGCAAGGAGATATGAGCTTGCCATTGATGCTTTATGAAGCTCCAACAAACCAGAATCGAAAGCCAAGAGTGTTAAAATTTTGGCTATTACATTTTTATGCTTCCAAAGATAGCATAATGGCTCCTCAAGAGCATTCGATCTTGACCCATTTCCACCCTATCAATACACTCAAGTTTCTTTAAGAAAGAGAAGTAAATGAGGTGTTGAAACTTCTTTAAACAACAAAGAAAATAGCTTGTTAAAACCTAGTGGAAAAACAATCAAATCGTGATTGCCTATGGAACTAAGAAGTATAATTTGGTCATAGTTGCTTTCCAAATCTTGTTTTTATTTCCTAGCTTCTACTATCCAGAGGCTGATCATGATATGTGGAAGAACAAAGATCGGGGAAGCTTTATAAGATAGGGCTAGTTGCTGCAACTGCCATTATAGAAGGCAAGAGCATTTGGCTAAACCAAAAAATGAAACCAGAAAGAGAGCTCCAACCAAAAACAATGAAATAGATAGGGAAGGCCAAACAGCTACTGCCAAGGTAAAAGGAAAAAGTTGTTCGATAGTTCAAGTAAATGATGAAATTTTAACCAAAAAAGGAAAGTAAAAACAAAGCAAGTAAAGCACCAAACTTTATCAACCAACATTAAACATAAGCACACAGAGAAACACATAAAAACGCATTGTAAAGAAGATCCTAGCTACTAAAAAATGGAGTAAAACAAGCATAAAAAAAGCCATCAATGGCCTTTTTTTTTTTACATGGACTACTAACTTTTCTTGCTTCTCTTTTTTTTTTATTTTTCTCACCCCCTCTGTCTCTTTTTTTTCATTTTTTTACCTCTCCTTCCTCCTCTTTTTATTCAGCCAGAGCATGTAAGAAGAAGAAAAAGATCTCAATCTTTTTTTATGAAGGCCTTTAGATAAAAACTCATTTAAGGGCCAAAATTTCTTTTCTCCATCTTCTCTAAGGAGCCACCTTTGGTCCTTGGATCAAAAGTCAAGATCCACCCAATAGCTCATATTAAAGACCGCAAAGGTTGAGTTTTTATGCCTTTTAAACCTAAGAAAAAAGATAATTTTGCCCCATAAGGTAAAATTTTAGTATTTATGGTCATTTTTAGAAATCAATGTTTTCATGGTCATATTTGAAGTTTTAAAACACCAAAAATTATGAAATAATATAAGATTAAGATCCAAAAAGTTTCGTGAAATTTTGAGCTTGAAAAGGTCAAATTACGAAAATACCCCTATAAGGGTGTTTTGGTAATTTTACACTCCCCAGGGTACTGCTATGGTTCCAAATGCATCAAAAATCATGAAATATTATATAATTAAGATCTGAACAGTTTCACAAAAATTAAAGCTCAAGAAGGTCAGATTACGAAAATACCCCTTATAAGGGTATTTTGGTAATTTGACCCTTTTCAGGGCATAATGAAAATTTCAGCATTTTGGAAAATCCAAAATTCAATTTAAAAACACATTGATTTCAATGAGGCTTTGAAATTTCAAAATTTACTTGGGCTCTATTCATTTTGACCGAGTTTTACGTAATTTGACTTTATTTGACCAATTTTGACCCGAGTTGACTTTAGATTTTTGAATAGACAAATTCATGAGGTCATTATGGGTCTTAAATAGTCCTCCTAAATGGCCTTGACCCCTATTTGCGAATAAGCCCTGAATCAATCATGTTGAAAAATATTCCGAACAAAATTCGTTGTTTACAATGTGTTTAGGACTTTTTACGTCATAATAAGGAAAAAATATACATTTACAGTTATATATATATTTTAACAGTTTAGATAGCTCCAATACATGATATTAAACTTATTCGAATGATTAACCTTGGCTATCATGCTTGATATGTGTGAATAAGGTGCAATTTATGTGTTTTTAGGATTTTTTACGCCTCAAAGGGCAAGAATGTAAATTTACTATTATATTTCTATTTTAACAATTTAGATAGCTCCAATACATGATATTAAACTTATTCGAATGGTTCAACTTGGCTATTATGCTTGATATGTGTTAAAAAGTTATTGTTTATGTGTGTTTAGGACTTTTTATGCCGTCAAAAGGTAAAAATATAAATTTGTAGTTATATTTAGTTTTAATAGTTTAGATAGTTCCAATACATGATATTAAACTTGTCCAAATAGTTGAACTTGGCTACCACGCTTGATATGTGTGAAAAAGTTATGGTTTATGTGTGTTTAAGACTTTTTTTGTCGTCAAAAAGTAAAAATATAAATTTACAGTTATATTTTATTTTAACAGTTTAGATAGCTTAAATACATGATATTAAACTTGTTCAAATGATTGACCTTGGCTGCCACACTTGATATGTGTGAACAAGTTATGATTTATGTACTTTTAGCATTTTTTGTATTGTCAAAAGGCAAAAATATAAATTTACTACTATTTTTTCTATTGTAATAGTTTAGATAGCTCTAATACATGATATTAAACTTATTCGAATCGTTGAACTTGGCTACCATGCTTGATATGTGTGAATAAGTTATGGTTTATGTGTGTTTAGGACTTTTTATGCCTTCAAAAGGTAAAAATTTAAATTTATAGATATATTTTTGTTTTAAGAGTTTAGATAGCTCCAATATATGATATTAAATTTGTTCGAAGAATTGATATTGGCTGCCATGCTTGATATGCATGAACAAGTTGTGGTTTAAATGTTTTAAAACTCATATGTGTTTTTGTGTAGAAGATTAAGTGTAATGAAAAAATTAGATGTGTGAAACTTTTTTGAATAATTTACATAAAAAATGACCGATCTTAGCTAAATGTTGAAACATGAGAAATTACGATAATTTCTTGGATTTGTTTTATACAAACAATAAATTTACTATTGCAAATATGTTATGAATTAATTATTAAACTTGAAAGCTTTATTTGATTAATTTACAGAAGAAAGCAAAAAAAAAAAAAATGGCCATTGAGATTGAAATATCATTTGATTATTTTATCAATATTTAAGACCTGTAAGATCAGATATTCACCAAAGTTGCTAGAAAAGAAAGACAGGATGGGTCTAAGCCTTTAGATTTTGGGTCCAACACTATGTAGCTACTATCGAGGTAACTCACAATGATTTACATTCTCAGTAAATCAGTCTTCGTGAGACATCTCCACATTGAGAGAGAGGTTGCAAACTATACAATTACATGTCAAGCAAATAGAAGCATAAATAGAAGCAAAGTGTGCTAAACTAGAAGAGGAACATGTTAGATTGACAAAGAATGTGTTAGAATGGATCAAAAGCATGCAAGATATCATTAATTGCATGAATGATTTGACACTCCTATGAATTTTGTACAACAACAATTTCCATGAACCACTATAGGTAGTCCACCAATTCTGGTATTATATTTAGTAACTATTTATCTTTTTTTAGTATCAGAAATAACTTATTATTAAGTGTTAAAACTTATTTCACTTTATTTTGTAGGTTATTGAGCATGTTAGTGATCATGGTAAACAAAATCCTTTATTAAATTGCAGTGCTCCAACTATCGACAGTCATCAATTTCATACTTTTTGAATTTTTGCTTAATTTATGTAATTGAAAAACAATTTGAATTTTATTGTATTTAACTTTTTAATTTACTGAAAAAAATTATTTTTTAGATATTTAAATATTTATAATATTCAGTTTATGAATTTCAATTAAGTTTTATTTCTTTCAATACCTTTTTATATAATTATAGTAGTAAATATTGAATGAAATAAAGATTTAAATTTAGTAAATTCTTGAATTAATAGCCTTTAAAGTAAAAAAAAACATCGTGTAAGATTCTTTGGCATTTAGGTAACATCATTGAAGGATAAAATAATCGCTAAATTTAGCGACATTTGTCTTGAAATCGTTGCAAAATGTAAGATTTTTGACGTTTAGGAAATGCTACTAAAGAACAAAATAGCCGTTAAATTTAGTGGCATTTATGTTGAAATTGCACTAAATCTAGTGATATGTATACCCAAAAATGCCTCTAAATTTAGCAATGTAAAAAGTTAGTAGCATTTGTCTGACAAATGCCGCTAAATTTAATGACTTTTGAAACCAAAATGCCGCTAAACAATTACGGCATTTGTTCAAAACACCTTTAAATTTGGAGGCGTTTGTCTAAAAAATACCACTAAATTTTTCGATATAAGTATTGTTGGCACTAATGCCGTTAAAAACCTATTTTCTTTAGTAACAATAAGCTTTCCCTCAATTGGGGTAAAAAGCTTTCCAAAATATCCCCTCCCTATGCCTTCCTCTTTATAGACTGACCTAATCCCAATTACAACTAGGTTTGAAATAAAACAGAGTTATTAACACCCATTTTAGCGAGGGAGTTAGCAAAGAATTAGCCTTTCTATAAATATAGACAAATCAACCTTGCCAATAGCTTCCACAAGCCTATCAATCTCAACAAAAACCAGCCATTAATTCATGGTCTTGAATTTTTGTTACACACCTAACTAATAGCTACCTTCGAATCTAATTCCATGATTAGAGCACATTTTTTCAATTGAAGAGAATAAGAGAAAACTTGGAGTGCTGTCTTAATAGCCATTATTTCCACTATATTGGAGTCCTGTTCACTAAGAGGGTCATAAAATAATCTTCTAATATTCTTAAATGAATCTCTTAACACCCTTTTACATTGTGTTCTCCCTCGTTTACCTTTAGCGGACCCACCCACATTAAATTTTAATATATTTTTACCTAGACATAACCGTTTGACACTCTCTCTATTGTTCAAATTTCTCAAAACATCCACCAAGTCTCTCGGATTCACCCACCATACCAATTTATCAACCAAGGTCCTTTTTTCAATTGTTTTGACCTAAAAAAGTGATCTTAGCTTAATTAGAAACAAAATTGCCTCATTATCATAACTTTTTCCTTAAAAAATTAACTCATTTCTTAAGTGCCAGAGTACTTAGAATGTAGCACCACAAACCAATAACCATCTTTTCTTGGTTGCTCCACACAAAAGAATTCCTTTGCAATGGAACAACAAATCTTTCACATTGTTCGGGATCACCTTAAACAACTTCCTTAGCTAAATCTAGCAAACTCGTTACTTGATCATTTTTTTATTCGTATAATTGTCTTTTAAATTCAAAAGGTCAATCTCCTAATGTCTCATGTAGAGGTATAATCGATCGAGTTTGAGCCAATATAGTATTAAGCTCAAGTTTGAGCTCGATTCGAAATTCGAGGCTAAAAACTTGGCTTGAACTCGATCAAGTTTTATTTTTCTAGCTTGAACTCGACTCGAGATAGAAATTGAGCTATTGAGCTCGTTCGATTATGCTCGATTAATATGTAAAATTAAGTTTGATATATTCGACAAAAGCTCGATTATTTATGCTCGAGCTTGAACTCGAGTTTGAGATGTTTTATTAATTAAAATAATAAAAATATATTTAAATATAAAAACTCAATTAGGCTTGCGAACTACTCGAGCCGAGTATAAAAATACTTAAACTTGGCTCGATCGATAAGTCGAGCTACTCGAGCTCAAGCTCGACATGATAATAATAGAGCCAAATTTGAGTTTTATTTGAATCGAACCCGAGTAGCTTGTGAATACTAATGTATCATTTACACCCCTAGTCCCATCCATTAATTCTACTCCCTTGTATTCCTTGTTAACTGCCAATAAAAAAAGTCTTAGGAATACCTCTTTAAGAGGTAGGTCACCAATCCCTTTGTCTAACCATAACAGGATACTATATCCATTCCCAATAATCCACCTGCTACCCTCTAAGCCAATCAACTTATCAACTTCCTCCGCACTCTTTAAATTCACTAAAGTCTTCTAAAAATTTGGCATGTTATCCATTTGAGAATCAGACAGAATCCACTGTAACACTCCTCTCCCATATTTCTCCACAATCAACCTCTTCTACCATGCATCTTTCTTAGTCCCATATCTCCACCACCATTTACCCAATAAGACAATATTTTTGCCTATTAAATTAGAAATACCCAAGCCTCCAAACTATTTTGGTTTACATACAGCCGCACACTTTACATTTGGGATCTTTTTCTTGTCCATTCCACTACCCCATAAGAAAGTTCTCAATTTTTTAAGTTTAAGAATAACTCATTTCGATGTTTAAAAATTTTAATTAAATTTTAGTAATTAAATTGAAAATTTTAATAGTTAAGTGTCCATTTTAAAAATACAATCATAATTAATTGACCAATAGTGCATTTTAGTTTAAAATTTTATTTTTGTTGTGAATTGAGGGTAGTGTATGGTCAATTTTATTATTATTATTCATTTGAGAATCAAATATTGAATTTTGATTACTAAAATTATAAATTCAACACTCGAACAACAAACAACGTGAACTAATGACCATTAATTTTATTTCTACTAGAATTTTGCCCTTGCCTTGTTAGGCTGTTTTTGATTAATTTTTTATTTTCATTTAACATATTTAAGATTACTTTTAATATAAACATGTTAAAAATTAATTCAAATGCAAAATATTATAAATATGTTGAGATTAAAAGAATTTAAATATAATATTTAATATATTAACATTAAGTTTTGACTATAAAAAAAGTTTTTTTGGTTTGATTTTTGTATTACATTGCGAGCAATATAATTTTTTACTTTTAAAACTATAAATTATTTGCTCAAAATATGATTTTTTTAATTTATTGAAACTATAAATTAAGAAACCAATTACAACCAAAAAAATGCAATAATTATAATTTTTTGTTAAAAATATATGCTCTAGATGCTAAATATATTTTCTTACTTCATTATTTCTTTTTCTTTTTTCTTTATTTTATGTATGCATGCTAAATTAGAATTAATTGACATAGTTGAAATACTTCTATAAGGGTCTAAAATTATATATCTCTTAAAACTTTTTAGAAAAATATCATTTATAGCTTCTTAAGAAAAAAATGATTTTTTTTAAATTAAAATTCTCATTATATAATTTATTCAACTATATTTTGATTTAATACAATAAGAAAATTTATTAATAAAAAATTTAATAAATATCAAAATAAACAAGTAAAAGGTCTATTGGACCTAACCCAAATTAAGTGGGCCAAGACACGCTTGAGCCTACTCTAATTCCACCCATCCATTTTCCCCTCTTCCCTCTTTTCTTTTTTATTCTCCCTCCCCTCCACCCGCAAAACTTATGCAGTTTTGCAGGCCACTGTCTAACTTTTAACATCAATATCTAACGTTCTATCATTTTCATTTGCAGTTTCTTATCTCGTTGACACATGGCTTTTTTAAACATATTTTTTTCAATTTTTGCCTCATCCGTTATTGTGAAAATCGATGAAAAAATAAATGTAAATAAAAAGTAAACTGTCAGGCACAAAGAACGATAGGGGAAAGGATCGTTCATTCTTCTAAAACATTTTTGACTATTCGTTTTCCTTTGGTTTCAAATTTTGTAGCATTTTTCTCAACAAAATTTCTTAAACGTCCTTCTTGAAGCCATCACCGATAACTTTTAACATTTTTTCAAAAAAATTTCAGATTTTCCTTTTCCCATTTGTTTGAAATATATTTTTCCCTTAAAAAAAAAAAAAGAGAGAAAAACTGAAAATCCTCCTTTTACTCCCATATCCTGAGAACATACCATTTTCTCACAAGTTTGAAAAACCCAGTCGACAAAGAATTACATCCAATTCTTGAGCAGAACAAATCAAGAGAAATCATGATTCAAAGGAACAATTTTGATTCCAGGTAGAGGGTTTATTTCTGGGTACCATTGTTTTCAATTATCCGATTTTATTTTACTAATATATATTTTGTTTTTTCTTTTAATTATCGATTGTTTATTTGTATTGAGAATGCAGAAAGTTGTTAAATGAAATAATTGGGTAATGTCGGAGCATTGATGTTAGATTAATGTAATTTTTTATAATAATAAAAATTTAGATAATGATCATCGCAGCACAAGCAATGTGATAAATTTTCATGATTCAGGAATTTACTTTGACAATGTACATTGCATTTCTATATAAGTGTTCTGAGTTTTTTCAAAGCAAATTTATTGTTTGCTTTGTGACCTATGACTTTCTAACTTGATGCAATTGGAAAAAAAATGCACCTTAAATTGATTCTTTGTTCAAAGAGAAAAATCACTATTGATCACATTTGTTTTTGAGCAGCAACAGCTTAGTGGGCACCCATGCATTTTCTCTGAAAAAAATCTGTCAAGGAGACGATACGATGAAAGGAGATACAACACATATGATACCATGGAGTCACCGATGGATTCAGCTTTTTATGGTGATCATTTAAATTGTCCCTGCATGCATTAGTTAGTTAGTAATAACATCCATTACCAAGTTTAATACCATTTTATTGAGTGAATCCTTTTGGTGCTAGATTAAAGATATGTATTTTCCTTTCTGATTTGTGAATGTAGATTTGTTTGATGTATTTTATTTATTTATTTAATGATGTACCTCCAAGTTTATGAATATATTCTTGTATGTCTTTAATGTGTTTTCAAATTTGGGTCACTCTTTCGACAGAAAAATGAATTGCTGAATATAAAGAATATATATTTTCTAGTTTCCTTTCTTTTTTGGTATTATTTCCAAATTTTTAGCAATAACTGCTTATTTTACACAATTACAGATATTGATTTCTTGCCTTATAAATCTTATTCATGTGTGAAAAAGGAATAAGTTGATTCTTGGCAAAAGTTTCATGTATTACATTAGAATAGTGTATTGCAATTATTGGACTGGCTAAACAGTGTGGCCAATGTTTATATTTTGTTTAATATATATCTGAAGTGTTAATTTAATCTGATTCATGTGTGAAAAAGGAAAAAGTTGATTCTTGGCAAAAGTTTCATGTATTACATTAGAATAGTGTATTGCAATTATTGGACTGGCTAAACAGTGTGGCCAATGTTTTATATTTTGTTTAATATATATCTGAAGTGTTAATTTTTGAATATTGATATGTGGAGTTGCCTCTTCATGGTGATTTTCTACCAAATTTTCATTTACATATTTTTTGCTTTGGATGTTTTTTTTCTTTCTGGATAAGTGGTAATTTTATTTTTCTAACCAAGTTTTGATAAATATGAGTAATAAGCCCCAAAGTACATTGTTCTATTCCAGCTTTGCTTGTTAGCTACTTTTTCTTACTTGAATGGTAATGCAAACAAACTAAGAATAATGTTTATCGTCACTTACTAATTGCATTTTCTATATCGACTTAGTTCTAGATTAGTTATGTATTTTATTATCACCTTATTTCATGATGTTTATACAGTTCAAGATCTTTATTTCGAAAATAACTTTAAATTAGCTTGATTTGATTGTGTCTACTACTTTGCTTCCATTGTTTTAATGCAACATATTGTGGTGTGATCTTTAACCACTGCTTTACATCTTTCATTCTTCTGTATCATGTAAATTTTGCTATTCTATATTTGTAAGGCAAAATTTTGATCATTGTTAAAGTTTCCAAGCCTCTTTTGCTGGCAATACTATTTATTTATATTAAGTCATCTTTATTGGTGCTTTAGGGTACACTTAAACTATTAGCTTTCTTTTTTTGAATAATGTATATATGAAGAGAAAAAAATGGCAATTAGAGAAACTAATTGGAGCATGGAACAAACATGCTGATGGAGATGATATTGATGTCTTCTATTATTATTAGCTGATTCTATAATTTGAATGATATTGGCATGTCAATCCAAATGCATTAGAAATAGAAAATGCAATGGTTGAAGCTTCAATATTTTATTTTGGCTATAAACTATTTCCATGATTGTTTTAAATATGAATTTTATCCTTATGTGTATGTTCTCATATGTTACCAAAGAATTGAGTTTATGCTTTATGTTTTTAATTTACTTGTTCTTAGTAAAACAGTTTTTACCTTTTTCTCTCATAGAATTACATAATATGTTAATGTTATTGCTTGACTTGCAGCTTCTCATAAATTGATGTTTAATTAACATTGTAATAGATACAAATTCCTTTCATATACTGCTGGTTCACATGTGAAAAAAATGCATTATCATGACAAAATTTCACTTATTTTCTTGTAAGAACTTATTAGATATAATGGCAGCACAAAAACTATTTACTTAATCTTTACATATTGTTTAAAATAGATGCAGGAGTTAATTTTAGAAAAATTTATTTGCTAATGATCATTCTAATGATGTTATTCTAGCAAATTATCATTGATATTGCACTTGCTACCTATCTTTGCAAAATCTTTTTAAGGTTTAATGTTTTTGTTGTTGCTTTTGTGATAATATTGTTGCAATGATTTTCCATGTTGTTTCATTTTTATTTCCTTTGTCTATGTCTTATACTGCACTGTTTTCTTATGCCTTTTCTTTAACTTCTAGATGGAAAGATTTCCTCAATCAACACCCAAACAGTTTATTGTTGCTATTCATACGTATTACATTGGAGGATTCTCACTTTGTGAGTATGCACTAGAATTTAACACTAGAATTATTATTATAATATTCGACTTCAATAAAAATTAAAAAAAAAAATATCCTTAAAAGCTCTATCTGATATAGCTATAATTTAATCCAAGTAAAGTGAGCTTATATGTTATTATGCTGATATTGATGTTTGAAGGAACATTTAAAATTTGTAGGAAAATGGAACTCTAAAATCACTGGAACAAAATAGGTTCGCTTATTCATCCGAGTCTTTGGTTTATCTATTTGACACTGACAACTTGGCCATCCATAGCTTTTGGGTATTTACTTTAATATTTGGTGCCATTTCAACTGTTTGTTTTCTATTCTTCCTCCTTCACTAGGGTGTTCATTCGGTTGATTCAGTTAATTTTAAACTGAATTATTCAAAATCAAATTAATTGAATTATATTATTTTATTTTCACTAATTAAGCCAAATTTATTAATTTTAAAAATTAATCGATTGAATTTAATTCGATTGGTTCAGTTAATTTTTTCGATTAATTGAATAATAAATACATTTAAATTAAATTATATTTTAAACTCTTATTTTCTTTTTTTTTTAAACAAAGTAAATTAAATTATCTAACAAAATATTCAAATACCAAAGTATTATGTTAAAAATTTGATTAACTTATGAAATAAAAAACTCTAATAACTTATGAAATAAAATGATCCAATTCATGTATTTTTTGTTTTATATTTGAATTTTATTATATTTTGGTTAAAATTTTTGTTAATTTGGTTAATTCAGTTTGAAAACCAAATTAATTGAAAATCAAAATTTTTCTAAAATTATTTTCATTAATTAATCAAAATGAATTTAACGATTGGTTGATTAATCGAATTAAATCAATTCGGTTGATTAATTCGGTTAAAACTGAATTATGAACATCCTTATCATCAACCTAATAAAAAGTTATTGCTATGATAAAGACAAAGTTGAAGACAAGCTTCCATGTTAATGAAACTATTCGGATTGAGGCAATAGAAAAATAACACTAAAGTGATCTAGTATATACTAATAACAATAGAAAAATAGCACCAAAGAATTGATCTAGTATATACTAATAAAAACCCCAGCATCTTACTTTTTGTCCTCTTACTTTTTTCCTTCCCCCTTCATCTTTCTCTCTTTCTTTTTTTTATCTACTTCTATCTTTAGAAAAACCAAATACCCTTCCCTCTTCCTTTCTTTAGAACGATATTCTTTGAATTTTTACCACTTTTACTGGTAGAGTTGTTCCATAAAATTTTAGGTTAAATATAAAAATAACTCTTATATTATAAATTTTATGTCAATTTGGTACTTATAGAAATAAAACTTTTATTTTGGTACAACAACTTTCATTCTTTCTTCCACTTTAGTACATAAGACTAACGCTGTCAGTCAACTTACTGACATAACAAAAAATTCTAATAAGATGTTGATGCATATAAAAAAATTCATTCAACTTTATATCATCAATTACCACATTAGCATGAAAAGAAAAACTTTTTACAGTTGTAAAATATTCTAATATTTTGGAAAAATTTTTTTTAAAAATATGAAATAATTTAAAAAATTATAAAAAATTAATATTTAAATATTTAAAAAATTTTAAAAATATATGAAAACTTAAAATTTCAAAAAATCTAAAAAAATTCAAAAAAATTATGAAAAATAGAAATGAAAATTTTAACAAAATTAAAATAATTTACAAAAATTTTAAAAATTGAAAATAATAAAAATTTAAAGTTTTCTTTTTAAATTTAAATTTTTTACAAAATTGCAACAGAAAATTTTTAAATAATGAAAATTTTTCATTTTTTTGAATGTTACAATTTTATTTATATATATTTTTATTTTTTATTAAATTTTTAAATGTTTTACTTTTTTTTGAATTTTTGAGTTTTTTTTTTTAATTTTTAGCATATTTTAGATTTTTGAAATTTTTTAATTTTTCAGAATTTAAAAATAAAATTTAAGAATACTTTTTTTTTGTAGTTTGTTGGGTATTTTAAAAAATTTTAAAATTTTTATTTTCAATTTTTTAAGTTTTGTGAATTTTTTTTTAATTTTAAGAAAATTTTATTTTGATTAAAATTTTTAACTTTTTTGAATTTTTAGGATTTTTAGGATTTTGTATTAAAACTTTGATATTTTTTCAATTTTTAGGTATTAATAATTTTTTAATTTTTATAATTTCTAAACATATTTGATATATTATTTTAATATTTTATAATTTTTTCAAATATTTTAATATATTTTAAAATATTTTTAAAGTTTTTAATTTTTTTTTGAATTTTTCTTTTAATATTGACATTGCAATTAATGATGTGGTGCGATCAAGCTTTTTGGCACATGTTAGTATCTTATTGGTTATTAATGTCACATCAACAAATTGACTAACGGTGTTAATCCAAAGAAATAAAGTGGATGACGGAATGAAAGTTAGAATACCAAACTGACAATTTTATTTCTTTAAATACCAAACAGACAGAAAGTGTATAGTAATAGGCTATTTTTATATTTAACACAAAAATTTTCAATTGACAAGTTCTTTGTTGATATTTAGACATGTGGTTATTAACTTGATCTCCATTTGTTATAGCTAGGTTAAAATTTCTCAACCAACCAGTTTTTGATCAATAAGCAAATTTTTTGCAATTATGTGTTTCTCACATATGGGTTTGATCGATTCCATGTCAAACTTCTTGGAAAAATGATTTCTTTGATGACTGCAAATTTTGAACAGAAAATTATGGGTAGTTACTAAAATGTAAGAGCTTTCAACCACATTTGAAATCATTTTTGTTTTATGAAATTTCATATTTTCCATTTTCATTCATAATTGATTTTAACAAATAATAGGATTTTGAGCCCTTAAGATAACCACCAAATGCAACATATCAATCATTTAAAGAATGTGAATGCTATGGTATAAACATATATACTTAGATGAAATTTGTAAAATTTTCTACTAAAAATGATTCAATAAAACTTTAATTTAAAATCGGTCAAATTATGCAACTCGCCCTTGTATAATATGAAAAAGAATACCCATTAAAGACTATCCGAAACTAGAAAAAGAGATCATAATCCAGAGAAACAAAGATAAATACTTGAAAATATTCAAATAAATTGAATAATTTTAAATTTTAGAA